>NW_010581888.1:0-54909 GCF_000705375.1 Tinamus guttatus | reverse complement strand
AGAAAGAAAGAAAGAAAGAAAGAAAGAAAGAAAGAAAGAAAGAAAGAAAGAAAGAAAGAAAGAAAGAAAGAAAGAAAGAAAGAAAAAGAAAAAAGAGAAAGAAAAAAAGCATCCTTGTTCAGGGAATCATTTAAGCATGTTCCACTTGATTTTTCCTCAACACACTGTTCTTTCCTTCTTTGTCATATAACAATAGAAAAGGTTCCTTTTTTACTTTTTTTCTCTTTTTATTGAAAAGAACTGCTGTCATGCTGAGAAGAGCTTTAGCTCTGAGCAGCAGCCAGGATCCTGCCTCCTATTTCTCTCCCCGCTGAGCAGCCCCAGCACAAGGAAGAGAGAACGGGAGATGCCCCTCCTGCTCCTGCGTTCACCCCATTGCCCCTGCGACCACATTGGAGCACAGGGACCATGGAGCCTGTCAGGCTGCTTCAGACTTTGGTGCTCCCAGACCCTAATCCATGGATTGTATGGCACGCAACCAAGGGCAACTCAGCATCTCCTCGGGCACAACTGTACCATTCCTGCCCTCTCCTGCAGGGTGACCTCATGATCCTTGTCTCTTCTAATTTCTTCAAGGCACTTCTTCCCCTTTCCTTCCTATATGGACACACTGCCCTGCCCTCCCCACTCTTCCCCAGCCATTCTCGTTTCCTGCCTGGGAATGAATCTATTGGATTAATTGCTGCTGTTGTTGCTGTTGCTCCCCAGCCTTCTTAGGGTGATTGGAAAAAAATCATTTCTCACCGCATATGACCTAGTAAATCTCATCTGTACAACAAACTGAAAAAGGGCCATTATGATTAGGACATTGTGGTATTTAGTGTTTACAGATGATTATAAATTCGAATGTTTCAGAGGAACTCTTGCCTACTATCAGTGTCTAGTGAGGTATTCAGAAACCCTCAACATATACTGCATGCTTAAATACTGAATACCTCTAAAAACCCTGTGCTGGGCAGTAAATAAAACAATGTCAAGCTAACTCCATGTCATAAGTGTCTCTAATATGTTTTTATATACGCAAGCCTGATATCAGTATCTAGCAGTTAGACTAAAGCTTCATATTCAGCAAGCAGCTGAGTGATAGGAGGCAGCGAAGTCTGCTGTGTCACACATTCCCTATAGCCCTCTACAACAGGGTAAACCAGCTGTTCAGAGGGAAGGGGACAGGCAACGGAAAGAATAGGGCTCAGGCCCATCAAACCCACAGCTCCTGCATCTGTAGCCAAGCCCTGGGTTGTCCATTCTCTGGAATGGACCACGACAAGCCCTTAGGAAGTAGTTGCCTCCAAAGATGAGGCAAGTAGCAGAGGATAGCATGGAGAATGAATAAATTTTGGGCAGCAGGCTGTCGCATCACAAAGATCTTCAGAATAGTTGAAGGTATCCAGTACAACCTGTGCAATACCTCCTGCAGGTAAGTCCAGCACTCTAAGTCCTTGCTGACTTATTCTGAAAATACCAGCCTCAGTTTTAAAATAGCTGATCATTAGGTAACTACTGGAAAAATAAAACATTGAAAAAACATTCTGTTCTCAAGAATACAAGAGATTTATCTCAAAAAGAAATCGAAGAGGAATGGAAAAGGTGGTATTTCTAGAACCAGAGATAATAGTGGTGCCCAATGGACACAATTACAGGGAGGTAAAAGTTCCTCTCCATCAGATGGAAGAACTTTGTTGAAAACATGGAACTGCTATAGTGTTGTTATCCTTTTGATTACAGAGGAGACCATACATTTACCTCTTCTCTGGGCATATTCACTCCAGCATGGTATTGCCCTGTTCAGCTTGTTGATACTTTAGGGAAGTCCAGCATGGAAAAACAGCAGAATAAGCAAACATCTGCAGGTGCTTGACTACATAAGTTTACTTTTTCATTCCCTTGTTATGAGACATCATTCTCTCTGAGCTTTACTTTACTAATTTTCATAACTTAAGCCCATATAAATGTGTAATTAAAAAGTCCAAACTAATGAGTAGTAACAAAAAATGAACAATTTTTCTTTTACTGAACAGCGTTTTGGTACTGTGCATACTAAACAGAAAGGGCAGGCGATGAAATATGATGCTAGTCTAACAAAGAAATCAGACAGCTCACTGCAGTAATATGTCACTGGTAGTAATAGTGCCATAAAATGAAAGTGTTTATTTTCACTCTGATTCTTTTATTAAAATAAATCTTGTTGAGGGAATTTGCCTACCGAAGTTATTTTTCTATGTATGCAGCAAATCTTTCTAATTATCCATTTACTCCTGGGAAAACTAGCTACCAGTGAAATGTAATGATAACTTTGTAGAAACAAAAATTTATATTCCTTTTTTTAAAAAGATAAGTCAATACTGACATTTTAATTATGTAATTCCTACTTAGACCTCTAATTTCAGTGTTGTTTCTATATTTCACAAGGCAATTGTTATGATACTTCTGAAAACACCTTAATAATATATGTACTCAGTGATCACCTATAAGAGGTCTGCAAATTCTGAGCAGAGTTCTGATACAAGAACCTCTGCATAATATAGATATGGAAATAATATGAAAACTGCACAGCTGGTTTGCACTAACAAAATACAAATTTTGATTGTGGAAAAAATTGTTCTCCACGGGGGTGATCAGGGATAGGTTTTTTTTTCTAATTTAGCAAGTGAGCATTCTGAAGGTACCAGATGCTGTGCAGGCTGTTTTGCTGACAGACCTAAAATAATGACATCTTCAAGGTCTGGATGCCAGAGTTTTTTTTCCATAAAAAAAAAAAAAAGAAGAAGACCTTAAAGAAGTCTTTTTAGAGAAACTTTTTTTCAGGAATAAAAACAGGGCATATCTGAGCATGTGTAGTAAGTTTAACAAGCATTACTCACTGCTTCAACAATGCTGCGTTTCTCTAATTATGCATTTATTGAATTGTCTGCACATACAAACCACATTGTACGCACAGTCTCCAAAATGGCCTTGCATAATATGGCAGATAATTACTTGCAATTTCCATGAGGTAGTGGCAAGTATAAGCTTCATTTTTTTCATTTTTTTTTCATTTTTTCATTTTTTTTCATGTTTTTAAGAAAAAATAATAATAAAAAGTATGATTCTTTGAATCAACATATTACACAAGGAAAAGAAAGAGAAAAATGAAAACTGGAAAAGACAGTATTTAAGTTTCCTTTACTCACTCATGACAAAAAATGCTACTCTGGAACAAAAAAACCCACTATTTTTAGATATCTTTCTAACAGTATTTTCACTTGTTCTCTTTGTTTCCCATATATTCATTTATTTTACCTAGTAACCAATTCATTTCTTATTCAAGAAAGCAGCTTGTTGCTATACTCGTGGCATTTTGTAATGTTGGGTTTTTTACTGTTATCTTGCAGTCATTCTGAGTGGATGCATTCATTTATTTTATACATGTTTTAAATGTAACTTAAGTGTTTTGACTTCTAATGCTATGCAATTAGGACAGACTGCAGTGTTCAGTATGTCTCAAGGTATATTCTTTCCCTTTCGTCTTCATATACATTTCCAGCATCTTCAGGCAGAACTGGTTTTAGGAATGAACAGCCAAGACAATCAGGATTCACATGTTTTCTTATTGCTTTGACCTGTCTAGAGTGATTTTTTATATTTGTGCCTTTAATCCATTATATCTAAAACTATATCTATATACTGTACACTTGTGAGGCAAACTTTTAAAATTCAGAGAATTCTCGTGTTACAATATCTTATTTCTTTCTTCCTTCTTCCCATATCTCTAAAGTTCAGTTAAGAGATAAAATAAGAGATCAAAATAAGGCCGAGAAGGAATTAAGTGTGAGGTTTCTAGATAACGCTACCACTAGGTGAAAACTATATGTTTATTTAGTTCAAAAATTCTATCTGTGAGTAAGGGAAAGATTTAAAGATCTGTGCATGGCAATCTGCAGATTTGTCTTTCACAGTGCTGGAAGTGTATCGCTGTATATGGAAGGTAAGGTGGTCATTAAATAGATCTTCACTTCTTAAAAGAAGTAATTCAGAATTAGTAGTCTATCTTCCATGACTATTTAACACAGTCATTTAGGAAATCAGTGATGCCTCATTACACCATCCTCAAATTTGAGTCCAACTTGAAAGCAAAAGCAAGAGACAAGAGTATACAAACAGGTCACTTTATTTTCAGCCTTTACACAGACCACAACATAATCTGTCATATTTTTTGCACAAAGAGATACAGTTTGTGTGGAGGTAGTTGCTGAACTGTGAAATTTGAAGCATGAAATAAATTATATTAAAAAACATGTGACTATCAATTCACATCCTGCACTAAATTACATTGCTATACATGTGGAGTGAGCTGAGAAAGGTCTTCTTGTTTAATATCAGTATGAATGACAGCAGATTTTGAGCTAAACTAAGGAACTGTAGTTCTTGTTATACCTTTTTTTTGAAAGCCTGATTTAGTTGTAAATTGTGTCACTTCAGCTCATTCATCTTCTACGTAACAGAATCTGTCCTTAATGAACAGATCGAATAAGACAGAAATGTTTCTCTGACTTAGACCCTCTTAGGGGGTCCTTTAATCTAAAAAAGGACACTTTTCTTCCCCTGTAACTCTGACATTTTATTGAAACTTCTGAAGGAAGAACATCTTCATTTCTTTTATCAAGATCTCCATGTCTGGATTTGATATGTGCAAATAATCCTATTGTACAATCTGAAATATTGTGGTTTAAGGATTTAACTCCTGATATGTTTCAATAACTTGGAGACCAGAGAATATGGACTTTCTAGATGTGACTTTCTAGGGTGTGAATGTCATTTTCTCACAGAAGCTCTGAAGAAACCAAATATGATATTTGTTATCTTTTAAACTCTTGGTGTGTACAGCTGACTTTACATCAAAATACAAGATTTCAGGAAAAGCAAGGATCACTTTAACCTGTCCTGTAAAACAGAAGTGATCCACCTAAAGCCCTCTCCCCAACTATAATCTCTCATGATCAGGAAAATAAAATAAAAAAAACCTTTTTCTTCTTGTTTCCAGTAGCTTCTTTATCTAAGTTCCTTTTTCCATTAAAGGGGTGGGAAAGTGAGATGTTGAAAGCCCGAGTTAGAGCTGCGGCACCTACAGCCCCTTGAACTCAGCATCCTGTGATGCACAGACCTGCCTGCAAAGGCCTTTTCTTTGTGAGGGAATGGTTGAAGGTTGTCTTTAAAAGCAAAGCCAGAAATCCTGTACTTTATAGAAAAATTCTTGTGATTAGGGAACTCACTAAAGAAGTTTCTCTTGTCTGAAATGGTCCAAACCAGCTTGTAAGGGACATGCCATAAGGAGTGGGGCCATGGAAACCCTCCTTGGGTTGGAGGGAAGAGCTGGGAGAAGAGGGATGTGCTGGAGAGAGGAAAGGCTCCTGCTTCTGAGCATGACCCTCTGCACATCTTTCTCCTGGGCGTATGGCTGTCTGATCTCAGGGCCAAGAGCGTAGCTGGTTTCATTCAAGACGAGCAGATCAGAGCTGCAGTAAAGAAAAATCTGGAAGAGGCCTCAGCATGTGGTCACTCTCCTTCCACTGGGAACTCTTTTTAAGCAGAGGCTTTTGTCTTTTGCCCCTGCCTGAACTTTGCTGCAGTGTGTTGAAGTCTTGCCTCTGTCTGGCCATGGACCTACAAACAGATTCCCAAACTTCACCCTGGACCTTTTCTCATGGGGCCTGATCTCCTGACCCACAGGTGCCCACCTCATCCTCATCCTATATCCATCCACTTGGCAGCATCCAAAGCTTGATCCTGGGGCTGCCCAAGCTGTTCCCAGTGCCCTGCTCCCTCAGGGTGATAGGATAAATCCTGGCAGAGAGACCCAGGCCACTCCGCTGGGAGCCCCCTGGCACTGTCCTCTCTTTCTGGCCCCTGCAGCACATATTTACTATGTATTTAGCATGAGAACACAGGATTACTAATTCCCTGCCATGTGCCCCTGTTCCTTATCAGAGTTAACTTTGAGAAATAAGCCAACCCCTTGTGACTTAACTGCTAACCACAGAGAATCAGAAAATGTATATCAAAGATTGTGACGCACCATAATACAAATACTAAATTTATTCTTAGAGAATAAATGGTGAATTCCCATCCCCCGCCACACACACACACACACACACACACACACACACCTGCAAAGATGCCTTAGAAGACTTTAAAGAGGTAAGAGAGGCTCCAAACTCTTATTCATCTCAAATTGCATCTGTGCTTTTGTGTTTTGAGTGACACGCTTGTTTGTTAATAAATTTAAGTGTATTAGATCACTTTGGCTGTCTTCCACCTAAAAGCATACTGAGATTAATATTCTCTGTCTGTGAAAGATAATTTTTTTTCTGTTCAACTGTGCGATTGTTCTGGAAAAGAGAAAGCAGATGAGTCACATGTACTTGGTGCTTGAGAATTTGAAAGCCTGTCTGAGAACATATGGTAGTGGGTATGTTCCTTGCAGTAGCCTCATTTTGTATGTTGATGATAAATATTCCCTCAGCTAAAGTATGCAGGAAAAATATGACTGTTGAATTCAAATATGATATGATCATCCTGACTGCATTTCTATCCAACTATCATTATTTTTATTTTTTTTTACTGAGAGTTAAAAGTAGTTTTTTTACTCTTTATTATGAAATTGTAGAATGGTGCTGAAGCCTTTAGACACTAGAGCAGTGCAAACGTAATAACACAAAACAGCTGGCCTTGCTGTGCTTACTGTCAAGGTAGAGAAAACAGAACCTCAGCCTAGCTTTACCTCTTTTGCTTTATTCCAGTCCTTGGGAACCATGACTTTTCAAAGATAGTTGAGAATGGCCTTAAAATGACATTAGCCAGCTCACATGGCTTTTACACTCATGGGGTCATTCCCTAGTTGCCCATGAACTTGTGTATATCCAGTCTGTTTAGTGTGTTTAGATGTTCCCTAACCTCATCCTCCTTCAATGAGGATAAGTCTTCCTTGTTCCAGACTTTCTCCTGGTCTCAGAGACCTAGGGTTCCTGAAGGTGAATGAGTCTTGTCAGTTAAGATTGAGGAGAAGAAATCCTTCAGTATCTTTGCCATTTCTGTGTCCTTTGCCAGGTAGATTCCTGATCCATTCAGCAGCCGGCCCACAGCCTTCCTTTTGCTGTTTATGCACCTGCAGAAACCTTTCTTGTCGCCCTTAGCAACATAAAAACTCCAGGAGGCTTTAGCTGTCCTAAACTAATCTCTACATGCTCAGATTCCTCTTGGGTTACCTGTCTCTGCTTCTACCTCTTGTAAACTGCTATTTTATGCATGAGTTTAATGAAGAGCTCCGTGCTCATCCATGCAGGCCTCCTGTTGTCTTTGCTTAATTTCCTGCTTGTTGGGATAGACCATTCTTGAATTTGGAGAAGGTGATTCTCTAATTTAAGCCAGCTCTCTTAGATCCCTCTTCCCTGAACTGCTCTTTTGAAATCCAAGGATGTAGTCCAAATTTTTGCCATGTTCCTTCCTTGTAGGGTTCTGAACTCCACTATCTTGTGGTTGCTGCAGCCAAGGTGGCCCCTGATGGTCACATCTCTGACCCATTTTTCCTTGTTTGTAAGTATGAGATACAGCAGAGCTCCACTCCCTATCCTCAATTACCTGTGATCATCGGTCATCTCCTGCCTCATTCTTTTTGTCTCTTTCCTGACCCTTTCCTGTCCCTATTTCCCAACTTTAAAATATTTAAGTTGCTTTTAAATAGCTTGATATATTTTGGCAGAATAATATACATGTCCTTCATATAGATATAAATTTTGAGTTGTAATCGTTTGCATTTAGTGTTGCTTTACATAGAATCATAGAATCATTAAAGTTAGAAGGGACCTATGAAGATCATCTAGTCTAACCCTTCTGCGCACATAAATTTTGAGTTGTAATCGTTTGCATCATCTAGTCTAACCCTTCTGCGCACACCAGGTCACCTAGAGCACGTTGCACAGAATTGTGTCCAAGGGGGTTTTGAATATCTCCAGAGAAGGAGATTCTACAATCTCTCTTGACAACCTGTTCCAGGGGTCTATCGCCCTCACTGTCAATATTTTTTTCCTTAAGTTCCTGTGGAACTTTTCGTGCTTCCGTTTGTGGCCTTTTCCTTTTGTTATGTTTCTGGCCACAGCAATAAAGACATGTTTCACTTGTGAGTTTTTCAAGTTTTTCTCAATGAATCATCTCTAAGGAAATTGGAATTGCAATTCACTGTATGAGGATAGTAGTAGTCCATTTGAAATTGATATCCTGCCTTTGATAATTTCAGGGATATGGCTGATGCCATGACATTCTAATTATGAAGGTGGTCAAATACCAGCTGTGTCGAGCTGCTCTGTAACATACTTTGACCGGTGCTGGCAGTTCCATCCAAATGAGACTAAAATGAGCAGGATTGCACAGATATCTATGAAACCGGGGGACTAAAGAAAAAAATTCAAGTAAGATCAACATGAAAACTCTTAAATTTGTGTCCTATCTGCCTTTTTGTATAAACTTGAAACAGCAGCATCAAAAACAGCAGGCAGGAAAGAACTGGGTGTAGTAGAGAGACGCTGAAGTGAAGATGTTGAGAGAGAAGGATATGAAATCACAGTAAAGGGCTGGATGCTTGAAAAGGTATAGTGATGAGAGTATTGAAATAGGAGGAATGGGAAAAAGACTAACATATACATATATACAGTCATGATTTGGTTGGAGATCTGTGTAGACTTACTATACTGGGCGACATCAGTGTGGGACATGGGAAGGACACAGAACTTGCAGCCCTCAATGTGAATCCACATCTGCCACTTACCTGAAGAATTCTGACTAAAAAGGAATGGACAAAACTGAGGATATTTCTGCTTCTGATGTACCATTTAAAGTGCTTGAGCTTATTCCTTACCTAGTAAAGATGAACAGTAGTCTGAAGTCAGCCTTAGCGAAACAGTCCCACAGTGCACTTTCGTTACAGAATCGAGGGGGACTCAGCACTTCAAGGGATAAGTACTGTGTGTTTTATATGTACATTTAGATAGCTCAGGGTGAACATGCAAACACAGCGGTCTCTGTAACTTTTTTGAAAAGGGGGGAATAGAAGTAAAACGAGATCCATAAATCTATGCATGTTGAAAATCTATGAATGAATAAAATGAAGTAATTTAATGTAGATATGAATCATGCTACTATTATATCTATGCGTTTTGTTGAGCTCATTTTAGTCTAGTTAGGTACTGATTCGGAAAGCAAAAACATTTGATGTTGAAGTCATTTCAGAATTCTACTGCCCCAGATTTGACTATTTTAGAAATCCTAGTTTCCAGTAGAAAGGGAGTTCACTGTAGAGATGCACTGATATTTCCTGCCGGCTATTTCAATAAGATATTGACATGCCCAGAAAGATAAAGGATAAAATTCAGAGATAACGAGTTTTCCTAACTGCAGAATAAATAAATCCAAGTTTTACATTCTGTCATAAACTCAGCTTTGTGTCCTCTGCTATTCAGCTTCAGCTAAAAGCTCCTTATTCCAACTCACTGCCACATATCTTTTGCTTATCTTTAATTCCAACACAGTAGCTCTAGTTCTTCCTGCACCTCCATTCAGCAAATGCAGCCCTTACACTGAACTCTGTAACCTCTTCTCCACCCTATATTCTATTTCTAGGCTTCTGCTGGGGCTAATATCTTTTTCAGACTCAATCACATTTCAGTATTGATCATAATAATGCCAGTTATTGAAGAAACCTCTGTTTTTTTTAAATATGAAATTGAAAGACTATGGGTTAAGATTTTAACTATGACTAAACCTGACACATGCTGTTTTATATAAAATTGCAGGGTTTTTTAGTATAAATTCTGTGAAGCTCTGTGTAAATCCATTTTATTAGAGTGCAGTTATATCTGTTTCACTCTTTTTAATCAATACTACTGAACTTTGTCTCTATCTTGTGTTGTGGAGTGCTTATAGGATACACTGAAATGACTGTGTTGTTCCTGTGGATAAAGTGATTTTAATAGGTAAAGACACATAGCAGACATCAAATAAGTAAATTATGAGGTCAGTTTTGATATATTGTTTAGATGAAAAAGAATATTAGATGCAACCTCCCAAGTGAAGATACTTTCTGGTTGCACAGAATTTATTATGGAAAGAAAAATAGGTATCAGACGCTTCAATCAATCATAAAGAATATGCAAACAGAGATCAGCTTGGTGAACTATGATAGTGCCTTTGGCATGTAAGACTTGCTTTCAAATAGCTGGCAGCTGTATCTACGTGGCTGTACATATGTATAGATATATTTTTATTGAAAGATTGGGAATTTAGGTTTGTCCCTTCCTTTTCTTCAGTCCTTATATGGCACACTGGTATTTGAGATATTTTTTCCTTTCTTAGGAAGTTAAACTCTGCTTAAATATTGAGTTTTCTTAAATGGCAGTTTAATTGTGCAATATGTTTTCCATGTCAACACATGTGCCAACTCAATACTCAACAATGCTTTTTTTTTTTTAAATGTTGACCCGTGTGTCTAGATTTCACCATGGATTATTCTAAAGAGAAATGAGAAATTTTAGACTCAATTTTTCAACATTGTAACTTCTCTCATTCTTACAGAAGAAAAGAAGAAAATGTTTTATTTAAAAAGTGGCATACATTGGAAGAGGATAAAAATAAATACTGCCTTTGAAAACCTGTCCTGTAGTCCTGTGTCCTTGAAACTGCTTGCTGCATAATCAAAGCAATGTTTTATGTTCATACCTGCTGCACTAGGGTATCTCGTAGGAGTACTGACAAAAGAAAATTTACTGTATATGAAATGAACTCCATGAACCACACTAAAAAAAAAAACATAGAAAGCCATGTGAGCTAATTTAGTAATTTTTTTTTTAAGAAAACGCTTTTGTACTTCACCACCTGCCTTTCCCCCATCTTACTTAGGCCTCTTAATACAGTGGATTCACTGCACAGAAAAACAGTGAGTGTTCCATTAGACACTATAGTAAAAACAACAGCCTCCCCATCCTCCTCCCCCCTCCAAAAAGAACTATGATTCCAAAATTTTACACATTTTGTCATGATTTTTTATGAGTTTTTTTAAAAATAGAATTGCATTATTCATTATTTCCTATCTACTATTCATTATTATCTTCTTTAAATTCTCAGTCACCTTATTAGGGAGTAGAAACAATAAATAAAAATTGCATGTGGGAATCAGAATTCATATCTGACTGATTAATGAATAATGAAGGAAGAAGACATTTAAAAAGTCACCAATGCCACTTAAAACTCCTACAAAATTTTTCCCTCTCTCTCTGAAAATATGACTTTCACTGAGCAAGAATTATAGTTTAAATAAAAATAAGCTGGTAACCAAAAAAAAAAAATGTATTAGATACCTAAGCCATCTCTTCCTCATAAGGAATATAAATAATAAAATACTAACTTGTATTATTCATAAAACCACATAAAAAATTCTGAAATGCTTCTTGGATTTATGATTTCACTTGTTTTTACTGTGGCCTCTCCTTTCTGAACATTCCCATTAGCCTATCTCAACCCCCTGCAGAGGTCATATCATTTACTCATATAGACTGCTAATTGTACAGAACATTTCTCAGATTTAATTGTTTACTAATCATATTATTTGGTGAGGGAAAAGGAAATGTAATTAACTAACACCTCATGTAGTACAAGCCAGTATTTTTGCAAATATATGATAAAAATACAATGAAAACTACTTGACTACTTATCAGTAAAATACCATATCATTACTAAGAAAATATAAAAGATAAAATGCTCCTAGCTGAAAGCTTTTTCATCTGAAACTAACCATTTCATCTGTTTTTAAAGAGTTTAAATATGATTTAGAAGAGACAGCTATTCACCAAAGAAAACTTTCTGTCTCACAATAGGTAACCTCAGGAATTGAGTATCTGCAACATTGATGAAGAGACTGATTTCCTGACTGGCTTTGTTTTAAATGTATTAAAAGATCTCTTTGCATTTTTTAGGCCTGTGGAATGGCTGCAAAGATTTGAAAGTCAAGATCATGCTTGTTAGAGCTGCTCAGACAATTCACCTGGGTATCTCACTGTGTCTGCAAATTCATCTGTCTGCCTACACGAAGTGCTTCGAAACCAAGGCTACAGTTTGCTTCTGTTCTTTCAACAGACATATCTGCAGTCTGTTCTAGCATCTGTATTTGCACCTACTGAAATATTTGTTAGCAACTCAAATATTTCCAGGAAAGAAAGTAAAAACTTGCAAGCATCTTGAAACAAATTAGTCTGAAAATTTGCTCACATATCCTAGCACAGCATGAGGAGGGATGGGAAGAACGAGGATCATTTTAGTCAATATTTAGAGTGGGAAATTAAATTTGAAACTGGCAACTGAAACATATGCTGCTAAATATTTGGCTTTTCTTCTACATGTTGAAAATAATTGAATCTTCCGTAGATTTGAAGTCAAATTTGAGGCCAAACTGTCTCTCTTGGGGAACTGAAAAGATAATATTAGTCACATGGTCTTGTAGATCTGTTTTGACTATCTGACTATGAGCAAATCTGCTTCTTATATACCATAGTTAATTTACCACCATGATTTTTTTTTTCAAGGAATTGTCAGCAAAAGGTGGATCAAAATGGAAATTACTTGCAAGCACAGTAAGAATTAAGCCTCTCTCAGAACCTGGCATTTTAGGCTTTCCACCCTAAATACAATATGATGATGATAGTACTGATCCTTTTTGACTGGCATTAAAAGGCAATTATGGCAGGTGAAAATGCTGACATGTACCTAAGCAGAACTTTAATGTATTAATGCCTAGGTATCAACTTGTGGTTAAAAGCATTCATATTAGCTGTATGCTCATTTTTTTTTTTTTGCTCATTAGCTGTAAGTCATTTTTTTTCCCCAGGATTCATATCTAGATATTATAATTCATGCTGGCATTTATTCCTGTTTAAAGGGGTTTTTTTGCTTATTTGAATTTGTGATACTGGATTTAGAAGACGAACTCAGTCCTTTATTTTTGCCATATCCTGAGGCACTATAAAAAATGCTTTGGGAAAACACACAAATGTTGCTATAGAAGGAGATGGGTGACTATTCCTTGGGAATCACTTTTAGCATTACCAAGTTAGACCTGCTATCAGATCACTGATGGCTACAGCTCTATACAAGCTCATTGGTTTTGCTGGTATTTTCAGCATATGTAGAATATGGACGAAATGTTTTTTGAAGGAGCTGAACAGAGAATGTATATTTAAGAATCAATTAATTTTTTTATGCTTAAAGCAAATTGGTCAATTTATCTGACAAATGCTTGTTCCTGTCTGAGAGTATAAACACTTTCCTAATTAGAATTTTTCAATAAAATACTGCATATAGTTATAATATTGTAAAATCAAATGGAATAACAGTAAAACAATGACTTATTAGCTTTATAAAAACCATAATAAAGAAAAGAACCTTACCACAAACAATTTTGAAGGGTTCTGAGCATTTTAAAAAGTTTTATTTGGATAAATTATTTTCTATAGAAGGGTTTAAAAAAACATGCACTTAGTCCAATTAAAATTATACTTTCCCTGTAATTCTTAAGAATTAGATAAATTAAGAAACCTCTTTACTACATTACTTCATAATGTCTGCCATAAATTATGCTTCATTAAAATATTAAAACTAGTAGCTGGAATATTCTTGTATAACCTTACTCAGCCTACTGAACAAGACCTGAAATCTTGTTGTTTTATGAAATCCTCTTAACAGAACATTTTGCATTTTGGCTAATGTTTATATTTAAGTATGAGTATGTTTCATAAAAATGAAGTAAAATATAGCAGAACAGGAATCAGAAGAAAAGGTAACAAATCATCACATATCTCAGATTTCCTATGAAGTCACAGTTGCAAGTGATCATGTTATGTTTTTGTGATTTGAAAGCACTTGTAACTTGTCATTCTACTAAAGTAAATGGAGTGTTTTTGTAAGAATAATGAGCCTGAATGTTGCATTTTCTTTTTCTTGCTTCTTCCCCATTTACGACTTTTAGAAAAATATTCACAGTAATATAAAGGAAATAGAATAAATACCAGTATGAATTATAACACCTAAATATTAAACATGGAAAAATGAAATAAAGCAAAATACAAGCTAGAGCTGATACTTTCTTCCAATGCTGAGCAAAAATACCTTCCCCTTGATGTGGTGCCTGGCAAGCACAGCAACGATATAACTACTGTTGTGAACAAATCATCTGAATTTTTCATATTTTATTTCTTCCCATTCTTTGATATTTGCACTTGTGTGACGATCAGAGCTAAAGCTCTAAGTAGACATTCTCTTGTAATCTTGAGTTGCTCTACAATTTAGCATCCAAGAAACAGAATTGCACTTCAGAGAGTGAAAAGATTAGAGGTGGCGAGATGTGACACAAATTCATTTGGGCCTCAGAAAAAAAAAATAGTACCAGAAGTAGTGAAGCTAGAGAACTACTTTTCAAAGTTCCTTAATAGAGAAATGGACGCAAACAATTCTGCCTCTACAGCATCTGTTTTTATTCAAACTTAAGTGACTCAGACTTCTAGCTTCACTTTTTTAAGTTTGGTTGACTCTTTTTGGGTTGATATCTCTGGTCTGACATCACCTAATGATGATTTTTCCCTTTTACTAGATACTTAGTATGAAAACTCAAATGTTCTTCTATCTTCTCTATCCATAGCATACTTCAGATATCCCTAACGACTCCACACCATCTCCAGCATATTTCTTTTCTATTTCCTTTGTGCAAGCATGTACATGTATTTGAGGGTGATCAGGGAAAATGGGGAAATATGCCACTGCTACAGACTTTCCAGAACACTTTCTGCCATGCATACATCCTGTTGTGGCACCCAGCAGCTACACTTCCTTTCATGGTTCCGTAATTCAAAGCCACGAACTCTGCCTTGATAGTCCAGCGTAAGCTAGGCTTGTTCAGAAATTTTCACATAAGTCTCTTCCATGTCTGCTCAACTGAAGACAGATCATAGATATTTGAGGTAGTAATTGTATTTATAAGAAAAGTGTTTTGATAGAGATACTGTGCACGACATAATACTAAAAGATGAAAGAAAGCAAAAATTGACTGATACTCTTAAGTACTTTCTAAATATTTGCAACATTTCATACAAAATCTTCTTTCAAGAGTATAGTATAACATATATGCTAATGTAAAACATGGGATTTTTTTTCTTATAATTCAGGTTATAACTTTCAGCAAAAGTCACTATCCTTTTGTCTCGGCTATTTAAACTATGAACAATGATAATCAGCTACCACACAACCACTTATTTTATCTTATATAGTTCTGAGCTACTCTTGATCTGAGTTAAATATGAGTTATTAAATAGTTCTGAGTTATTTTTGGAGATCCCCTCATTTATCACCAAGAAACAAGATCAAGAAAAATGCAACAAGATTAACAAGTAGATTTTCTTAAAAAAAAATCCTCTTAGGGCAGAGGAAGGGGAAATTATAATAAAGAGTTGTCTCTCAGTCATTCTTTTTTTTCTGTTGAGAGAGAGACCAAATATTTTGGAAGGATGGATGAGAGAAGGAAGAGCAGTCACAATACTTCATTTCTGCACTTCTGTTTTATGAAACTACTGGCTGATAAGCTAAGTGAAGATAGGCTTAAATTGTCAGGTGGACTTAGCTTTTATAACTCCCAGAGGTGGGACTTAGAAATAACATGACACTAGGGTGGATTATTTCCTTATCTATTTTTCACACCATCCACAGACCTTTATGGGGTCCCAGGGCCACAGAACTCAGTATACTCCACAGAAAAGGTGTCTGTCAATGTCATATTGCCTCTGTGTATGTATGCAGAATGGATGTGTAAAAACTTGAGCACGATGTCACATGCAGCTTTCATGGGAATTTGTACAAAAAAGTCTGTCCTTCAGTCACAAAAGTATTGCACCTTCAGAACTTGGTCTCCTTTCCTGAGCTCAGATTAGACCTGCAATCTTTTGAAAACTTTGTATCCTAGACCTTAATCTTTCTCTGTTAGTCAGTCAGGTCTAATGTAACCCATATACTTGTATAGCTAGCACATTCTCACAATAAGTAGCATGCAGGGCATAGCTTTGCAAATTGCCTGGCACTTTTTGCAGTTTTGTTCATACGATTTTACTGACTCCATGTATAAACAGTGATTTACTTGTTGTATATCTATTTTGTAAAAACTAGTATGAAAAGCTTTGCAGAGACAGAATCAAATCAACCTAGTTAAAATACAAGTCATATTGGTATTTCTTTAGGAAAAGTGATTTACTTTTGTATCCATTTGTTTCCTCAGAACTAGTGTCAGCAGATATCTGTTAATGATTCTTCTTTTTCCTAGTCCTTCAAAGTTTATGTGAGAGAAATACAGAAATAGCCTTTTTGCTCTGACGAAGTTTCCTCTCGTATAGAAGACATATATTCTATCATCAGGGATACAGATGAGAACACAATAATTTTAATACTTATCTAAAGAAAAAGATAAAAGCCTCAAAATACGATGAATATCAACTCCATTAAACATATTTATCTATATCGTGTCTCCGTTGCACACAAAAAATATGAAACATAAGCACTGTCTTATTTTGCTAACTTGATCAACAAAGAGCAAAACAGACAACATGTCTACTAGTTAGAAAAAAATCGTCTGTCACTAACTGATTTAGAGTATCATTTGCTCAAACTCTTTCAGTTGAACCACCTTTTCCTTTTACACGGGAATGCATGCGGTAAATGTGGAGAAGCCAGCAGCAATACCAATTATACTTGTTCCTTTTTAACACATAGAAGTAATTTTCACACAAAGAAGATGAGAAAAGATTTTTTTAGGAAAAAATGTGAATGGAAAGAGTAGTCAAGCACTGGAACACACTGCCCAGGGAAGTGGTGGAGTTACCGTCCCTGGAAATGTTCAAGAAATGTGTAGATGAGGCATTTAGGGACATGGTTTAGCAGACATGGTGGTGATGAGTTTATGGTTGGACTCAATGGTTGTGAAGGTCTTTTCCAATCATAATGATTCTATGATCTCGACTGGTAGACACACTGTTGCTAATGCAGTACATCATGGAACAGACATTGAGAAAAGCCCTGTTGGAGCATGTAGGTATTAAAATTATCTGTTTTCACACCTGTGACACTCTGACTAGGGAGCTGTGCCCTCTTTCGAGCTTGCCAGTACAGGTAAGAGCAAGTCTAGTGGAGGGCTGCCAGAATACTCAGAGGCCATAAAGACAGCAAAATATTGGAACAGGTTTCACACAGAGGTTGGGGAATCTCCATCCTTGGAGTTACCTGACACTTGCCTGAATATGGCCCTGAGCAATCTGATTTAACTAGATCCCACTTTGAGCAAGGGTTTGGACTAGATAATCTCCAGAGGTCTGTTCAAGCCTAAATTATTCTATGAAGCTATGATTCCAAATCATCCATGGCAAGCGGGTTAATCTAGAATTTCTCAACAGCAGTACAGTCACTTTCAAAGAAATTTAACCTGTGTTTTGAGCCTGTAACTATAATCCAGAAACTGATATTTTCTATTTTATTCTGATTATCTTGAAGTAACTAATGAATCAGTAAAATCAGTCAAAAAAGTCACTGCACACATAACTATATAAAGATAGTGTTCATTCTCACTATTCAAAATTGTATAAACTATACTGCAGTTTACAATGAAAAATGGAAAAAAAAAAGTGAAGGCCTGCCATTTTAGAAGGGGGATGAAAAAGAAGCTAAGCACATATGACTCCTATATAAATGCAGTGTGACATGCTGATTCCCTGAGACATATGTATGTAAATATGCTCATCAGGTTTGTACAAAATGGCTGTGACGCTCGAGTTTCCTTCTTAGAAAACAGCTATTAATAATTGCTTATGTAAAATGTATTTAGGATAGAATAATAACAATACCAGAGCTGCTGCAAAATCCTTGTGTAAGGAAAAGGTGCAGATAACAAATGCTCTCATTGTTGGCAGATGGAACATTATTATATGCAGCAGTAGGTTTATCTTGCCTGTTTCATCATGTGGCATTTCAATAATTTGCTACCCAGAGAAAGCTTTACTATGAATCTCTTCTCCCAGACATGTTCATAATACCCAGAGCAGTAAGTATTCAGTCTGCTGAGTCTTGTTTCAGCTGATATTTTGGAGCATGGATTATTAGACATCCCAAATGGGAGGGAGGGGACAACAAAAGGCAGTATTTCCATACCCATCCTTTCTCCTTGCCCGATCACAAAGCATTACAGAACCATTAGGTATGAATACAAAAAAGTACTTTCAACCTGAGAGGTTTGCCATTGATACAACTCAGCTCACAGTGTACAGTTGCACAGCCAAAGAGACTTTCAACAATTGTGATGCAAATATTCCAGATATGTAGCAAAAAGGAGGAAATAATAGCAGCGAATAAAGCAGCACTGGCACTGAAGAGATCATTGTTTGTGTTAATTTAGTTATCACTTCTTCTGATAGTGTAATGAAATCCCAGTGACTACAATATGAATGCTGAAGTGCATCTCAAAACAAAATTTCTTGTTCATTTTTTTTAACATAATCAGCCAGGTATGGGTGAAATATGTCATTCTAGAGACCAGAAATAAACAGCATAATACAAAATAACAGATAGTAATTTTACCCTGAACAAAATTCTCATTACAGTGAATCTCATCACTTGTTAAGTGCTGCGTTTTTAAAAGGGACTCATACCTCCTTCTGAAACCGAACTACCTTTCAATTGTGCCAAGCAAATATCTCATAAATACATACTAATTATTTTGTTAGATGTTTAGTTAATATGTATTTATAAGCACAAAACAAACATTCAGATAATTATGCAGACAGTCCAGAATATTGATTTTAAGAAGATTGATTTTATCTTAAGGCTAAACAGCTTTAATAGATGTATTATTTTATAATAAAAGATACTATGCCTGGATATGAGTTGAGCCTGATATGAGTAACTTCTTTACACCAGAGGTCACCTAGCATCTTCCCTGTTACAAAAAAAATCGATAGAAAATACATTAAAACTATGGCTGAGAAATCATACACAGATGAGATGAAGGGTGCAGAATAGTGCTTAGTGTCAATGCACAGAAGAGCTACGGAACAGAACTTTGCAATGGACTTTGTGAGGGTTATGTAACAGAGGCTGGATTTCCAATTTACTTTAAATGCAATTCGACCCTTAATATTAACGCTTCTCCCAAGTCAATTGTTCCTGTTTTATGCTGCTTAGTAATACAAGTAAAACTGAATTTTCCTGTCTTAAAAATAAGGGTTTGATATGGGATCTTCCCACTAAGGAATGGAAAGAAAAGGGGATGGGATATAACATGGGATGAAAAATGGGATTTAAGGAGAAAAAATGGATAATGGTAGGGAAATGAGAGTGACAGAGGTGATACCTGCTGTCAGAGGGAGAAATAGTCTCTACATCGATGTCTTGGTGCCTTATGGAAACAACAGCATTATGACTCCTTTTATTTTTCCATAAAAAGGCACAAGAAGGAAAGACACTCATTTTTGACACTCGTCCAAATGTATGTATGTAACAGCAATGCTGATGTTTATGATTAGCCTCTTAAGCAATATATTCAATTTTAAGAATTGAAGGAGTAATATTAATAGTTTATATATTGTATAAAGCCTAAGATAATTCTGTACATACATTAGAAGACTTATCTTTGCAAGGCAAAGCATAATGTCAAGATTTTTATTTTAATATGGAAAAGGGGAGGGATACTTGTTTCTCTCTAGTTCAAGAATTATATTTTTGAAGTGTTTTTATTTACAGAATGTCCTTTGGCTTTCTTAGCCAATGCACTTATGTTGACATCTTACCAGATTAAAATTTAGTGTATTTAAAGGAATAAAATACATTTTTTCAAGATGTGCTGAAACATTTTATTTCATAAAGCTGAATTAGGATAGATAGTTCGTGTCAAGGATATGCTTGTAAACTCTAATGAAACTAGACCTCTTTGAGTCATTTCTGTGGGACTTTTCTCACATTTTATTTTTACTGGAGCAGTCTCCATTTTTGGCTTTCACCTTGGTAGGTAAAAGTCTTCCTTATTCTTTTATGCCATTTCAAATAATACATTTCTGTCCTGCTCCAATTTTTCCTAGTGTTTGTCCTCAAACTAAGAGGTGCAATAAGAAAGACAGACATTGATTTTGTCTTATTTAAAGGAGAAAAAAACACACACACACAGCTGCCCCTCAACATGTTTCAGCCTGCACTGAAGTGAGACCACATATTCGGCATCTCAGCTGATTTGGCATGCCAGACAAATGGGTTATATAGCATCGCAATACTGGTACAAGGATTTCTGAAAGTCTGTTTAGGCTCTGTAGTCTTCAAACCATCACTCATTTACCCGTGTCTCTGACATAAACAATAACTTAAAAGATTCTTTTTGCTATATATTGTGACTATTTGCAGACCTTCCACATGCATTTTTATATATTTTCCACAAAGACAAGATTGACGTCTGTCCTTTTTATTTTTTAAATTACATACACACACACCAAGAGCTTGTGATTAACATTTGTTTTGAAGAAACAAAAGCATGTGGAATTTCTTTTTTAGATGAAAATATTTTTCTTCAGGGCTGCCTGGAGCTTTCTCTTTTTGTCTCCTGGGCTGTCATTTATACAGCAGTGGTCAGAAAATCAGTATCACCGAATTAGGCTAGCTCGATAAATAAACTACCAATTGTACATTTCGAAACAATTTTTAACAACTTAAACAGGCATGTGATGAAAGATAGCGGGATATCTTTTTCAATCAACACACCACTGTTTTGCTTCCTTCTTTCCTTTCAGCCCTGTGGTAATATTGCTGAGTAACTGATTAAATTACTGGCCTATTCTGTCTACTGAAAATAAATTAGCTGTATACATCCCCCCAAAATGGGACATTATTTAGTGTCTGAGAAATGGCTGTGGTTACTAACTCTTTGTCCTGTTTTCACTTGTTTTAAAATTTACTATAGACACTTTTTTGTTGTGTTCACGTCTGTTATCTCCAGTTTCTAATTTCACATTTATTTTTTCTCGATATAAATTAATTTTAAGATCACTTTCATCTTCATTTACATAATGTAGCTAATGTGGAATTATGGATTAAAGAAAAAAAAAGTAACAAGTTAGGCAACTGAGAGCCAGCAAAGCACTCAAAACATAGACATCATTTTCCATTAAAGAAAGGTCTAATTAAAGTTGATGGCTTATCAGAGGTGATCTCTTAGCTTGTCTTTTTCTTTCATTTTTCAAAAGCGTAATAAAAATACTATCACCTGGCCTAAATCCAGCACAGAAACATTTCACTTGCAATAGCCTTTACAGTGAAAGGCACTTAGTATAAGTCAGAGCTTAGCTCAAATAAAGAACAAAGAATGAACAAAAGCAATCCAAATGCTGAGCTGGCTTCATGAAAATCTAACTCTTGTATGTTTAAAATAATGAGGTATCAAGTACAATGTATTAACTGTGACTGAAAATGTATCACTCTTTTCATCTGTTTTATAAGATAAAAACTAAAGAAGAGAAAGAGGAGGTCTGTTCTCAGTTTTAGTGTCTGCTCAGAATTTATGTAGCTCAACTCACACTCTGCTGCTCACCACCGCTTGCCTCGTGGAAGTTATTATGTACCTTCGATCTACACACTGAAAATCAGTGTGGATTTATCCTTTCCCATCATCAATAATAGACATTTGGAGTATAGTGGACTGTTCTCTTGAATTTAATTTCTTGCTTGCTTATCCTATAGGCAGACCTCCCAGTGAGGAGCACTGCAATCTGTTCTAAAGCAATTGTGTTCCAGTAATGGATAGATAATGCTAAGTTCGTAACTCTATTTCAAAGGATCCTAAGGCAATTAAGGAAGTTTATAGCTCTTGCTCATCTTCAGCACAACCAGTCACAAGAGGAAGCTTAGAATGATTCGGCTCTAAATGTTATGCATTTTACAATTATTCTATGAATATTAATGTGGCCTTAAGTTAAAAAATAAAAAAGTAGAAGATAGTATAGAACATCAGTCAAAACTAACACTTCTGGAATTGTTTGGAATTTCTCTCTTCCATGTTAAATGGAAGTTAACATTAACTTGACTCCAAATGTTGTTTTAATTTTCGAAATAGGATTAAAATGAGTCTTATTCCTAATTAAGTTCAGTGTCTTCTGTCCACTCTTGGCCAAGATCAGATGCTTCTAAGGTTGGTACCTAAATTGTCATTGTGAGCAAGCATGAACAATCTGCTACCATGAAGGAAGACTCCAGTTCTAAAGGCTGAAAGCAGGGGATAGTTTTGTTATTAACTCTGTTTAATTCTCTTTTCTGAGTTAAGGAGGTATCACTTCAGGTCTCCATTATTTTCTGTGACAGTGGTATGCAGAGTGAGTCTAATTTTGTAATACATGTAAAAGGGTATAATTCCTTTAGTGTATTTCTTTTAATCCCCATACACATTTATTTACTTTTTCTTGCTAGCTGCTTTCATAAGACTGAGAACAAAGGCGTGGTGAATATGTGAGGATTTCTATATTTTACTCCTGACAATAGTCTGCTTTCTCACTAGCATGTCATCAGTCAGAAGAAGAAGTCTGATGATTATCTTGTGTAAATACATTCTGGCCATTATCTCCTATGGGAATAGGAAAACTTCAGCAGAATTCTTCATACCAAAGAACCTACTCTATATACATCTCTTAACCAAATATTCTAAATCCCACAGGAAACAGAGTGGAGGGGGAAAAAAAAAAAAAGAAAAGGAGAGAAAAAAAAAAAGGAGAGAGAGAGAAAGAATTTTGCTTTTTCTTACCAGTAACCTACCACTTTTGGAAACAAACTGGGGAAGGAAGATCTTCAGGGAATAGATATGCTCCTGTGAAAGATCTCAGAATCTTGACTAGGCATGAACAATATGACATGTTGAACTCATGATTAGACGCTTTTATTCTCTGAAGGAATAGCGCTGTTGCCTTAAAGCAAAGGAAAGAGATCAGTGTTTATAAAATCAGTTTGGGTGGGCAAACTGATTCAGATTAACTTTGCTGAGTTTATCATATATCCCTCCCTCCACTGACTCCTAGGTGGAGTCTCTTCTGGAGATCAGCTGCTCATCTGTCACCACTGTGAACTCTGGTCACTTGTAGGAAAGTATAGATCTAAGGTAGTTCTTGTTTCATTCTTTATTCTTTATGTTTCTTTTAATTTCTTAATGACAAAGTATTTTAAAAACCTCAGTGAATGAAAGAATCAATTGACAACATTTCTTTGAAGTACAGCAAGTAAATAATATGCTTCCTTTAGAAATACTGAGGAGGATAGATAAATGTATCATAAACTTTCCATATTCACACAAAATTATGGTAAAAACACAGATATTAGGTCTTGATAAGCATTGTCTAATGGGACTCACTGTCCTTTGAAAATCCACCTATTTCCGTATGCCACATGGGCTCATCCATATTTGTATGTCTCTAGACAGTAGTCACACTTGCCTATGGTTTAATATACAGAAAAGCTAAGTAAAATAGAAATCTCTTCACCTTCAGAGCCACAAAGATTCTGCTATGATATTCAAAAACTATCAGGTTGATAGCAGTCATGCTTCCCTAACCTAATGATATCCTACACAGTGCAGGAAAATACAGATATAACATCTACAGGGGAATAGACTATTGCCCTGTCAGGACAGGTAGTCTCCTCAGAAAAAAAAGGTATGAATTAGACCATAATAAATATTTATTACTTTTTATATCTTTTCTGATTGTTCTAGGAGCTGCTGCCTCTTAAAAAGTGTCTTTCCAACTGGTCTCCCCCTGCCACTCCAGCTCTCATAAAGCATTCACAGAAAAAATAACACAGTTTAGAACTTTCTATTCTCCAAATTGATTTTTCCCCTACTCTTTAATCCTTTAAAAGAATAGTTTTTGAGGCATTAATCTAATACATAATATCAGAAAGGAAATGGAATGAGCAGCTAAGCATTGTCTCTTTGATTACCCTCAGGCTAACATCACTATCTTAGAGCACAGCACTAGAAAAATATATTTTGAACACCCGTTGTTGCTTAATGCAGGTCTAGCTATTCTCTGCAATGAGATTATAAAATGAAACATTTGAAAGTTGCAAAAATTGAAACATTTGAAATATCTTTCAAATGGCAAAGAGCATCTGTCCTCACTGTTTTCACTCTGCTAAATCTTAAAACTATGCAGGCCTTTACTGCCTCCGGTGCTAGTCTAACAGGCTGTTCTCCTGTTGCTGTTGAAAATATAAAGGTCAGCATAGTAGATATCTGCTTAATATGTCCTCGGGTAACTCCTGCAAAAACAGAGAATCAGCAGGTACAGGAGGTGGGAAGCAAAACAAACAAACAAACAAACAAAAGTTCCTCAGGAAAAATGGAATTTTTCTTGATCTCTTTTCATTAGCAAATGACTATTTTGTTCCTCGATGCCTCCTCTGTTATTGCCCTTCAGAGAGAAGGACTTTTTCCTGGATCCTTTGACTTGTACGGAATAAACAGATTCAGTAGAGAATTGATTTAATATAGATTTCACTCAAGATAAAAATGAGATGGGAAGATACATTAGTAATCTCTCTCTAACTATATTTCTCAGAGCAATATTTTCTGTGTCTATTTCCCAGATTATGAAAATATAGCAAAATTCAGATTAGGTGAAACAACATGGTAAACATCATTTTCAGCAGTAAAATGTCACTATCAAAACCTCATCATAGTTACCCTAGTCAAAGTAGACAGGGATTAATTGTACCATATGGCCACTTTATAGAATTATGTCATTAGTTGGCCTATTTCTGCGCAAGACATAAACCGCTTCCTGTACTGTCAGAAGAAGAATATGAGACTGTCCTGTTTTTCTGTCTGAGATTTTCAGGAACAATATGTGGAACCCAATGTACATGTTCCCACTGTTGAATAATCCCACAGGATCTGCAGCCCCTCCCAACAGGCAACTGCCTTTTCCTGCCTGAAAGAGAGCAGCATCCATCCTTCCATGGGAAATCTGTGGTCTTTTATCGCTGAATATATGGTTTATTTTTCTTGAATATGTGTGTTGAGAATATAAAGATAAATATTATCATTAGTTAAAGATAATTACAAACTAAGTTTTCTAAGTCAAATGTCAGTCATTTAAGGTGCAGTTTTCTAAGCTACATGTTTGCCCAGTGGTGATTCAGTCAGTTTCTGAAAAAAAGTCTCAGTGCTAATTGAGAATTCTCATAATAAAATTTTGTGGTGGAATTTTGTTTCACAAGAACAAAACAAAACATCTGTACTTTCATGCCTAAATCCGCAAAGATATGTAGGTATTTAAGAATTTTATTAAATCAAAAATATGTTCTTTTTTTTCTTTGCATCAAAATTTAAAAAATAATGCAAATTAACTTCCAGCTTGCTTGTGTGAAGTGATGGGCATTTTTAGTGAGGTACTTATGGAAATAAAGATGCTAATGTCCTTGGGCTCTCCTGGAGTAACTAGAAAGAGAAACTAAGGCTCTTTTCAGAGCATCTGAATTCAGAATAACTCAGATCCACTTCTCAACACTGCCCACCAGCATCTCCCTGAAAAAGAAAGAAAGACAAAAAAAAATGCTTCTGATTATAAAAACACCTCATAGATTCTTTCAGATTCTACTGAAATCTGTAGGAGCCAAAGGCACACAATGACTTTCTGGACAATTGCACTGCATTAGGGAGTTGGGAGCTTTTCCCTACTTCAGAAAAAAAAAAAAAAAAAAAAAGTTATGCCTTGAGGAAATTTTGTGTTATCAGTTAATATTCTGGTAATAAGTGAATGTCTCATTAGGTAAAGCTTGAAAAGGTCTTTGTAAAAGTAAACCTATGCATTACTGGATGTTTTCCAGTGAATAAAGAGGAAATAAACCAGTAAAGAATAATATGAAGCATTTGACTGATAAAAATAGGTTGTATAATTTTCATTCAGTTATACATAGTTAGCAAGACTCAATTTATTTCTGATGCTGTGATAAAGGTCTACTGGGAATGAATTTATTTCATGACAACTTGTTTTTGCAAGACAGCAAAGCCTGAAGCTTTGGCAAGCTGAGACATGTAAGTCCAAGTAAGTAAATGAATTATTTTCAAAATGTATCATAAAAAGTGAATAAGCAACAACCTCAAACTCAAATAGCAATTCACAAAAGTAGGAAAAAGGAAGATGTTTGTTCCTAGGGTTTATAATAACTATGTATATCTATTAAAGAAAAAAAGAAAAAAAAAAGAAGACCACATTTTCCTTTAAAATAATTAAGCTGAAATGCCTGTTACTGGTATATGTCACCTTTTCTATTATTACTAAAAAGTCTACTTGTTTTCAAGACTATGTGCATATTCTTTTAAAATAGTGCTACAGATATTGGTCTTTTTTTACATCTACTAGTTTAAATATATCTCTGGTTCTAAAGACATTTTTGGTAGTTCTAACATGAAATATTCACATTTCTAAGAAACCTCCTTTTTAGTCTAGAGATTTTGCTACTTTTCAGGCTAGTTATTTGCCAACATCTATATTTATTTGGAGATGAAAGACCAGTAAGAGTCATGTGATGACAATATGGAAAAGAGGAAAAAACATCTGAGGATTTTCTGTTGTGATTTACGGAATGAAAGGTTGCCTCTGAATCCTGCAATGCCAAGCAAGAAGGACTAGAGTAAAAGCAAAAGAAAGAACATGACCTGAGAAGAACCCAAAAGTTCAAGGACAGGTACGTATAATTTTTCTTAAGGTCTCATTTTAAGCATTTTTTTCTACTTCCATAACTGCTGAAGAAAAAGATACACCAGGCAGGAACTCTTCTCCTTTAGGGAGAGAAAATGGATGTATTGTTTGGCCAAGTTATTTTATAAAACATGGAATGAGTTTTAAGCCATGTCAACTACTGACATATCAAGAAAAGTTTTGCCTCATACTTGGCCATCTGAGAGATTCTATTATTCTTCCTCATAAAATGATTCCCCATGAAATGGAAGGTAATAACTAATACTCTGATAACTCTCCACCATCAGATGTATAGAATTTCTTTCTCTTTTTCCACCAAAGTGAATAATCTCCTTTTAAAAAAAGAAAAAAAGCAAAATGTGATGTTTCAAGTAGGAATTATATCAATTTTCACTTATATAAATGAACATAGAATATTCAGAATTAGGGAACATCAGCTTTATGGGAAATTGCACATATATATTCAATTTTATTTTAGAGAAAAACATGCAGTCAAACTCCTCATGAAATTGCTTTCCTTGGTATTTTTTGCTTCAATATAAATGAAAGATTTCCAGGAGGATTTTATATTTAAGTACACATCAGAGTCTGATGGGTTTTTTGGATGCAAAAATAAATGTGCCATGCAATTTTCAGATATTGTTTATATTCTTGTTGAGCTTGTTTCCACAAAAATATGTTCTTTGCTCACATTTGAAATATTATCATATTGAGAACATTACTCATGAAATAATGCAACAAAATGTTTCTCTGAACACACAGACATCCCTTTGATGAATATAGAGAAGAGTTACCATGAGGCTAGTTTTTCAATATAGCAGAGTCCACAAGATGAAATGTTAAATTGGATGTTATTTAATGTCCCTGGCATATTTACTTATATAACTGTGAATTTTGTAAACCTGGAATTACGCTGATAGAGTAGGACATTCAAGTCCACATTTGAGTGAAACTATATTCTATGACCTTCACATAATAGTGCAGTGGCACCAGATAATTTTCTTTTACATTTTATTTTTGGAAATCAAATAATATGATTGTCTCACTTCTAACAAGGTATCTTAAAATAAAACATACTTTGCATAATGAGTGGCTATAATTGTTTTCTCAGTGTAATATGAAAGATAGAGCTATGTTTGTCTTCTGTGAAGCTCCTTTCCAGAAAATTTTGGCTGGTGAATGAAAGAAACAAATACATTTTATTAGATTA
This sequence comes from Tinamus guttatus, assembly GCF_000705375.1. The sequence continues at coordinate 26,874 of NW_010581888.1, read as the reverse complement.
TTTGATAGCACACCTATCGCTCTTTCCAATCCAAAATCATTTTCATTTGCAATGAGCAATTTCAGTTACATGGTACAGCTGCAGTTGAGTTCCTTTGCTAGTCCAGTGTGTAGCAGCAGTCAAGGCTCTTGAGAGATATGTGCTGTAGTGAAAGAGGCAGATATAGTAAGACAAGACATTTTTCCTCTGTGAGCTTAGTGATACATAAAAGCCTTGTCAGTTTGACATTTGCTACCTGTGCTTTATGATTTTTCCCTATTTTCTTCCTTTTTACCTGTGCTATCATTATAATCTTGGTTGAATGGCTCTTGCTGCAAAGTAAGGTCAGAAGGGAGAGTTATATGTTGCCACATTAATCTGCTTTTTACGAGATGACAGGGGAAAAAAATCATCCTGAGAGGGAATATTTATATTGTTTTGTTTATTACAGAGCATCTAATGCATATTAGCCATCTTCTGGGTATTATATAATCTTTCTTCGAATCACTGATTGCTGAACATACATTTCTAAATGTCAAACAACAGGGTCATTTTTCGCCTTATTATAAATAGTCTTAGAAATCAAGAAAAAAAAAAAGCCATCAAATTCTCAGTTATCAGTAGGTCAAGGAGCCCTTATCAATTCAAAACTCTCCACATGTAAAAGAAACCATGTAACCTGTCCTGATCAAGCGAAAAGCCCATCTCTATCACTAAAGTTCACATAATTTGCGCCCTTGGCTAGATACACTTATCATTAAAGCTATCATATAGCTTTAATACATCCATAATTTTCATAAACAAGTGTAACATTAAAATACAGGTCTTTTAACCCTGCAACAGTTTTCAGTGTAGCTCCTCAGAGTTTTGAAATGAACAGCACTTGGAATAATGGTATTCACTCAAAAACTCACAATAGGAAAGTTTATATTATTTTTTCTCATTAAAATCAGTCATTTATGAAGACGTTTCTCAATGAAATGTCCATGAACATTATTTGTAAAATGCACAGGCAAAAATAATTTTTTGCAAATAATCACTGAGGGAAAAATTAAGACAAAGACAGTTAGGACATATGCATTCTTCCTCATATAAGAAAGTGCTTTTGATTTTGAGTTAAGAATAAGTCATTCAATATACACACAATTCCCATTTTTGAACTGCTTACTGTGATTCAGTGACAACCAAAGCATTTCACTACAGTATAATCTAAAATAGAAAGCAGTATGTATATCAAACTGCTTTCCACTTAAAGATTTTGACATCGACAAATTTGAACTGAGTCCTGACTTGGCTCCTGGGACATGTCATTTTGCAATTTTGCAGCCTGTTAAGCTCACAGCTCACAGGACTGGAAACAAACACAGACAAATAATGTGGAGAAGATGACAGAATATCAAGTGTAAATATAAACACTCCCAAGTCTCCCAAGGGCACTAGGAGATGTGAACTTACTAACAGTCTGAGTTAATCAAATATAAAATCTAAGCAGTAGAACAGGAGAAGTGAATACATTTTTTCACCTCCATTTAACTAAAATGGATACACAATTTAATGATGGAGCTATGTGAAGAACCATGAATAGCTGATAAAATCCTATGACTTTTTACAGTAACGTGCCTATACCTAGCAAATGTTGCAGCTTGTTGTGAAAGGAAATGCGTTTAGAAAGAGTGTAGCACATAAGAGTTGCACATGCAGTTTAAAATTCTTACCTATGGGTTGAAAAATTCTCACCATGGGCCCATTAAAAAGGACAATCTATCCTGTATTCCATTATTCAGTATTTTTTTCTTCTATTCACCTCAGGCCTGTTCAAATAAATACTGGATTTCAGGGTCAACTCCAAGAATTATTGCTTAGTATTTATTTTATGCAAATTGCTGGTTTCAGAGGGAATATTGTCAGTGGAAATATTGGAAGATACATCCTATTTTCTATAGAAAATATCATCATATTTTAGTGTTTTGAGATTATTCTCTTTTTTAATCCTATCTATGTTATGGAAGTAATGAGAGAGAAAAGCATGTGTTGATTTTGTTAAAAACAAAACAAAACAAGCAAACAAACAAAAAAAGCCCTGAAAAATACCTATGCATTATGTATTTTTGGAGAGAAACAAGCAAAATCAAAACATGCTGAGGAGTTTTACAACATAAATCTATTTTGAGAAGGAACTCCTATGCTTTCTACAAACCACCAAAGGTACATGCCAAAGAGAACTTCCTGAAAAACTCTAAGGATCTGAGTACATCTCATCACAAATGTACACCTGGGAGGAAATTAAATTTTGTCACTAAAGTTCTGGATAGTCATAGTTAAAATAGACTACTCTTTGTCAAAACATACTTCCCTCAGGTTGTTTCATTGTTTATTTCAGCTGCCACTGTTGTTCTAAGTCTTTTTTTCTGACACATCCAATCATAACATTACTTATTAGTGCAATCAAAATTTCCCCCTTCCTTATGCATTTCCCCAATAGAAATACAGACATAGACAGAAATAGACAGACCAGCACACGTGTGTTTGTGCATATTTGTAAGTTGCAGAACATAAAACTTAACTTTTAAACATTCTTTTGCAATCATCTTTCTTTTATTGATAATAGATCAATACCAAAGAGTGATTTCATTTCTTCTGCTGCAAAAAGTTATGCTTTTTTTTCTCTATTAAGTGAAGAAAGAAAAGTGAAAACTTATGACTTGAGAACTATAGTTCAGAAATAACTTATTAAGTTAAATTTTATGCTGAGTTTATATTTGTGACAGTTAGGAGGATTTTCATTGAAATGTGTAGGGTTCACAATGTGTCTTAAAATTAACCAATTCTCCTTTAGTATCAGATTAATGAAATGTGTATTAAGGATACATGCTTATTGTGCAAAGAAGCCATACATTAGCCTACAGGGAGGTGATGCAGTTTGTTGACAAATCAAACGCCCTGTATCATAGAATCATTATGGTTGGAAAGAACCCTCAAGACCATCAAGTCCAACTGTAAAACCAACATCACCATGCCTACTAAACCCTGTCCCTAAATAAGTGTCTCATCTATACATTTCATGAACACCACCAGGGACAATGATTCCATTACTTCCCTGAGTAGTGTGTTCCAATGCTTGTGTCTTAGACAAGGAAATTATTCTCATAAATATTGTATAGCTGCAAGCAAAGTTATAATCTATTGTAGTTTCAAAATGTATCATAAATAACACTGCCTCCTATATCCACCAAAACATTATTTTTTTTGCTTCTTATTCTAACCATTCACATTTCTAATTGTATCTTCAGCACTTTTTCCTTTGCCTCCCTTTCTACAAAATCCATTCAGTTTCAGTACTGTTGTGCCATAGTAAACACAGTGAGCTTAAATTATCATATTTATTCACACACCCTAGAAATCTCTGAAATAGTACATTTACAACATAAATGTCTTTTTTACAACAGTTTGGTCTTTCTGCTCTCATGTTACAAACTACTAGTAGAAAACACAATGTTTCTTATTTAGCAAAGTCATGAAGAATAAAATATTTACAAATTATTCATTGCCTATTTTTTCATAGAATGTTATATCTAACAAGACAGATGGTGTTTTCTCTATTTAAGAATGTCCAATAAATAGTTTTTATATTGTATTACCATGACACAAACAGGTAGATTGAACCTGTCATAAGAAAATATAGAGCTGCCTGATATTTTCTACGAATATGTAAATATCACAAATTTCCCCTGTGAAGCTTCTATAATAAATACTTTACATGTCAGAGATACCTATTTAATCACAAAGTGAGGGAACTTAATACTGAAAAAGATTTATCCAACAGTAAATATTTGTACTTTAGTTAATAAGAATATTTAGAAACTTCATATTCATATTCTTCATAAAAGAAAAAAGATCACAGTTTGTTCACGAGAAATGATGTTAGGATTAGTACCTAAGTTAGATATTTTCCTGAAAAGGGAAATGAAATTGCTCTATGATGTATTGACAGACTATTGTGAGTGAGAAAGGCTTATTCATTAAGTGACTAGGTAGTCTCAAAATTAATGCTTAGAAAAGGAACTCTTTCTCATGGTGGGTTTCAGTCATTTGAAAAATTTTATCGGCAGAAAACATTTCATATCATCCTCCAAAATGTGACTGGAATAGTCATGGATTACCCTGATTTAAAATGATCTGCCAGACTACCTAAATCTGAGCTGAAGACCAAGTAAGCAAGCTGGTAAAACACCAGGAAGAATCCAGCATTTCAGATTTAACAAATTCCCATGAAGGTCTTTTGTTGGAATTTGTTCACTGAACTGTACTTCAAGCTTCTTTTCGGGAAATGATCACTGCACTTTTGTACTTCTGCTATAGTCACCCAGGGAATAGTCCACTTTATATTTTTTTCTTGCACATCTGACAGTGTCATAAAAAACATTACTCATAACATTTACAGCTGAGGTAAAATTATAGGAAGAGATAAAGCATTGAAAAACAGGTTTCACTGAGTGAGGTTGCACTGACTATTTGACTCAATAAACTGAAAGAAGGAAAATGATATAGTTTCTTTTTCTTAAATGCAGATGTGTTCATTGAATTAAACCTCCTCATAGTAAATTGACAAACATCTTTGACCTGTTCTATTTTGTTCTGTTATAGTATTGCTGACCCATGACAAAATATTTAGACATCCTCCAAGACCAATGTGTTCTATTTAGAGAAGCAGTAAATCTGGAAAAGCATTTAAAAGCTGACTTATGAAGAATGGGCATTAACCAGAAGTGCAGCAGTAAGGGTGAGATTTCCTAAAGCTGTATAAAAGCAATGTATGAATGCATTGGTCTTTTAGAAGTAGAACGACTAGCTTTCCCTGCTCGTTTGTGATCCGGGAAGTTCAAAGGAACAGATGAGTGACAGAAATCAGGAAGGCAAATAAAAGAACCACCTCTTGCGTTAAAAACAAGTTGTTAGACTGATTCCGACATCTTGCAAAACCTTAATCTAAAAACCTTAATCTGTTTTTAAAAATGGTTTAAGTCAACATAATCTGGTGCTGTTTTCAGAGCAGATATGTTTCTGTCCTCCTGCATGCCTTTGGCTGTCTGCCTATGCTTATCCTTTGCTTTTCCAAAAAAAAGGTTCTATTGAATTTCAGAGTAAATTTTGATGCAAATTTAAATAAATTTAAAATTTAAAATTAAGTAATTTCAAATATCAAAAAACACAGGTCAAGGCAACACCCCACTTTAAGACAAGTCACTTACTTATATTAACCAGAATTATTTTCCTAACAAAATTCCTAGCATAACTGCACATACATTCATGCCAACAAAATGAGGAGACAAGGTGGGGAAGAACATCTAGGAGTAATTTCTTTGACAGCAAGGCTAATTTGCGGAGCTTTAAGCTGCACGTTAAACATAAAGCTAAAAGGGCTCTTTTAACCTTTTGCCATTAAAAAAAAATATATATTAAATAGGAGCAAAACTATGAGCGTAATATTAAAATATTTCATCTGGTTCAAATGGAGAAAACAACTTTAATAACAGACAGGGCAAAAAAAGAAGCTCTGAGAATATGACACATACGAAATGGCCAAGAGAGCTCACGATTGATTTGATCATAGTCTGTATCTATCATACATACATACACATTTGGTTTGTCTTTTGAATGTTTGACTTTTAATCTCAATATTGTCTTAATGCACACACTCTCTTTTTTATTATTTTACTAAGCTGTTTCAATTGCATCATCTGGTTCATTACATTAGCACATTCACTACATTAGTACATAAAACATTTCCTTATTCATACAGTATAAAATTATTGTATTTATGATTGCACTTATATGAAAGATGTTTTCAAATTATCTGCACAAAAGAAGCAAACCCTTTTAATCACATCACAGTTAAACAAAGATCTAACCCGTTAATTGAAATCATGATATGAGAAGTAAGTAAACACCTTCCAGTCATAGATCTTTCTTGAATAGAAATAAGGACATTAGAGAGGTAAATCAACACAAAATTGTTTTCACTAACACTGTTTTAGAAATCTTTTGAATGTTTTCACTTTGAGGAGTGATAAAGATGCTTTTATTTAACTTAGGTCATTTTGATATATAAAACTATATGGAATATAGTTCCATATAAAACTATATGGAATATATCTCCAAGTCTTTTAATGCTAAAGAAAGTATTTCTTCCTAAGAAACTCCAATTAATTGCCACAGCACAGTAGGTTTTCTTCATCCTTGCATTGACATCAAATATTCCTCCCATATAATTTGTAATTACAAAAATATGAAACCCATGCCTTTCAAATTTTATATACTATGAAGAAAAATACAGAATATTGAAAAAAGACTGATTTCTAGACTGAGGAAAAATGTTTCAAATGTTGCAATTATATCTGAACTATTGAGTTTCTTTTAGTCATTTTCAATGCCTATCATTGATCAAACATTAACTACAAGCTAATGAAATTGGGCATTTCATTAATAACAAACAGAACATGAAATATATTCTCAGCCTCACATTTAGAAACATAATTGTAAGTATTCCTAAGATTCAATAAAGAAAACTTTGTAATAACCCAATGTTGTCTATTTCATTTATTTTGGAGTCTTATTTTCTACAGAATATTAAGAGGAAAATTAGACTAAATTGTCCCTTTAAAAGGAAATATTGTGGGGAAAGTGAATGGATATATCAATAAATGAAAGTACTAAATATAAAATCTTTTAAAATTTTTTTTTTAAGTGAAGGTGGGAAGACATGAAAAGAGGTCATAATTTGTTTTAATTTTCAAAATGGAGAAGGAACTATGGAAATTCATATACCAAAATATATCTGGAGATGAGCGACACGAGGTTATTTGTTTAAATATTTCACTGCCTTTAAAAAACTAGAACGGGGACTCTGAAGTGCTGAAAACTGCTGAAAGCCTTTCTGTGGACTCACAGGGTAGGTTAATTCAATGAACACTTGTTCCCTTTAAACCAGTTTTTGATCAGGGTAACCAATCCTTAATTACAATGTCTGTTGTTTCCATGAGGATCTTAAGTGACACAAAACTGCTGATGGTAAGAAAGACTGAGTTCTGCCTACCACCGTCCAAAAGGAAACATGACACATCAAATATTAACCTGTCTCAAAAGTTCGATTTGTCGTTTCTTGTATCTCGATGCCCAGTCAACCAACATATTTCTCATCCCCATCTCTTTGTGAAAAAACCTTTAAAAAATAAATTAACTAGATCTACCATAAAAGGAGAGAAAATAAGCAGGTTAACTAGTATTGCATTTGAAGGAAATGCCTATCACTTCTAAGGGCTTGCAACTTTCAGAATACGGTTAGGCCAATATTTCTAAGTTTTTTGCTCTGCCCAAGGCAATCAAATGAGTAGCTCTTCTCATGTCTCACTGGCATCTTATTGAATCAAATAATATCTGTTATTAACATTTTAGAATAGGAGAGATCTTACAGAGAAGACTCTGGTTATTATATATGTGAGATCCTTCATTTTCTTAGTAGTGGCATGGGGCAGAACAAAGAGAAGTAACAATAGCCACATGAATCATCAACTAACTAACCCAAGGGAAAAAAATCAAGAGAAGACAGATACTTTCCCCAAGTCTTCCTTTCCTTAGTTTAAAATCTTCCTTCATTCTGAACAATTATTTACTCTGCTTTATTCTTTCAAGACACAGAAGTAATATATTTGTCCATTCTTTCTATATCAAAAACTTGACTTGTTTCTAGCAAAAACCTCTCCAGAGCTCCAGTTGATAGACACTCATAAAACACTCTCAGAATATGTGGCAGAATTAGCCTGTTCCCAAAGTGTAATTGTGGACAATACTTTGTTTTAAAACATCTCCAGAAGTGGAGATAGCAGCTCCATTTCATGTAATAGCCTAGGCTAGAACACTCACTCAGCAATTGATTTATATAGTTTTAATTCCCTCTGGCTCCTGAGGAAATTCACACCCACACCTCCTAGGAGCCCACAAAATGTTCTTACTGTGGGGTTACCTTGAGGTTAAAGCACTCACCTTAAAGACTCAAGAGGCAGGAAGCAGGATTCCTGTGCTGCAGTTGCTGTCAGGAGAACTATTCCTATATTAAACTTTCAGTAGCTGCAGATGAAACATGTATCTTAAAATTAAATTAAATATTCAGTGCTTCACAGAAAGAGGAGATTAAAGATTCACTGGGCAGGAGACAGATGGAGAGAACTTCTGCAAGACTAAATATGGCTGTCACTTAATGTGGGGCCACAATTATAAGGAGCAAAACCTAAGTTTATGTTCTCTGGCTTTTCATAGCATCTGATCTCTCTTTTATTTATTTATTTATTTATTTTTAATGAGGCAGGGAATGGGAATGTTGGTGGTCTGGAACAGCAGTATTATTTAATTCAGAAAACAGCAGGGAGTATATTTTCTGAAATAAAATCTGGTCAGGAACCAGCATGTATGGCCTTATTGCAAAGAGTAAGGTGAGACAGAATCTGGAAGTGTCAGCCAAGCACCTCATACCTGCAGCCAATTCAGGCAAGGATCAAAGACACCCGTTGGAGCTTAAATGCAGTTATGTTGTGTCTGGCCTTATGCTTGGGCTTTCCTGATCTTGTTTTGCTGAACTGATTTTCTGGCTTGACATAGGACCTGCCTCATCACTTGTCTGGCACTCCCTAGGCTGAGGCTGACCCTGGTCACCACATTGCCTGGGGCCTGGTCATCACCCTCTGCTCCTGGTTTGCCTTTCCTTGGCTCTAAGCTCTTCCCCCTTGACAAAGCAGCACCCCCCAGCAGTTATCTCAGGGCAGGGCCAGTAAATTTTGTTTCTATGATAGTACATTTAAAGTATTGAATTGAACACAACTTACTGACTATATGCAGAAAAACATTCTTGGATTCTTGTAGACAAAGGGAAATGGATTTGACTCAATGCAATACCAAGCTTCATGTGATTAATAGCGGCACTATTGGATACTTGTGCCGTTGTCAAATCTCAAAAGAATAACTTTTCAGAGATGGATTAAGTATCTTTGCTTATTTTCTTTAATATAAAGACAAAAATAAATAATAGTTTGACCTATAGGTGGGAATACATATTTTATATACTTAAGCCATGAATGCATATGAAAATATCTCTGAAAAACTGAATTAAATTTTGTAAAGCATGTGACCGTTTTAAATCATAAAGCAAATAAATTCTATCTTTATCTCCTGTGAATTGAGAAAATGCAGTATAATCAACCTCACCATAAATTAAAGCAGAAAGAACAATTATTTAGCTAATTAAAATAATGTCCCTCATTTATCAACACTTAGCAGTTTTGTCCACAACTGCTATTGTTCTGGACACTTATGCTTATAGCCTTTAGAGTTACTGTAAGCTCTAGAAAAAATAATATAAAAAAAGGAACAATAATGGTCAGTGGGACTGAGTTTATTCCATACTCTCCTGGTAAAATATTTAAAATGCTGGGCATCTGCAGTTCTACTATTTTATTGTCTTGCACTTCTTGGACTTGTCAGACCTGATCTTTTAGGCCTGATACACTATAAATCTTCCATCAGAGTTTGTAAGAGTTTCACATTAACTCTTCTCCTTATCACATGATGGGAACAACGCATTTAAAGGTCATCTGATAAAGTCCTACACATCATAATCTCTTATGGAAATCAGCAGGTGCAATTGCATATTGCATATTGCTTATACAGCTCAGATATTCATAGATATTCATAGATATTACTAATCATAAATGATCAGTAGAAGTAACAGTCTCTCTGATATGGGTAGGGGAAAAAACAGTAGCCAGAAAAATTCTTCTAGTCTACATTCTGCCCTCTCTTTTTTTATCAAGTCGCCTCATGAAAAAGAAACACTGACAGGGAACGGAAGATGGGATTTGTTTACCTAATGAAATGTGATTTCCTTGGGCTACTGGTATGGTCACAAGAATAAATATCTTTTGAAATATTATAGTTCCTTTTGATATTTGTCATATGAAAACCCGAAGACTTGTGACTACAGTTTCATTGTTTCAATTATCTATCTACCCTTGTACCAGCTAATACCCATCTTTTGCTCATGTCCTTCAAGTAAGATACCTGTCTTAGCTAAGAATGAATACATTTTTGAATGGAATAAGAGACTTCTCCTGAGTACTGACATCTGAATTTTAGACAAGAATGAGCACAAATATGAGTACTTCGAGGTAGGGGATGGGCAAACAACAGCTAAGCCTTTCGTATTAGACAAGTAATATAAGGCAAAGGATAGTAAGTAGTCTGATAAGAAGTCTAAAAGGGAATACTTGAAAAATATCCATCTGAAGACATAAATACTTTAATGATCCTTGAAAGCTAGAATTCTGAAAAATGTACCTCATTTTCTTGATTTGTAAATAAGACAGTAGTATATCAGTAGCTAAAAATAGAAAACATCATGACAGGAGGCAAATGAATAAAATATAGGCAGTAATTATCAAAGAGTTGAAGATGTATATGCAGTGATGTGCATTGCACATTAGATCTATGGAAAAAAAGTGATGTTTTGTGATATTCCTTCCTCTTGATTAAAGGTCAAGCCTTCTGTATCTATAGAACATGAAGGTTCTAAATGATAAGAAAGTTTTAATGACAGCACTTTTAAAAACTTTCCTCTAGAAATGTACTGCAGCACCAGCATGAGAGATGAGATGTGAATCAATGATCCTTTCTGTTGTTTTCTTATTCCCCCAAAAGACTAAAAAGGTAAAAGTTCTGATTAATTCACTGAAAAATCCTGAGGGGATAAAAACAGTGAAAACTTCTCACATAAAATTTTGCTTATTCACATCAGTCCACACAGACATTCACACACAAACACTTCTCTTACTTAAATCAGTAAAAGCTGGATGAATAAAAGAAGGTAGATAAGAGAGGAGAACTTAAATCTAGTCTCAGCTCAGCTGGAGCCTTTACAAGCTTTAGGAAGACTACTTTTAGGATACAAATAACAAATAAAAATCAAAAGGGGTAGTAAGCACAACTACACTTTGTTATTCTGAAAACCTCTCAAATTTACACAGATTTTATAGCTTGGATGATCATGCCACAGTACTACAGGTGCTAATGGCTGAAATCTTGATGTAGGACAGTAATTAATGGGTGGAATTCAAAACTGTTATCTTTGTGCTTCTCTCTGCAGCTTTACAGTAATTTGAAAAGTACCAGAATGAGCCACTTTGTCTTCACTACTGTTTGCCAAACACATTATCCACATTTCATTTATTTATTTATTTTAGAATATAATGTCTATAAGCTATACAAGAACACAAGAGTAAAATACACTCACTTGAAATACGATTAATTTACCAAAAAGCTAATAATTGGCTGAATAATGTAAGGAATTGATGTAATCTATTTCCAGAGAGTATAAACCTTACTTAAGGTATACTTAAAAAAAGAATAAGACTAATTTCCTCATGGGTAAGTCTTCCAAATATGTTTGCTATGATAAGGTAAAAAATGAAATATTAGATATATGTTAATTATTTTTACTGTTGCTGCAAGTTGTCCTGTAATGAGGAATACTACTGTCCTGTAATTAATGTCCCATTACTGTCCTGTAATGAGCATACTACTACATTTTCAGCTGTGAAGAATTCATATGCTACCATGACTCTTTTAGCTGTCAAGGGTTGTTCGTGAAACTGGTTATTCCAATGTGTTTCATCTTTCATGTCAATGACCAGTTCAGCAGACTGAATTACTGTATGAACTGGGATATATTTAGTTAAAAGCAATGAGAAAAGACCATCAAAAATTATCAAATACTCATGGATGGTCCAATTCTGATGGACTTCTGATCAGAAAAACTCTTACACTTCTGAGCTGTTCTATCACATATCTGACAAGGTGGTGGTGGCTTTCCCCTCCATGTGCAATGAAGCATGGCTGCTCATAATCTTCTCTGAAGAGTTATAAAACCTTTCCCTTTTACCAGCTGATTTCCATAAGAGGACTTTAGAGTGGCAATCTCATGTTTGAAGTCCTATGTCAACAGGCAGGAGGAACTAAATATCCTAACATATATTTTCATCTAATAAATTCAGTGCATCTAAAGTGCATCTAACTTGTTTGTTATAATTAAAGTTGAAATATGAAAAAATAGAATAAAAAGAAAATATGCATCCAACTTGGTGGGGGGTGGGGACAGGGTAAGAAAAATAGATGTTAACAAATGGAGTCAGATGTTGGAAAAAAGTGTACTGTCTGTGCCAGCAGCTAGAGTGAAGAACAGTTTAAGTGTCAGAAGCTGGAGAGACTGCAATGAAGTAGAATTTAGTGTCAGCAACTGGAGTCAGACCTGGGTGATCTCGTTCCATGCATTTGTGGTGCTGGAAACTGGAGCAAGAGAGTTGATGCATGAACACTGGGCAGGCTGAGAGCCCGTGCTGATCTCTGAGGGATCTGCAAGTGCAGGAGTACTTGTAAGATTAGCTGGTGAGGGCATAGGACCTTCGATCTTTTCTAGTTGGGGAGAGTGAAAGAGAGTGGGCTTATGCTTATGTTAATACTTATGTTTTATATGATTTTAGGTGGTTAAATGTGGGTGCTGAGGTGCTGTTGAATGCCAGCATGTCTGAGTTTTGTGTGTGCAGGTGTGTGTCTACGGGTACATGTGCAGCCTTGTTCCTGGATGAACCTGAAATCTGGGGGAGCAACAACTGTGGGCCTGGGCCAGGCAAACTCCCAGGTCTCTTGGTCTCCCCGCTCCCACTGGAGTTCACGGTAACCATGAACAAAAAGGATCACCATTCAGTCTGCTTTTGATGAAGAGCTAGCATAATTTTCTTGGATCAAAGTTGATGCACAAAAAATTATCTAATCCTGGCCAGCAGCAAGAACTGTAACTTTATTAACTGCAGCGTACTTACAGCTATGCACAGTTGCAAGGTCTAAGTTTACATTAAACTAAAAATGTGGGAGTGACACTTTTGACAGTTATAAAAGCCTTCAATAATGCCATGTGTCACCTAGAGTCAGGAAGAGTAGTCAGACTGAACTGGCTCTGGTACAGATAACAATATTTCCAAGGCTGCCCTCCTAGTAAATCTCATTACTGAAAGCTGATTATGCACTTTATGAGAAGAGGTGTCAGGCTGAAGGTAGAACAATTGCCTCTTTCATGTTCATAATGCCTTTTAATGCTAGGGTTTTATTTTATATACTTTTTTTAATTTTGATTACAGCAAAGAGAGGAAGACTTGTCTTCATTCAGGAGATGAAGGAATTTATATAGATTGCAAGATGAACTCAGCTGCAAGAATATAATAGAAATAAAAAAATAATCTGCATATAGAAATATGATAGGCATAGATACTGCAAATCATTTAAAAATACATCTTACAGTTTAGAAAAATATGGTACTTTAATAGAAGATACCCATCTAGTGAATGGATGGCAACAGATAACTTATTTATTTCATCTGCTTAGGACATAAACCTTTTTCTGTCAAAATAAAATACACATAATTCAAGATCCAATCTTGAATAATACTATATATGCAACAAACACAATATTAAGAGGCACTTTATCAAAAGGAGTTGTTCAAAACATAAACTTTCAAAATGACTAAGAGATTACTACAAAAGCAAATTCCAGCACAGTAGACAAAAGAAAAGTTGCAAAGTCGAAGTTCGTTTGCTATATGGCCATGATGGTCTGCTCAGCCAACATTATAGCAGTCTTAGTGCTCTCAATCACATATTGTTAGATCCTTGCATTTACTGAAAGCAGCTTAGGTGCCTGCTTGTCTAAATGGACATTTATCAGACATGCCATTCAATAGAAATAACATCTCTTCTTCAATTCTTTTAATGGGTAAAATGATGAAATATGAAAGTTCTCCTTTTGAATGTGCTCTTGGATGTAATACTAGACATCCATAATGTAGACTGCAGTGAAATATAAATTATTCATAAATTACCTTATGCTGTGGTTGTTATGGAAACTGCATAAAAAATGTAAGACTGGTTTTCTTCTATACAACATCAGATATTGTTGCTAACTTTTCTAGAGTTGTGTTGATTATTAAAAGAGCATCCAGGGACATATGTCACTCAGAAACTCACTTCCTGATATTTACAATATCATATCAGTGCAACTTATGTATAGTTATTCTAATTTTGGTCTACAATTTGCATCTTATTTCTAAGCTTCTTATACAATCCATGGGAAACTTGAGGCACTTATGACTAACATTCGCCTTAGTCAATGTGCTCAGCTGTGTAACATCTAAGCCAGTCAACTGGAAATAGAAAAGAGAGGGTATGGCCCTGTTTCTCCATAGAAACACAAAAACTCAAATCTCTTGAACTTCTGCTTCTAAGCCACCTCTTTGGATAGAGGGCATTAGACAAGCTGCTACTTCAGTCAATATGGTCATGATGCTCTTATCCATCTTTTTTGAGTAATAGGGTAAAATAAATAAATAAATAGATAAATAAATAAATAAATCTGTTTTGAGAAATGTGCTCCTGACAGCAAGATGTAGAATAAACTGGAGTTTCATTTAAACTGTCACTGCAAAACTAACAGCTCAACATCCCCGAAGCTCAGTGTGTGAGAGTAAGAGCATGAATGACTCCCCATATTTCCTTGAGCAAGGAGTTTTTCAATCTAGTCTCTCAGAGCTCTCAGAACTGCTTATTCACTAAAGATTCATTTGAAAAATTTAAATGGAAATGAATTTAGCAATACATAAAGGCGTGTTCTTTGTATACATAGTAACCCAAACACACAAAAAAACTTACATTTAACAGGATCTAATGACTGAATCCGACTAAAAATCCATGTGAGATGGGTACAAGAGTAGCTGTCTTTCAAAGTACTATCAGTCTGTGCACACTAAAAACATCCTCAGTTGCTTGCCTTTTTGATGAAAACTCGAGTGTCTGCATATCTTTAAACACAAAAATAATCTGCGTTTTGCAACACACGCACTTTGGGCCATCTTTTGCTGAAAAAAAAAAAGACAATTAGGTAGAATCATGAGAATATAATTTATGCAAATTTAAATGGATTTCTAGAGGCTAAAACATGCAGCTATTTCCTAATTCTGTATTTCTGAAATTTGTTTTGAATGTACTGAAAAGAATGGCCAGAAAATTGCAGCCTTTATGAATCTGGCAATGAGCTTGTTATAACATTTCTTAGGTTTATTTCAGATAAAGATCCCACTATCAATTCTGAGTAAGTACTAGATGAAAAAGGTGCCACACTGGCATACAGTAGTAACAGTAAAAAAAAAAAAAAAGATAGTTCATAATACATCACTCACACTGTGGCAATCCTTGTTAACTTAAAATGCAGACTTGCAGTCTACAAGATACCTACTAAAATTGGCATGCATCATGTAGTGCTATCAGAAAAGCGACCAATTCTGCCTATAGCAAAACTCTTAACTAAAGGATTTTTCTAGGGTGGGAATTGACGTTTAATTGTAACCGCGAATGGCAAAGGCTTACATATGACTGATAGGACTTTTGGAGATCATCTAGTCCAACCCTCCTGCACAAGCATGTTGCACAGGATTATGTCCAGGTGGGTTTTGAATATCTTCAGAGAAGAGAAGACTTAAACAAAACCAAAATTTTGGAGGTGTTGTCACATACTTCCTTGTAGGAGCCCTTAATCTCTATTTTCTAATTCTCAAATCACTGGATTATCTGTCTGCCAATAAAAGCTTAATTGTTTAAGCCGTTCATCAGGAACAATCATTAGAAACCTATTTACATGTGTCCTTATGGTTATGACACAACACAGGAGACTGAAATTCAGGTCCATATAAGGGCTTCAGAAATATGGAATGGAGTTTCAGTTATGTAGATCTTCTTTTCCATTAAGCAAATTAGTACATGATCATTGTCTCAGAGAGCAGGAAGGGGGATGCTTGTTCTGTGACAACGACCTCAGAAGTCCAAAACTTCACCTCGATCTAAATTATAAACTCTGCAATGATGACAGAGTATAGGTAAATTTGATCTTGCCATGAGAGGTTAATGTATCATTTGAATGCTTTATGCATTCTTATAAGGATAAGTTTGCAAAAGATGTAGGCAAAGATGCAAGTAGATCTTAAAATGGGGTTAAACTAAACACTATGGGGTTAGACTAAACACTATTGGCTATTAGGGGCCCTGTCTTTCCATACAGCACGATATCTTCCGGCCGCTGGACCATAACTATCTGCAACAGTAGGTAGGTAATTAAGTATACAGGTGACTGAGGATCTTGATCTGTGATGACAGGATGGTTGATGAACTGATATGAGTGCACAGCTAGATCCTCCTCCTGGAGTTTTATATGACAAATAGCTGGTACAGCTTGGAAGTACTGAAATTATACAAAAATATTTGCCCACGGCAGTTCTAGACAGGAGCAGCAAAAATGCCAATATCAGTTGCACTGCAACTAAAGAGGTCACAGTACAGTTTCAAGATCATCATTATACATATTTCCTACACTATCATGTGGTAAACATATGACACTAAGGTTAAATTGCAGTATTCTGAACATACATTCATATTGAACTCTATTATTTTAACAGTGATTTAGCAATAAAGTGTTGGTATCATCAGCAAGAAGAAAGAAAGCTGATGTTCCCATTAGCAATGAGATGTATTAAAAGAAATAATGCAGAGAGATTCTTTAAGCTTCTTCCTCTCAAACCCCAAAAATTTAACTAATAAAGCTGCATGGAGTCTAATTACAACAACCATGTCTTTTGGTCCAATGAAGAAAAATAGAAATTCTTACAAGTATAGCTTTTTGGAAGCCAGGGATTATGTCTTCAGAAAGTCCTCAGTAAAATCAAGAATTAAACAAAAATCTATTTAGCCCTACTGAAAGCAATTCAGGGAGAACTTAATGGTCTTTGCATCATTAAATAGAATATTATCAAACTCCAACACTGGGAATTCAAAGAAGGTCTAGGTGATTTGGGATTCCTCATGAAGAATGTGTCATTTGTTCAAATTAGTTAATCATACTTCTGTTCAAAATGTGCCAATATTTTCATTCAGTCTTTATAGATCAAAAAATAACACTTCTAAACACAATAGAAATTTATGGCCAATCAAGTACACAAATATAAATTGTATGCAGAGGCCCTTTAGACTTATATATATGCCGTATATCTTATATACGGCATATATATCACTCCCAAGTATTTCTTCAGAGCGCTACTGTATTCTCTTGTGCTACCAGAATTTCTTTTTGTTTCACTGGGGATTAACAATGTACAAAGGATGTGAGAGAAGAGCTTCATTTTTTTAAGCCTACAATAAGGCATATATATATTTATTTGATTACATTGCAGAATCACAGAATGGTTAAGGTTGTAATGGACACCTAGAGATCATCTAGTTCAATACTCCTGCACAAGCAGGGACCCCTAGAGCACATGGGACACAGTCACATCCAGGTGGGTTTTGAGATCTCCAAAGAAGGAGACTCCACAACCTCTCAGGCAGCTTGTTCCAGGGCTCTGCTACCCTTACAGTAAAGAAGTTCTTCCTCATATGGAGATTAAACTTCCTATGTTTCAACTTGTAACCATTACCCCTCGTCCTGTCTCTGCCCACCACGGAGAAGAGCCTGGCCCCATCCTCCTACATTCCCCTCTCAGGTACTTAAACATATTGATCAGATCTCCTCTCAATTTTCTCTGCTCCAGGCTAAACAGGCCCAGCTCGCTTAGTCTTTCCCCATAAGACAGATGCTTCAGTCCTTTAATCATTGTTGCTCTATGCTGGACCCTCTCTAGAAGTTCCACATCCCTCTTACACTGGGGAGCCCAGAACCGCACACGATACTCCAGGTGCAGGCTCACCAGAACTGAATAGAGGGGGAGGATCACCTCCCTCCACCTGCTGACAACAGTCCTCCTGATGCAGGTCAAGATCCCATTGGCCTTCTTGGCCACAAGGACACATTGCTGACTCATGGTTAACTTTTTGTCAACCAGGGCTCCCAAATCCCTCTCCTTGGAGCTTCTTTCCGTCAGGTCAACCCCTAATCTGTACTGGTGTATTCCTCCCCAGGTGCAGGACCCTGCACTTGTCCTTGTTGAACCTCATGAGGTTCCTCTCTGCCCAACTCTCCAACCTGTCTAGGTCCCTCTGAATGGCAGCACAACCCTCTGGAGTGTCAGGCACTCCACCTGGTCTTGTATGATCTGCAAACTTGCTGAGGATGCACTCTGTTCCCTCATCTAATTCATTGATGAACAAATCTGACTAAAAGTGTTATAGTTCAAACTAATGTTTTTTTTGCATGCATTCTTGAATAAATTCTAAAGGTACAAAACCCAGAGGGACAGAGGTTCTAATGGAAGTGCCGGCGAAGCCTTATGAGCAAGCATAATTATTTCAAATATATTAAGCAAACACTTTTAATCAACAGCTGAATGGTACCATGCTGTGTTAATTATTTCTGGTTGATGATGAGAAGGCTGATTGCAGTTTCCTAATTAACTTACTCCTTTCTCTTGTGTAAATTTCTCTACGTTTACATATATTTTTAACGTGACAATCATTATCTTCTTCCTATATCAGTATTTTTATGTTATAGGTATCTTAACCATATTGACCATTCTGTGTCTGTTGTAGATGCGGTAGTTCTCCAAAAGCAAAGAAATCAAAACATACTCTGTCCACTCTGCTAGGTGGATATTCAAAAGCAAGGTCAAAGACATCCTAGAACCTTTAAATCCAAGAGTACATAAAGGATTTTATAGATAAAGTGTTCATTTTCATTCTACTTTTTCCAGTAAATAGTTTTTGGCCCTTCTCGTCACTTTTACTGACTTTCTAATAAAGATGAAAGAAAGTGGAATATAAAAAAATCACTAGAAACTTTTTTTCTTTTCTAGTTAAAAGTTATTATTATATCCCTTAAAAACAGAAGAAGGCAGGTAGGGACGGAAGAAGGATCGACTGCCCTAAATCTCATTATTATAAGTTTATATTTTCATATGCCATTGTATAGTATCAGTTATGAAGCAGTGCATGAATTATCTAAGTGTATAGGCTTGAATAATGATTTTAATATTATCTTTTGCATCTGAAAATGTGTATGTATGTATATGTATATATGTGTAGATATATATACATATATATATATAGTAGTCTGGGTAGAAGTACTTATGCCTCCTTCCAATAAGTTACTAATGTGATGGTGGTTACTTAAGCTATAAGTTCTGCCTAGGAAGCTCTGTTTTTTTGCCTGGACAAAAAATGATTCTGTTCAGCTATACCCGAGAAGAAGCAATATTTCTAAAATTCAAACAGCATTTGAAAGAGCGAGATCAATCTTCTGTTAAGAATTGCTAGAAATCATTGGTAGGAGGGTTTCAATGTGAACAGGACCTCTGGAAGCTTTGGATAATGAGGTCACAGATAGCTGTGAAATTCTATTCTATGAAGGCAAACTAAAGCTGCAGGTTTCACACAAGTACTGGATGTCTTTTTGGGAGGCAAAGCATCTAATGATTACTTTAATCAGTATTTAGTCATGCTTCGGTTGTGCAGGACAACCTGATAGTTACAGGATCCAAGGAGGGTTACAGGATCTCTTTCAATTATCTAAACTGTTTTTTCTTTTATTATTATTTTTTTATTTCTTCATGTGTCTTTATTGTCTCTATAACTATCCCATTTGTATTTGGCTTGCACACATAAATTCTTCTCTATTGCTAAATTAACCTGGGCCTGGGTTATGGGTGAGTCCAAGGACAACTAGAAAACATTAAGGTACTCCATTTCAATGTACTGTTCAACTACCAATTACATTTTTTCCCATGAAATTTAAGTAATATAAAAATGAAAGAAGTATGTTCTAGTCTCCAGCATCAGGCAAAAAATACTTGCATGAAGTAAGGTATTGGGAAGACCTTGGACTTTCTGTGTTCCCAGACTTCTGCTGCAATAAAAGAAATAAGACCTTTGCAAATGTATTACAAGGAAGAAGTAAATCTCAGAGGTAAATACTAATATCAGTAAACCTATCTTATACAAATCTTTGTACAATTTGCAAAGTTATTTAAGGGACTCTTCTTTCACTTCATCATTTCTAAACTACTAAGGAATGAATGCCACGGTGTATTAAAGCTTATTGCCATGAAACAGCAACATAGATAAGAATTAAGTGCATATTTTGTTTCGTTATTTCAAAATAACTTGGCCTAAGGTGGTTCAAATACTTCCCCAATCTCTATATATCATAAGATATACATAAAAAGTCTAATTCATAGCTAACTGCTTGCATTTAACTCTTTATGTTCTTTTCTGCACTTGTACAGAAGTCATTTTTGTGTACATATAGACAGAAGTAGATATTTAGCTATACTTCCTAACCAACATTTCTGTAAGTTGATGCGTCTTTGATATGGTCTCAGGTAACTGATGTCATACAAACTATACGAAAAACAAAACAAAAAAGTTAATATACCAGAAAATAGATAGACCAAAGAGGAAAAAAAATAGATGTATCTCAGCATGATAAGTGGTGGCCTCAGTTCACCACTCCTCTAGCAACAATATTTGAAAATAATTTCAGATATCCTGGGGCTAGCTTTAGAAAAGAAGCAAGATCTGTGACTCAGAATGAATTCTAAAATGTCCTCCTGGGAAGCAACAATGTGTTAAGTGCTTCTTCCAGCACCAAAACTTGATATTCTAACCATAGAAAGGAATAACTTTGGAATAAATGTGTATAAGCAAATGAGAAAGGAAGCAGGCCTGGTTTTGGCTTGCTTAGTATTAATGGTGCACATGATCAGAACAAGCTATAAGGAAACTGAACTCAGATTTCCTTTATATACTTTTAGTAACATAATGTGACTTGAACGTCAGTGTAATCTTTAAACTCTCAGGAATCTTTCCTGATGGCTGAATTCAAATAAATCTGTCAGTTCTTTATGCCTAGTTTTCATGTTTAAATTCCCTTTGTGCATCCTGTTTGTGGCTATATTATTGCTATTCATTTCTCACATGGTTGGAGTATGCAGGTTTCTCAGCCAGGATCAGAACTGCATAATGCAATGGAACAATATATGAAGACGGACACAGATATGTGCTGAGAGATTTTTAAAGATCTTTGGTCTAAGAATATGAGAAAAATCTCCTTAAGGCCACCTGTATTCTTCCTACTAATTCACTTGATTTTGGATGTGATCTTATAAAAAGACACTGTTGGAACAAAACCCCTTCATTAGAGGGTTTGTTTGCTTGTTTTTAAAGATGAAGAAGGAAGTAAACAGTGATAATCCTCAGATCAGCCAGGAGTTGAGGCACTTTGCATGTGGGAAATGAATGTTTAAATCTCTCTCAGATTCATCCTCGGGGGTGTCATTTTGAAAATGATCTGTAGGCTGTTTTCAGCTAATCCTCTTTTATATTTTGTCATGGAGCATGGATACTTCTGCAGTGTTTCATTTTTGCATTGGAATAAAGCATCTCAAAAATTAATATTTTTCAAAAATAGATTTTTTTTTTCTGGTCATGTCAGAAAAATCAGGTAAGTAAATGTGAAAGTAGCATATGAAAATTCAAATATCTGGTCATAAAAGTAGAGGAAGACGAGAGAAAGTGACACAGAAGGGAAGAAAGGAAATTGTTCACTTTATGAATGAACAGTTCTTTAACAGTCTTTTATTGTCTTCTCATGAGAACTGCGTGAAATTTTTTTTGACCATCTTACATGTATTCATACAAGATATAAATACACCAAGAGACACATCTACATCTTTACATAGGCACATCTGCCAAATGTCTGCTTTTTCGGAAAACTATTCTTTTTAGCAAATTGCCTCCCAAAATGTTCTTTGCTTAAAGTGCTTCATCTGCTCTTCTAGCTCTACTAACATGTAGATCTAGGTTGCTGATAGTTACTGAAATATTCATGTTGCTTCTTGTATGTGCTCACATTTTTGTATCTCTGTTATGCATTTAACTTTCACTGGATATGTTGTATCTGTAGAGTAAGGATGGGTAACTCAGTTCTGAAAACAAAACTTTTAGCAGTGGAACCAGGAGAAAGAATATACCATGACTTGCTTCATATGGGAACTTTAAACACAAGTAAATACAAAATAAACAAGTTGACCTTACTTTTGTGATTGCATTAAAATGTCTTGTTGTGTGTTTTTATCTTAAGATAGAAGAACATATGTGAATGATCAGCATGATTAAATGCTTTAAAAATTCTTTTAACTCAGAAGATTTCTTCTAAAGTAACCCAAAAGTTATTTCACAAAGCTGGCTAGATTGATTACTGAATGACCTACAGAATCATAAAAGAGGAAGATCCATCATAATTTCTAAGAGTATGGAAAAGAACACAAAAACTGGTTAATAAAAGTGCTTAAATATGCCATTTTTAAACATCCTGTGAAATGAATTTATGAGTTTTGTGACAAATAGTTTCCAGTTTGTAATGAAAAACATGTTTCATTCAAACATTCTTTCAAGATTAAACTTTGTAAAAGTATATCTCTTTCAGTATGTTGGAACAGCTGTTACTGGTAAACTGAGAAGGCTTTACTTACTGATATTGAAACCCCTCCATCCTCACCAATATCTGTCATTATATTTTAAAGACTATCTAAAAAATCTCTAACTGACTTTATGATTAACTTAATAAGTAGACTACGCATGTAAATTTATGACATAAAAAGAACAGTGACCTGACTTTTGGATAGCCTTCAGAGTTCTGTAGAGCCTTTCTAGGTTTCATTACACTGGGATTGAATTTTTTTTACAATGAATAAAAACTCCTGAGTAGCTGAGACCTCTGACTACCCTCTGACTTCATTGTTTAATCCCTGTAAGCTGAACTTCTGCTCTCATATTCTCTAGCTGCAGTGACTGTAAATTTGGCTATCATATATTTCATCCTATGAAATATAGCAAAATAGCATGTTAAAAATGATGTTCCACCTGGACTCAGTGGATATTTAACCAGATGTTAATTCATGGTTCAAGCTATGACTGGAAAAAGAGTGCAGTCACTGGCAAAAGTACCACAGGAACAACAGAATTAGAAGTCAAATCAGCATGTGTTAACAAGGATAGAAAAATAATAGTCTCACAGAACCTTCTTCTCTCAAGGTTCTGGCTTCTGGCCTTCATCGACATCTGAACTATTGTTTAATGAGACTAAACGAGAGAAGGCCTACTTCTTCAGATCAATATGCAATAGAGCATTTTAGAGCATTTCCTTGACCTTTTTCTTCTCTTGAGTTTTTTTTTTTTTTGGGTCTCTGTAGTTATTTTCTTGAATTAGAGCATAGTACATTATACAGCAGTATTAGACAGACATTTTTAATAAAAGTGTATAGGGAAAAAAAGAGTTTGATTCAGAACCAGACAATATTCACTGACATTCTCAGGGTTGATTTTTTTGAGGAAGAGTCTCTGCCTTCCTATCATGAGGATGACAACTTTGGTGATGGTGCACTCACTCAAGGAAGTTGAAGCTATACTCTTTGCTCTGCTTTTTATTATCCCTAAAAGTGTTTTCATCTGCTTCACAAGGTCTCACTCCTGTAGGGAGCAGTAAATGACCACTGTGGTTTGAATTTATTGTCTCAACCTGCATTCTTTTGCTACATTTTCATTCTAGGATCATATATACTTCACTCTACACAATATAACTATTCGTTACTAGTCTACTAATTGACTATTCGTTTTAAATCCAAACCTGCACAGAGATAGACTAAAGCAAAAACAAATTTAGGAAATAACTTCTGAACACTAGACAGTTTCTATTGCAGCTAAAATTAGGTCAAGCCAATACAGCTCTTCAGAAGTCTTAAAAATGTCAACACAAAGCTTGTGAGCTCTTATTAAAAACAGCAAAATGCTATTTTCTAGGTTAAAATTGAATAAGGCAAAGAATGCCCTTTAAAATAATCTATGCTTTTTTCACAATTTTTGAGCTTATAAATTATCTCACATATTGCTGTTACAAAATTTGCAGGAGACTGACATTTTTCTTGAGAACAGGAGGAGACTTGTCTCTCTTACTCAGTTCTTTGGGGAAGAGAGAAATGTATGTTAAATTAATTCTTGATAGAACAATATGTTCTTACTTCTTCGGTGAAATGCAAGATGAAAGACAGAATGATGCCTCCAACCTGTAACCCCATGACAGACCCCTCTGTCTGTCATAGGTCAGACAGAGCTTGACTGCTGTGGTTCTTGCTTATTTTTATGTTAGAAGCCTTGCACTAAAAGCAGAGGACTAGGCCTTCAGGTGATCTAATTAGCTTAAAGTAACTCTTTACGCAGCCTTTTTTATGTTATTTATTTATTGTAAACAGTGGCATTTGAACTTTTGGCTTTAGTTTAGAGAGATCCTTTACATTAATTTTGCACACCTCTATGAACATGTTCTTGTGGTTTCCACTAAGATTCTGCACTAACTACATAAGGGTTTCTTGTTCAAATTAAATGAAAATCAGTTACAATGCAGTGGAAGTTGCTTTTGAGATTATCTTTAAGCAGGCCGCCAAATAAGCTCAAAAGTCAAGCTAATTTTTTTTTTTTTTTTTCTGAGCTGTCATGATCTAGAAACCTGGAAGTATTGTTTTGAGTACAGTGAACTGATTTATGAAGAAGAT
The DNA here is from genome assembly GCF_000705375.1 of Tinamus guttatus. The sequence goes on along the minus strand of NW_010581888.1, from coordinate 2,225 downwards.
ATCTGAAAGTTTCAGAGAACAAATTAAAATATGAAGGACTTGAATTTATACTAAGCAATTATATCTTGAATACGGTGAATTATCAAAAAACTAAATCTAGCACAAGAATTTCCAGCAAGCCACCTCTGGCATGGGTGCTTTTCCCAGCATCGGTTCAGAATGGAAAGACAACAGTGCTAGTGTAGGTTAAAACACTTCCCATATTTGTAACAAAAGGATTATCCTTGCAGAGTTATGCAAATATCTGAAAAATACAGAGGTTCCATTTACCTTTTTCAGAATTAATGTTTCCCATTTTTAATACGGAATGGAGTTTTAAGTTGATCTTTAAAGTAAACCTATTGATTTGCCCAGTTTAAGGTATATCTTTAGCAATGTCCAGGTATGACTTGTAAACAAAATTCCACTCACTTAAGTCCTTCTAGCATTCTCTGCAAGTCTTCATTTGTGCTTTTTATAGCTAAAGGTGTCTCTGTGCCGGAATATCCAGAGACTACCCAGTAAGATTACTGGTAAGGGAAAGAGGTTGAATATTGGGTTTATTCCTCTTCCGCAGTGCTTTTGAGAACTCCAGTTATAAAAAAAAGCACCCAGTAAAACACTAAATGTGGGAAAGTCAAATGGCATATGGAAATAAAAAATACATTATCAGATGACAAAAAAAAAGGAAATTATAACCTAAAAATGGGTCAATATTTATTTATTTAATATATGTACGACATCATTAAGAATAGCTAAAAATGACATTACTAATCGAAATGCAGTCAAACCATGCTGAGAATATACTTATGGATTCTTTCAATCCTTTCTTTGCGTGTGTGTGAGTTTGTCTACCTACTAGATGTTGTTTGTATGAACAAAAAGTACCGAAAAAATGTTTTGTATTTACTTTCTTATTCTGCAGAAAATGACATTACTATCAATGACAAAATCCCACTTTTTTTTTTTTTCCTTTTTTTGTGTCCTGGGTTTGAAAGTTACAGTATGACTTTAATGTGTAAAAGTGTTCACACAGTTTTCCTCATCTAAGGGTATATTGTTATGGGGGAAAACCTTTCTGAAATACACTTGCACTAGTTTGAAAGAAAAGCCTAACCTTAAATATCATAAGAAGCATGAGTAAAACTGGTAAGCACATGATAGTTCTCTATGTGACAGCATACCAGTTTTACATATTGCAGAAATTATAGGTACTATTGTTCAGATAGATACACTATTTCTGAAATATTATAAAAGGCAATGCAATTATAATAACAGCAAATGGAAGTACCAAAAGAAAAATAAAGATTTTTTAGGCAATCATTAAGCTACCAGTGGGGAAAATCATGGTGGAAGAATCTTAACAAAGAAAAAAAGAGAGCCTTTACATAGCTACTCTTAAAATATATTGAGGTGCAGATACTACGATGAAAATATCATAAAAACTCAGAATGATGGATGCAGATCCAATTTAGTCAATGTTTTTAATTACTTATATTTTGCCAAACATAGCAGTGGAATTAATTCTTGCAAGCTGAGTTTCTGATTTATTCTCATGCAACATGAAAAATAAGAAATATATCTTAGTATATATTCTGGGCAAGGAATTCACGACTTTCAGACACTGGGAATTTTACATGTGAGATTGCCCTATTGAGTACCAAATTTTATTCAATTAAACTGAAAAACATTATATTTTAATTAAGATAATTAATTAATTGGCCTCTTCAGAGACCTCCTCGGAAGAATCCCATGGGTTAGGTCTCTGGAAGGAAGAGGGGCCCAAGAGAGCTGGTCAGTATTCAAGCAGCACTTCCTCCACGCTCAGGAGCAGTGCATCCCTTTGAGTAATAAGTCAGGAGGCCTGCGTGGATGAGCAAGGAGCTGCTGGCAAAACTCAAACAGAAAAAGGCACTATACAGAAAGTGGAAAAAAGGACAGGCTACTTGGGAGGAATATATGAATGTTGCCAGGGAATGCAGGGATGTGATGAGGAAAGCTAAGGCATGTTTGGAACGCAATCTGGCAAGCAATGTTAAAAAATAACAAAAACTTCTTCACATATATTAACAGCAAAAGGAAGATCAGGGAAAACGTGGGTCCTCTGGTGAACGGGGTGGGTACCCTGCTTATGAAAAACACAGACAAAGCAGAGTTGCTGAATGCCTTCTTTGCTTCGGTGTTTACCAAGGGCAGCCCGTTAGGGTCCCAGGCCATAAGGACAAGAGAAGAAGCCGGGGGAGAGG
>NW_010581887.1:45926-57486 GCF_000705375.1 Tinamus guttatus | reverse complement strand
TCTGTGTGATTTCATTTAAAGCTGTTAAAAGAAGTTCCCAAATTAAAACTTAATTAATAGCTTCTTTACAGGGACCAACAATAGAGGGGGGGAAATCCACCTTGTTTTTGTGCATTTAGCACATTTTTGTGAAGACAGCTGCCCCACACTCTGGGCGGCCAATGGGCAGGATCACTTCAAGACCAGTGGAAAAAAAATAAGGATGCAAGAGGAACGTCCTAACTCTGAGGCTGGCCATAGGAAAATCTCCCCTTCTGCATAACATACCTTCATTGAAATAACTTGCTGATGTCCTAAGAGTTAAGGGTTTCAGATGCAGTACTTGTTGCTCTAATAGAGAGGTAGCACAGTGTCTACTCTGGGAATGTCAGACTCATCACTGGATACCCTGAAACACCATCACCATCTCTCAGCCACATTTCTAAACTGGCTCACTTGTTTTTTTCAGCTGTCAGCTCTTGGAATATCCTTCAGGCTGGAAAACAGCTGAGGGTTATTTCAAGTAACCCTGAAAGATCAGGGGACTTGAATGGAAAAATCACCAGAAAGGTAAAAGCAGAAACTGTTGCTTGCTAGAAAATTCAGGGTGACAGAACGAAGAGAGACAGGAGTGCTATGATAGCCCTTAAGAAGCTAAGCAAATTTAGGAGATCAAAGAGGAGACGGTGCTTCTTTTACGATAGAAGACAGATGACCTTCTCAGTCTCAACAAAGAGCACAAAACCTGTTAATTATTTTTTGAGATTAATTTTAAAAGTCTTTCCTATTGCAACCTGAGAAATAAAGAGGCAGGTTTTGCCAGTGCATCAAATTGTCCTTATATACCGGAACCTTGTCATCTATTTTACACAGTATGTGTCTATCAAAATTATTTATTTAATACAATAAATTTCAGACACTTAAGGTCTTTCCAACCTTGAAACTATGTAAAAACATATATAGACAGCCTCTGCATTTATGAATTCATGACAAATATGAGGGGAAATTCCATCCAAATGAAAACTTTCTGCTGCTCATTTCATGAAAAATACTCTCAGGAAAGGAAGAGCTCACAAGAAGGTGAAGTCTTGTTTGTTTTTAACACTTCAGTTGCACTGCTGTGAGCTAAAAGGCTGGCAAGATGTTTAAAAATGAATCAGTTCATAGATCTCTCCCTTAGTCTTAAGGGCAAGTGTTGGCAATGACTGAGCATAGAAGAAAAAAAAAAGGTAAAGTTCTTCCACTCTTCTAAATTAGCATGATGAGAACTAAAAGCAGTACCTGCCAGTAATTGCAAGAGAAATTTCCTGTTATCATTCCTTACTGATATATAATGAGTACTAGAGATTAGTATGCCACTTCAAATCTTAACATATAAACAGATGGCCTAATTTCCCTGCCTTTACTCTTTATAAAAATAAAATTAAAACCATTACAAGAAGAAAGGCTTCAATAGCGAGCAAGCAGGTGTTATTTTCTGTGACTTCTATGTGTAAAAACTGAAAAGGAATTATAAGGCTGCCCTTGTAATCACAGCTCAGTAAAAATGCTGATAGGGAACCACTGGAACACTAGTTCAACACCCGAGCATCCAGGTCTGCCCCCCTTTTGACAGTGCTGGCTTTTAGGGTTTCTTGGGAGTTTTTCTTTTTGGTTTGAACTGGTCTCTGTTCAGCTAATCTCCTTCCAGACCCAGGAGGGCAAAAGACCACTTGTAGTGAGACCCTGTGGCTAAAGCACCCCTACAAAAAAAACCCTATCAAATCCATGTGTGGAGGTTACACCTTTGCCCAGTTGCAGTTGTCTCATTTTTGTAACAGCAGCTCCTATCTGAGGAAAGGCTACTCTGCTTACTTGTAACCTGCTCCTGCTCCTCCACATCCCATTAATCTTCCAGGCGCAGCCTCCTGCAAAGTGCTCACACCCCTCTGTAACTGGGGCTAAGTCCAGACGAGCAGCCCCTTGTGGGACCTTCCATTGCCACTAGAGAGCAGCAAGGGACCACTTTATCTACGAGTTCAAAAGAGAATGCAGTTAAGAAAAAAATAATGAACTTGTCAGGTCATTTCTTCTCTTTCTTTTTTTTTCTTTTTTAATGGAAATTACAAAAAAAAATTTCCTTTGTGGAGAATAATTGAGTCTCAGGTTCTTTATAGCAGTTCATAAACACATTTTTCCAATTGAAAAAGCTTTTTATTTATGCTCAGTTATTAACAAAAAGACTTTTCCTAACAGACTTATCTTCACTCTCCTTTGCATTTGTAATCATTTCCACTGCATTTCTGACATACACAAAGGAGCTGAAAAGCTAGAATTTGAGGGAGGGAAGGAAAGGGAATTCTTCTGGAAACAAAGAAAGAAAGTCTTAGGAACAATACCACCAGGACAGCTTGTTGCTACAAATTTGGCTCTATACCTACTCAGTGGAATGAAACATCAGTTTTAAATGCTCTCTTGTGACATTTCTTTCTAAGCTTCACAGATAAAACATAAAGCTAAATGTAAGCAACTATTTACTGAAGCATACAGAGACCTCTCACACCTCTCTGATAGATTTCCAATCTGTGAGGTATTGTTGGTGTTATTTCTAGAGCTGTAAAGGATTGCAGGTGGAATGCATTAGGGATAACTATCAGAAAATTAGTCAGGACCTCTACATTACAATGAACATCTAAGGTTTTTGCACCCACATGCTTTCCTGTATGCTTTTTTTACAACCTCAGTTAGTGCCCCAAACATTATCGCTTAAATACCCTGAAATATCAGACCCAGCATTTCCCCTGACTCTTGTTGATGTAAGGTGTGAAAATTACGTTTGCATCCTGATTAAGGTATGCTTGAAGAAAAGCTTAATACACTGATGTTGGCTGTCTGATCACAGGAAGCACAGGAACAGCATAAAAATGTCCTCGGCTGATGGCAGAACACGAGTCAACTTGACTGAAGCTACAGTTCAGCAGTGCAGTTGAGCCGATGGAACAAGCTCATTTCTGCTGGAAGGAGGTCCCCAACTCTTTGGTACTGGCCCTAAGATCTCCCCCTCCCATGCATGCATCCCCTCTGATACATACTGGATCTGTACGATTTAAGGAGCATCAAACTTGGTGCAAGGGAGAGTGCCAACAAAGTAGCTGGGAGGCAGGGAGTGGGACACAACTCCTCTTCTCCCCTCCAGCAGTTCAACTGCCTCTACCATCCTGTCACACTGTGCCATGGTTGCATTTGCCAGCTACTACAGCTAGTTATCAGCAATCCATTTGCAGATAGTAAATCCTACTTAAAAGGATTTCCTGACAGAAATTTCTCAGACAATTCAGAACAACTTACATTTCCCGGGTTTAGCTGGGATTCGGATAACAGTGGGTTTCCGGGGTAAAGCTGGTTGAACTGTCTGTTCCTTTACAGGCTCGCTTTTGGAGAGGAGCTGGAATGGATCTAAATGCAATAAAAAAAGAAATAAATGAAAAATACAATTTTTAACTGAGCACAAACTTCACCAGGTTGCATTCTTAACTAAGGATGTTTGTATTTCATGCCCGAGGGATTAATCATCAAAAATCACAGCTTTCAGGGACATAAACAACAGGCTGATGAAAAGGGAGTACTCAACTCCCTCTTTTCTGTGCATTTATATTCAAAGTTGAGTTAACATAAACATATCCCAGATATCTTCTGGGATTATACAGGTCACTGAACAGGAGCAACCATGTTGCTTGATAGTAGGGAGCTGAAATCAGGATTGCTTTAGGGAAACGTTCTCGAAGCAGTTGTTCTAATAAGCAGGCATAGCTGAACACATTGGCTAAAAAGTTTTAATCAATAAAATCTTGCAGAAGCTAAAAAGTCAGCAGCACCCCACATAAAATGCCTACAGACAGAAAACAAAACAAAGCATGTAAATATTAGACTGTTTGCAAAATATTCTTTTTGCTACAGAATAACTAATTCACCTTGAAGAGTCTGTGTAATTTTGCTGATTATAAACTTCATGTCAGGGGGAAGACTGGGGACTGGGAGTCCCACTTTAGCTCTGCCCCTGCGGTTATCACTCACTCCTGTTTAAGCCTGTCCAACCAATCCATCATTTTCCATTGGTAAGATAGGAGCTATGTTTTCTATGCTTAATGAATTTAAGCACTGGTGTCTCTTATTAATAGACACTGAACATATGTGCATGTAGAAAGCAGCTGTAAAAATACATGTGCATAAATAAAATCCAATAAAGGAGATCCTTCTTAAGTAGACCTTCATGTCAAAGAGCAATGCTTCATTTATGTATGTTCTATGTTACTTACAAATGTTACTCTCCCCTCTAAATCCTACCTTTTTCTCCAGCATTATCAAAAAGTGCAGTAAAATGACAACACTTAACTGCATCGTAAATGTACAAGATAGAAACTGGAGGGGCCCTCTGGCCAATAAATTCTCCATGACACATATTCATAGTCCTGACAACTGAGTCGGGATCTCCCCTGGTGGCCTTTTCAGATGTGTATCTCAATGAGATGTTATTTATGGAGTGTCAGAACCAGCCAGAGCACGCCAGGCATCTCTTCAAATTCTTCAAGGCCTTTAATAAAACATCCCTCTTCCCAAAACTCCTACCACACCTTCTGAACAAAGTTGGAAGCTGGGATCTGGTAACATTCTATCTTTATGTTCAACGCTTAGAAACAGCTAAAATTAAAGAAAAAAATCATAGCATGAAGTCATGATTTCTTACAGATAATTTTGGGTACTACAACATCATACAATTAATACATTTGAAATCTACATCTGAAAATGGAAGTTAAGATTTCAGAAAATCCAGAATATCCAGAAATGCAGTATTTACTTAAGAACAGTCTCATAAAGCTTTGGGACTTGTCTGGGGGCGGGAGGGATGAAGAACTCCCCATGGCCGGCGGCTCCTACGTGGCCGAAGTTCCCAGCCACTGTGTCGGCAGCAGAGACAACACACGGTAGGGTCTGGGTGCGCTCCCACTAGCCCCTTGCTTGCTTAGGGGTTTGGATTGGGGCTGAATCTTGGCTATGGATATTAATTAACTGTTAGGCTGCTGATGAGAATAACTTTAGGGCAAGCAAAGAAAGCCCAAGCTTTCTGCTAAGCTTTCTACGCCTGCAGCTGTAACTCTCCAAGTTATCTGGCAGCTCTCTAGCTGATTCGGGCGCAATCCCAACGAGGCAGCAGGGCTGCGGGCCCCAGAGCCATGCAGGCCCATCGGGCAGCCCACGGCCAAGGACAGCCCAGCAAAGGTGACCAGGGCTGCACGACGCGGCAGCAAAAAGCACCTCCTGAGCTGAGAGGTGGACAAAATCCTGTATGAAGAACAAGGAAATAACTTTCAAGAGCCTTTGTCTTATAAAGGCATATCCCTAGTGAGGTCAAGTGGAACAGACTACTCTAAACAACCAAAATAATCAGAGGGCTATATTCCTGTAAACGAGATTTAAGATGGCACGACACTACTGGTTGTCAGCTGTTAATCATTCCTGTGGTTTGCTCTGTCACTCAGCAGCTGGCCGAGGCCTCCATTCCAATAACTCTGGGAGAAGTCACTTTTAAATCTCAGGCTTTGACATGCTCCACCTGAGGCTCAGAAATCATCCTGCAAAGCTTAGTGTTTTTACTCATTATCAGACATTCAATTATACTGTTGTCACCTCGTAATTAGCCCAAACCTCATTACCTTGTTTGTGCCGTCCTGTTCCCCAGCGTCAAGCCGGCAGCAGAAATTGGCTGACTGAACGACTCTGCCGCTCTGTGCAATGGGGCTGACAGCATATGAATTTTTGATGTTGTTGAACAACAGTTGGGCATGGTTTGAGCATAATTCATGGAAGCGTGAAAACAGAATTGTTAATACCCTCATTTAAAGCATCTCAGTTCAAGGAAATTAACTCGCCAGGCATTGATCATAATATGTATCAGAGGACTTCTATCCATCTTTACTTATTTTCAATAAACTTTAAAAAGGGTATTTGCAGCCTGGGTTTTCATTAGTCTCATTTTCTACACTCACTTTCTTCTGCTTCAAAAGTTTATTTGATAACATTTTACCGGTATCAGTACACATTCATTATTCAATGTGCTTGTCTCAGGTAGCACAGTTTTAGTAAAGCCTAACCCAGCGCGAGCACTCTTGCCTTTGCACAAACGTGCTTCACCCACACACAGGGGGCTGTTTTCAACATGCCCCTGCTAGAAACACAGCTGGAACCTCAATGGTGATCTGCTTTACCTGATGCGGCATAATATGACAGGAATCTGCCAGGGCCAGTAAAAATATATAAATAATAACTTAATATATAAGTAGCTTTTCCACCGAGGATGCCAAAGGACTAGTTTTGCCTCTTCACCCGCGTATGTTGTTGCACAAGTACACAGTGATTTCAATACTTTTTTTTATCATAACCTTTATCTTTCCTTGTAGAAGCACTGCGACCATATGCCAAAACAGAAACTTCAAACTTCTCACACGTTAACCAGATTAATAGAGTTGTGCAAAGACTTAAGGACATGGAGAATTCATCTGGTAACAGTGCTTGCTACTGCAAGCAGAGAAAATGTAGTGAACTCCTTGCATAAGTTTTAGGCACTGCTCCTTGTTCACTGCTGACTCTGATGGATCACAACAGAAAACAAGACAACTCAAGGCCAGCTATCTTTTTTTGAAGAAGGAGGAGGAGCTTGGTCCAAAGAACAAATGTTGTTTACAGGATACATGCAGAGCTTGCAGAAGGTGCCTAGTGATCAGCACAACAAAAGTGCATGAAGTCACAGATTTTATGTAGGGTTTGATGGTCTCTGGAAGTTATCAATAAAATCTGGAGAGATTCAATAGAAGATCCAACATAAGGGCACTGGTTGAATAAACAAGATGTTCATAATTGAGTGATGAAGTATCTCATCTAAGGCATTAGAAAACAGACACAAATCAAATTTACTGCAGACCTGCAAAATCTTTTGGCATGTCAAAACAATAGCAGCAGTGGAAGCGTTTGAGGAGAGCAGAGCTACAGCGCTACACAACGCACATAGAGACAGTTATAAACAGACTTTTCTGAGCTTGGACTGTTGGACACCTTTCAGCATTTCTGTCTCGGAAACTGCAGGAATGCCCAAAACTACATCCCTGTCTCTTAAACCACCACAGCTGAGTCTACTACTAGCTTACCCATACTATTAGAGGTGATCATAACTAGTCCTTTTGTACTTGTGGCATCAATTGAAATTTCTGAGTGATTACGTGACTATCATTGAAAAAAATTATGTTTCCTGAACTCAAATCTAAGGTCATCTCCTTGGAGTCACTTTCAAGCTCTCTGCACCTCAAAGCACCCATTAAACAAATATCTATAGGGTTTGATGAGAAGATGGAAGCTTATGGCTGCTGGAGATCATCAGTCTTTTAGCAAAACCAACAGGACTCCGTGCACAGCTCTGTATGTCAGCCCTAGCCCAAGGTACAATATCTTAAAGAAGGCCTGTTTTTTCAGTGGTTTAGGCCAAAGAGAGGAGTAAAAATGGACAATGCCACTCTGCTCTGAGGATGATACTTTTGACAGTAAGGCAAGGCGGCAACAGGTAATTTTTTAATATAACCACATCATTGAAAGTAACATAGCAGAACCATAAGAAAAGCTACACTATTTTAAAGATAAGTCTGGACTGATCTACCATTTAGAAATATTTTGGGTCTTTCTCCCCTGCCCCAGAAGCATCAGAAACGAGCAGCTGGGCAGTGTCCTTAGGCAGGCAATTTGGGAGCTGCTCAAGCAGCAGGTCTGAACTGGCTACAATGTCCCAGACGCCCCATCACGCCACAAGAAGGAGCAATGTGTATGAATGGACAGCAGTCACCAATGTGGTTGGCTTTTTTCCTCATGCAAGCAGAACTGAACATTCATACTGTGAAGAAAGAAGGAAAGCAGTTAAGAAATGCTGCAATTGTATTACTGCTAGAATTGCAATACGCCAGTACGATGGAGATAATGAAAGAGCAAGCTGTCTCCTGCTGGCAAGGCAAGACGCTATCTCTGAATTACTTTTCAAAGTATTTGGTTTCAATTGAGTTCTGGTATATCAGGAATAGAGGGAAGAAAAAAAAAAGAGAGAGAGAGAGAAAGAATAACTCTCGGCACAGGAAAAGAATGGAAATATTCTAGCAAAGTCACCCCCAAGTTTTAGTTTACAAATATGCTTTTAATGCACTGTTATCCTATTTTTCTTGCCCGAAACACTTAACAAACAGGCACACTACACTCTCTACACAGCAACCAATATAAGCTACAGTGTGTATGTATCTATACATATGGATACATATAGATACATACATATACTTATGTGTAGGTATGTTTAAATATGTAATATACTCCACAGCATACTATATATACCATATACTGCATATATACTATAGTATACAGAGTACACACTGTGTATTATATTCACTAGGATTGCACTAGGATTTCATTTCTGAGCCTTTCTAGAATCAGATCAGTGAGAAAAGAGCCCACCTCACAGATGACTGAAACTTTTAACCTTAAGGAACATCCCAGTGACTGCATATATCCCTGTTTACCAGCTGCAAGAGAAATGTAAAAACACTTCCGAAAATCCAAAGTGTCTCCAAAGCATTAACACAGCAAGACTTACAGCCCCAAGTAGGTGCATTCACATTCTGAATGACCAACCTGAACATGAGTAATTTCAAATTATTCATGAATGCAAATGCCTTTGAACATCATCTCCAGCCTTTGAGTCCCAAATTACGTGGCTACTTAAAACTGGCATCAATTTTGGCTACTGATGAAAGGAGCTGTCCTGCAGACTTGTCATTGCCAGCTTCTCCTTTCTGGCACTTTCCTTGTTCCAGCACCAGAGACATGAATTGGATATGAGGCTCTGCCACAATTTACTCCCAAGTCTCAGAGCCTCTGAGCCTCTCTCAAGCTCCAGCGGACTCAACAGTCACAGTGGATGTCGAAAGCTTTGACAGTGTTCTAGGTACCCAGAACCTCTATGTGCACCACAGGGATGATTCCCTCTCCCTGAATAAGTCGGAAAAGATAACATCTTTAATGTTCAAGTAACAGCAAGGTGACTCTACAAACAGCTGTGCTCTTGGAGATGCTGTCAAACACAGATGAAAGTCACAGCTACCCCAGCTCTCCAACAGAGAGGGGATTAAGGGACTGCCTGAGGGAAACAAAGAAAATCATCCAGCTAGCTACAGCACTTAAACTGCTGACAGTTACATTGGTGAAATTACAAACTGGTTTGTAGTTTACATGCTTGATTTTTGGCTAAGTAGAGAATGTTAAAATATTTTCTACTACTATAGGGATGTTAAGCTCCTATTGGAGGGAGACGATGTTTTCTGTCTGTCAAAGTGCTATGGAGACCTTGAATTTCTTTCTGTTCTGTCTTTTCCATCACAGGCTCACATCAACTTCTGCACATTTTCCATCACCAGGTGAACAATTTGCCTCCTTACTTTTGCATCAGGCATTAACAGAAGCAGTAATTTATCTGTCTGTCCAGCTCTACTGCATTAGTCTAAGCACCAGGAACATCTGTGCTGCAATTCAAAGGGGTGGGGGGAAAAAGTTTCACAAACACTGTAATCTGTGATGTAAACTGGTTTTTGACAAGCCAGTTGTTGGTGCTTAGTTTCAAACACCATGGCACAAGAGCCTTCTTCATTTCCTAGGGTTGCTATAACAACAAGCAGAGGTCTGTCATTTTGCTAAGTAACAACAGTGACAAATATGTGAGAAATGCAAAGGTCTAGGGAATGGGGAGCAAGATTATAGCTTCTCCTCCTGCCTTTACAAAACATTTTACTGTGGATACATCTCACAAATCCTAAGCTGTTCCTATGGGAACATGAGGAGTAGCTAGTGTTAGTGCTGTACGCTGCCTCGTTTTTCAGAAAGTCAGTGTTTTCCTCATGGATGCTTTGTCAAGGCATAGCACTGGCATTAGTAAGCTGGTCTTACAGCTCACAGGAGCTCACAGGAGGCTGATAAAAATCTGAAATGAATCCTAATTTTATACTCTGCTAAAACAGTAATGCTGCATCAGAACTTTTTTGCTTTAGCAAATAAGAAGGGGCTGCAGCAAAAATGCCATTTTATTAAACCAATAAGATCATGAACAGTTGACTCAAGAAGAAGTTAGGAAACTATCAGCTGAATAATTATTTTGTTAAAAGAATGGTATTTTCTTCTTAATTGAGTCACGAATATTACCTAGGGTATCAGAATGGTGGAGAGTGCCATTCTTACCATTTCACTGTAAGAGCTGGTTTCTAATGTGATTTTCTTTGGGATTACACATTTTGATTTAAAAGCAGAATTAATGGTATCTATTTTTTCCCCCAGGAGAGGCAGGCTGGGGAGAGGCAGTCTTTTAGGGCAGAAAGACAAAGCACCATTTTCCTTTTATATGTTCTCCAAATTAAGAATTCTCTTTTCTTGACTGCTACTTTAAGCATATATACACTTGCCCTTTGTTTGCTGCATCCCTAAATCACAAGAAAGTAACTGAATCAACAAGTTCTACCCTAAACCCATGGAAAGCAATCATCATCTCATGAGCTTCTAACTTTCTTCAAACCATCATATGCACAATGGCTGTTCTGCAGATGCAGTGTCCAAAGGAGTTGCAAAGGTGCAAAGGTGATTGCAACTCTACCCTCAGCAATATATTGTCAGTCTTACACTTCCTTGAGGATGATCTCCGATCATCCCACACTCCTCCCTCCTCCTGGGCTTGGCACAGCTCTTGGAACCTCTCAGGCCCAGAAGGAATGGACTCATAGTCACACTGAGCAGGTCATCTCTCCTGCAGGACCCTCTGCTGCTTCAAGAAGGATCATTTCAGTCCTACTTCAGGGCTTCTACAAGTTGTCCTGAGATCCACGTGTCCACACACACCATTCTCAGGAGTTCAGAATTGTAAGGAACTTTCCACATCTGCCTTGAGGCTTTTTTATGCCAATACAGAATAAAAGTGATCACAATCCAAATTTCATCTAACAACATAATCCACAAACCATAACAAAATCACAATTCCTAACTACCGCTAATGAAGATTTACCGTGACAACTACATGGTATTTATATATCCCTTTCAAAGAGCTGAAACGTTTACTGATAAATGAGGCAAAAAAAAGATTAAAAAACATAGTTCTTTTAAAAATGCATCTCATACAACATACCATTTGTTTTTAAAGCAGAACTCTCTCTGATTGAATAAAATCAGTAAATTAGGACATGCTTGAGTACTAGTAGAGAAAATGCACTGCTGTAAAATTCAGTGACAGCCTGAGACCCATCTGTGTCTTAAACTACCTAAAATACCTCTTTAAAAAAAAAAACATACACACACACAAAAAGGTCTCAAATGCTTATTAAATAGCTTTAGTAATTAATCCACCTACAAAACTCTGAAGTTGCATAACAAAACACAATCCACATGATAAGATAATGCAATGGATAGAAAGGAGAAAATAAACACACATTTGTGAAAGGACAGAATATTCTGGTATGTTCCCCTAAATGTGATCATCATTCCT
>NW_010581887.1:0-45902 GCF_000705375.1 Tinamus guttatus | reverse complement strand
ATACAACACGTATCTACACACCACACCACACTCCGGAGTTCCCCAGTATAGAATGTAGCCCCTCAAAGAAGTTACTTGGATTAGATAGCAAAAGGCAATATGGTCCAAGATCTTGAGAGAGTTGGGGTACTTTCTGGAGGAGACATCTGGCATGCAACTTTATCCCAGTTTTAGCAACCACATAATGAAACCTGCAAGTTCTGAGATCTATACAGCCTAAAAACTTTGGAGGCTCAAATTCCAAGCAGTTTTGTAGAGATTTTGACATAGTCGCAAACAAAGCATTTCATGTACACAAATACGCTCTCTCAGGACAGGTAGAACAGATAGACATAATTTGCAAAATCTCACATACCTGCAAACTAACACGGTGTCAGATTTTAAAAGTTTATTCTTACCTGCTGCTGCTTCAGAACTGCTGCTATCTTTAACTATACAAATTGGACTCAGAGGTAAAACCTCATCATCAAAACTGATCAAATCTCCTTCCACATCTGGTGTACTTTGCAAAGCAGGTGATGAGGAATTGGTTGCCAGCGACTCTCCCAGAGACTTGAAAGCCTTTTCTTGGGCAGATGCAGAAAGACGGGGAGCAGCAGCAGCTGGTTTTACTGAAGCCAAAGGAAGGGTAGGATTTTCTACAGAACGTGACTTTTTGGGAACAAGTGGCCTTGGAGCGGGAACAGGACATTTCTTTTGTCCATCACTGTTCTCTGCAACTGACCCACTCCTTGCATGAACAAAATCGCTACTAACACTTTTTACAATGCCAGGTTTTGTTTTTTTTGGCAATTCAGGTTTAGTTACAACACTGCTCCCAACCACTTCAGGTTGAGGCTGCAATTCCTTGGAAGAAGGTGTTGACTTGCTTTCCGTCCATAAATCCCAGTCTCCTGAAACTCTGCTTATGCCTGGCTTTGGAGCAACTACTGGCTTCTTTGCAGTTACAGGTCTTGGGGCAAACGATCGCGGAGCAATTTCTGGCTTTTTTGATGATCCTGAGGTATCAGTTGTTGCTTGGGATTCAAAAGCTTTGATCCTTGAAACAATACTATTGTGGCTCTTCTCTGTACTCATAGTGTCCACTGCCAAGGGATTGTCCAGTAAGCTATCATCTACAAGAGATGACTGCTGAGTCAGAGGTTGCTGCCTTCTTGTGGTGGCCTGATTCACTTCTTCCCCATTGTCTGGCACTCTGCTTTCAGTACTTTTGACCACAGGTCTAAGATTGCTTTTTGATCTTGGCTTTGGCACAGGATATATCACAGCATTGGGATTTTCTTGGCACCGCTGATCATCAGAGCTTTCAAAGACTATTAAGGGAGTCTCATTTTCTGAAGAAGACCTATTCAGGAGAGACGCAGAAGGCCTAGGAGGTTTCAGAGGACCCTGCCCTGCTGAAAGAAAAGAAAATGTTATCTATTCCAGCTTTACCCTTTATGTTTTGTCACCCGTTACAATGGGAAACCTGATGATTTTTATTCAGAACATACTGCTGCTTATCAAAGTTTGCAATTCTCTTTTAAAAAGACACATTAAAAATAACAATAGGCAGAAGATGATGATTGATGAGTTCAAAACTACTCAGTAGCTCAGCACAGCAACTTTCCCAGTTGAGTTTGTGTACTTTCCAGTGTGCATAAAATGCTGTTATTCTGGCTAGCGGTCTGAGCTCCTCTGGGCCCAGGTTCAAAGCAATTGTCAGCATGACTAAATGGACTGAACTGAGCAAAACTTTAAAGATTTTTATTTTAACATCATTAAGACACATATTACATCTTCATTACAGAACAAGTTTTAATTAAAGTCTAACCTATAGCAGTTATTCTAAAGAGAGGAGCTTTACAGGAATGTACAGAAGTAATCACTCCCAGAAATTTTGTTGTTGTTCATTTTAGTTGCTGCAAACATCAGTAAGTGCCTCTTAATGAAACAGAGTAAGACTTTTGTCAGTGAAAAATTCAGAAAAAGCTCACCTGGATAACTTGCAGATTCCCAGCGTGCAGGCAGACTGTTTTTTACATTACTTCTTGGAAAACGGCTTATTAGTTCCTCTGGAAAGTCAGTTTGTGTTGCAGAAGTAGTGGTATGTCTAGGAGCAGTAGCATTATTGTTATTTGTTGTATTGACTTGCACTTGATTAATTTCTTTTATCACCTGCTCGTAAGATGGTGGCTGCTACAAAACAAAAAGATAAAAATTCATATATGTTCAAAGGTGAACATAAAAAAATCCTTATAATTGAAAAATACTAAATCAATACGCGCAGAAGAGAAGAGCCCTGTCACAGACAATATTGTTTCTCTCTAACTTGAAGTGCTTTTTATCTTTAAAATCAAACACACATCTCTCGTAAATACGTGCTCACCTCAGCTGGAATAAGCTCACTTGTTCTCCACTGAGCATGAGACGAGGCAGAAGGGAATCCTAATCCCTGCGGAGTGACAGGGCTTGCACCTGGAAACCAGGAGGATGGCCGGAGGGGTTCGGCAGCAACTATTGTGATTTCAGGACGCCTGAAGATTAAGACAAAGGAAATAATTAACTAAAACAATTTAAAACAGTTGTTTTAAACACAAAAGAGCATGGTTTTCTCATACTGGGAAGTCAGAACACCTCACACTTTTGTGACATAACCTTTCACGATTTCAAAGCAACTACCTGACCTTTTTTCAAGCACTTAGGCTTCTATTCGAAACACCAAATTAAATGCCTAAGCCAAAAAGTAGGTTTACTGGCTTCAGTGAAATAATTTACATGCTTAAATACAAGTGTAACTTAACTGAATGGAACAAGCTTTAGTCTTCATGTGTTTGCCTTTAGCCTGCTGCAATGTGAGGACAACAGGGCAGTTAGAACTGTGCACCTATCCTGTGACTCACTGGGAACACACCACAACCGATCTCTCAAATCTGGCACAAAATACATTTTGAGAAGTGAGCTTTGCGAATAGATGAAGTATCTATTACAGAAGCCTCTGGCTGCCAGAAGAAAAACAGTGCAGAAATACATTTTAAAAGCTGTTTTTAAAAAGTGGGAAATATACACTTCATTTACTCCTTAAATTATGACAGACTCAGTTCACCAACCACCCAGGTTGGCAACCCCCTTTCTCAATATCATTTGAAAAACTAGAAGGAGGCCTGAATGTGTCTATTTATTTACACTGTCAAGTGATCCAATAAATAGAAGTCAGGAAAGTAAATGGAGATGGTTGATTGACTCCAGTTTTTATTTTTTTTTTTAAGATACACAGAAATCTTGACCAGAAAACCCCTCCAACCCTTAACCCACCCTGTGCTTAAGAACCACAATATTTCTGTTTTATTCCGAGTATAATTTATTTTAAGATAAAAAGGAAAATGAGATGGAAAAAAATAAATGGGAGAAGAAAGTAACAGATAAAAAGTAATATTGCGACACAATCTAATGAGCTTTTCAATAATATACAGCTGTTAATACAAATAACTGCATCATACCTTCTATCCCTCTGCAGCTCACTATGGTTAGAGGTCCGAGAAGCTATTTAAATAAACAAACAAACAAAAAATAGGTTAAAATATACTGTCATAGCAACAAGATGAGGATAAGAGCACACCCCTCACAAATCCACCATAAATGAAACTGAGAGCACACAGCATCAGATCATGAGTTGTAGATTCAAAGAATGGCCATGTTCAAATAAAAATTATTTGTATTAAATATGAAAGTATGTTTTTAAAGGTCGAAGAAACAGTTTCATTATCAATTGAAGTCTGT
Organism: Tinamus guttatus; assembly: GCF_000705375.1. The sequence continues at coordinate 42,143 of NW_010581887.1, read as the reverse complement.
CTATACACCTAAGGTACCACCAAAGGAGATAGACGCAGCCCCCTTTTTTTTTCCTTGCAATATGCCCCTGCCTTGTGCATAGTTGTGACCCTAGAGCTGGAATTTTTTTTTCCTCTATTAGTTACAACAGTCCATCAATGACACAGAGAAGTGTTAAGCACATCTGACTTTGTTTTTGATAGCACATTTCTGAGATGTATACTTGTATCCCTTGTTTGGAGAGGCAAAAAAGGCATTATTTTTAAAGAAATAAAAGCACCAAGGCACAAAATTTAAAATATTCTTTCACCTTATATAAAAGGAAAAAAATAAATATATAATTGTCTTCTTCATTGTCATGATATATCCTCAGATAGAAATTTACCAAAATGTATTCACTTGCAGATCAAGAGGCATCAACCTTTTTTCTTTTTTGCAAACCACTGTATTTTAAATTACATAAATAAATCCTGACCTCTTTGTTTTTTATTTTTGCCATACTTATATTCAAATAATTTTTTTCAATGGCCACATTAGCTTTTGACTTTGATTGAGGAAAAAAGGTAATTAGTTGAGGGATACATTTTGGCATAGCAAATGCAATTTAGGAAGTAGAGTCTTATTGTGCCAAAGCTGACAACTGAGCTGTTCCTGCGCCATCAGAGAACCAGAGCTGAACCCGGCAAAGCAGATACTTGATTTAAGAGTCGCATAGTGCTGTGTCAGACATACCTCTTCCACGGGGCATTTTTGATGTGCACTATTCATGAGTGCTAGAGGAAAAAAAGAAGGGGTTACAGAAGAGGAGAGGTGAAAAAGAAGAACAAACCAAGGCTTCAGAGTGACAGAAAACATGACCAAATGGGTTAGCTGCACAAGGAGAGCGCACATGCCAGTGTCCTAGACGGGTAACTGTGGTGCTGATTCACAATACAGTGGCTTAAAAATGAAGCAGATTTTATTTCATGCCGATTTTAACATTCAGAGTTTAGAAGTCTCCCCTGCAATATATTTGTAGTGGAGAATTCAAATAGGGAAAACACATTGTAAGGCTCAATAAGGTGTCACTGTAAGAATGAGGGGAAGTTAAAACTCTTTGAAAGCTCTATGTAATCTAAATCATGCTCTCTTTAGGCCCAAGCGTCTTCCTTTGCCCCAAAAAATACTAAAAAAAAAAGAGGGGATCTGACTCAGATCCCATGAGGCTGGGAAACCCTGATTCCTACTCGCACCTCACTGAGACAAGTACTCGGCCACGCAGACCCCCAAGGAGGGAGCAGAAATGCTGGAGACATCCCAAGTTTCTGGTATACTCACATGACTCCTCACCCAGCTCTGTAAATATCACTTGACTACAAAAAACTTCCTACCTAAAAGGCACTTTGTTTCACTTCCTTGTTCACCCACTTTAACACTGATATTACGCACTCATTTGGGAGTGCAGGAAGGGGGAAGAAAGCCATCCTCTTCAAGTTCATCTTTGCAAGAGGATGGAAGAAAGTCTTCATTTGGTAAACGTTATATGAAATGTAACTGCTTGGGGTACATCCAAATTGCAATGACAGGAGCGTAATAAATGAATACCAACTTCTTTCATGTTGTCTTCATTGCTACATAAATTCTACATGCTATTTTGTCTTGTAGGACTTGAATGTACAAACAAAAACGTCAAAAAAACCTTTCTCCTTACTGGACAGGAGCAGAAAATTGCAGTGAGGCATACAAATCTACAGTAATCCTCACCAAATCTCAAGTAAGGAGGAAGTTGACCTGAGATTATCATCACTTGGAATACTTCTTTAAAAATAATTTTACTAGTAGATACTAGTAGATATGAATATCAAATCTGTCTCTTCAAAAGGGTTAACTCCTAAGCCATCATGTACATTTTGACATGGAACCTGCTGCTTTAAGAAAAAGAAAAATCTTAAGACATTTATGGAATTAAGCTACTTGCATGTATATAAATATTTAATATAGACACCAGTTTCTTAAAGAACTTGACTAAATTGTTCACTCTTTGCCTCCATCAACCTCTCTGTTCTTTTGCACTGTTGTAACAACCTCAGGAACCTCAAGTATGGCCCTTCATGGTTTTAGCGCATCTTTTATTTTGGAAGCTCTTAAATCTCCACAGAAGGAGCAGAAGTGAAAGCTATTCCATCTCCTGCACTTGAATATTCCCTAGAGTTCAACAAATGCTAGGGAAAACAAAACATGAACCGTCAAAATAACCCTTGCCTCCTGCCTTGAACATCTTTTATTTCTTTACCATGTCAAAGAAAAGAATTTGAATTAAAAAGCATACGAGAGAAGACATGAATTTTAAAAATAAAACGTATACCTGATTTAAAAACAGAGGCCATCTTTCTGGCCTTGTTACAGTCTTTTGATACTGTTAAGCCTATTCTCCATTTCCTTCATGCTCCTCACGAAAAAAATCACTCATGGATTTCAAATGTTATTCCCAGACTGCAAATTAAGACATCTTTAAGATTAAATAAACTGCCCAGAGATCAATGGCAATGAATTTCAGCCCTAAGTTACATATTGCTAGCTAAGACAGCTGGCTCCTCAACTTCCACACTAAGAAATTCTTAGGATGAGAAGCGTTGGAAATTCCAGAAACATATATTTATAGGCATTTAAGAGAAAGGCAAGTGCGTAGTTGAAGTGGGGACAGGAGCGGAAAAACCCAACCCATAAAACTCACGCTTTTTTCTCCTTGTAGTTTTATCTGTCTCAGAGAAGCAGGGGGAAAAAATAAAAAGTAAAATCAACCCATAATAGAAATACTCCCATGAGTGTCAAGGAAGTATCCTCATGTGTTTAATCTAGTACCAGAGAATTTATTATGTCACCTGCAATCCTAAGTAAAGGATTAACAATAACTCTGTAAACAAAGAACAAATAAATGGACGATCTTTCTTACAAGTACTACTTACTGGGCAGCAAGGTGTTTTTGTTTTGTTTTGTTTTCTTTTGATGTGTAATGGCAAAGGGATTTGTACTATACACTTAGGTTTTGGGATGTTTTTCTTCTGTTTCTCCTCTGAGCAATATTCCTGCAAGGTAGTTAATATTTTCCCTTACATTTGAAACAGACACAGACTATGGGGCAGGAGACATTTTAAGCTAAGACATTTTAAGCAAATGACATACAGAACAGTTTTGTCACTGTAGACTCACTGTTTTAAAGGTAAGTTTCTTTTCCCATCAAAGACCAGAATCTTATCCTCAAATAGCCCAAATCTTCCTAATGATTTTACTACTACCTATCCTGGCAGCTGTAAACATAGTCCCGCAATTAACTATTTCAGTTAATTTATGCTATTATAGGTAGGTTTTAAAGTAAAATTATTTTATGCAAGAAGGATATGTGCCAGTATTTAAAAAAAAACAGCTTCTTTCAGTACTTTTTTGATACTGGTCTAGATATCTCTACCATTAGTCCTATAAAATACACAGAATACTAGACCAAGAAGTTATTATTCTCACTGTATATCTGCCCTAGAATAAAACTTCATAGTCATTATAGCACCTAGCAGGCAAACAGAAAGAATAAAACATTATTTTTGCTCCTTCTTTTGCCTACAAAGTCATATTCCAGAAGGGCTGATAGAAAGGGTCCAGGTAAAAGGCCATGCTTGCTGTCTTTGCAATATTGAATATGTCATATATCTACAGAGACAGCTTCTTCAGAAAAAGCTAAATGAATATAGTAACCCTGAAGCCAAAACCAAAAAATAAACCAACAAAAAGAAGCCAGGGTCTGGCTGGACAGTTTATGCAGAAGTGGAGTTTCAAACTAACTGGAAATTTTCATAGACCTCTGGAAAGAAGCGCTGAAGCTTTTCTCCTGAAATACTACTTGGCACAAGGGGGAGGTCTTGCTCTTTTTCTCTTCAATCTGCTTCCAGGCACCCCAGGGAACTAGGAGGGTTGCTGACATTATAGCCGGGCTGATTTAATTAAAGCCTGGATGTAGCTATCAGCGATGGCACCACCCAATCCTCCTTCCAATCACTGACTTTTGCCGTCACCATTGAACCAACATTAACACTCACCTGACCCCACAGTCGGCGAGTTCAGAGTGTTAAATACATATAAAACTAACCACTTCCCGCAAGGTTAGCTTGGGCCATTTTGACTCCCTGAACCGGCTTCCCTTGGGTTCGGACTGCCAGCAGCACAAGGGAGGCAACGTGCCACTTTCAACAGCAGTCTGCATTTCCTGCCTCCCACTATCATTATTGCTAATATTATTATTATTATCAAATCTGCATATCCGCACCCCAAGAGCAAGCCTGCCATTTCACACAAATTAGACAGCAATGCTTAACGAAGGCAGGTGACTCCTCGCTTTGCCTTGCCTCAACTCAGGCTGCCCCTGTGGCCTCTGCTTCCCACCCTGCATTTTGCCAGCCCCAGTGCTTGTGCAGCTGGGGGAGAGTGAGCTCACCCCACAGATCTGGCTGGGGTGGGGACAAAGGAAACCGCAAGCAAAACAAAACAAATAAGAACAAAGAAAACCCACAGCCAAAACTGGCTGCCCAATTGCCAAGTGGAAAGCCACAGACTCAGAGCACGTCCTGTGGTCTCCAGGAAGAAGCTCTTACACATTCTCCAGCCACAGATTTGCTTAGGACAGAATGAGAATGCAGGTTCTTCCAGCACTTTATGGCAGCAGATTTTTTCCTCCATGCCATCTAACAGTGGAAAACAGTGCAAGCACCATTCCCACACCACTGCAGCATTTGGCTCCTCTCTTTCTCCTTTGGCATCAGTGTGCACGATGCTCTCTCTTAAGTCAATGGCAATAGTTCCCCCGGCTTCAGTGAAAGCTGGATTTAGTGGTGTGCCTTTTGCTGCGACCTTTACTAAAATGCAGAGGTACCTTTTGAAGAGGTTAGACTAGAAAATTAGGTAAAAGAACATCTCATTTCCACATGCTTGTTTTCTTCAGAGATCTTGCTGAGATCTTATACTGCACAGTTTAGTTTCTTATACACATAATGCATTTTCTGAATATTTTCTCTATAGTGCACTCAGAAACAGCCCAGTGAGGAAGCCTCATATCAATATGCAATAGACATAGTCTTTTTCTCTTAATGCAAACTACTAGAGCAATTATACTGGCCTGCACAGAGAAGGAAATAAGGACAAAGACCATCTTTTAATGTGACACCTTCACTCTTGATAACATCATACCTCCTTTTTTTTTTTCTTCTTTTTCCTCCTTTTTGTATCAGGAGGAGGAATTTTGCAGAGCTGTCAAAGAATTGAAACTAGATGTCACCACACCTTTCTATCCAGAGCTGCAAGTCCAGGTGACGGAAAGGAAAATAGCCCGTCTTCCTCTTCGGTCACAAGAGAGGAAGACACTGAACTATGCTAAGTAATTATAAGCATTGTCCATAGATTGGAATATTGAAACTCTGCAAACATCTATCACACATGTTGAAAATGAGAGTTAAATAGCCCACAACAGGTTTTAAACTCTATTATGAAAAAATGTATTTCCTTAAAATACCACACTTTATTCAGATTAACAGCAAGGACAGTTAGGATTTTTTCAGAGTTCACTTTTACTTTAGATCTCTCTATAGATATGGTCACTGGCATACACAGAGTCTCATGCACCCTGCCTCAATACATGCAGGGAGTTTTCTTCCAGCTTATCACCGAGTAATTCACATAACATTTATATATTATCATAGTTACTCACATATCATAGTTACTCACCTACTAATATTATTACATATAGTAAGATCCATGATCCAGGGCTTCTTGAGTAGATACATTTTTAGTTGATTTTGCCTCAAAACAAAGTGTCACTTGTCACTATGTTTTCAAAAGCATTAAGATCAATGGTTTAATGATCAACTGTTTCACAGTTAGATCAGAGACTGAGGTGTAGGCAGTCTAGAATTAGTTCTTGACTCCACCACAAACGGCCTTCTGTGATCTGGTGCTGTATTCCAGTTTACTATGCATGGCAGCAATAGCACACACAAAGTACTGCACTTTAACTACAGCATTATGTAGACTCGCTCTGAATAAAGCTTTCATGAGCCCCAGGTTCAGGAGAAACAGATCAGCTGTTCACACATTAATGTCCTTTTCCATCACAGCAAAGTAGTCAGAGTTGTTCTATTAGTATGAAATTGAAAACATGGACAGAAACGAAATAAAAATGAAAAGGGGAATAAAGAAAGAGTGCACTTTGGAGGGCACAGATAAAGAAAATCTCTGACTGAAAACAGCATGATTAGGCAGACAGAAAGTGTTGATGAACAAGGAAATCAGGAAATTTCATTCAAAATTTATATATTTTTTTTATTTTCAAAAATGAACCCAGTGTATGAATCCAATCCACTCCCCAGTGGAGCCAATGAATAGCTGCTGGAGATTTCTTCTGAAGTAGAACAAGCTTCTGTTTTATCAAGTGTACTAAAACTGGGTATGTACAACCCAGCACCAGAGATATTCACTTCAGTACTGGTGGACAAGTAATAAAATGTTAGCAACTGCCAGGAACAGCCCATCAGCAAAAATAAATATTAAAAAAAAAAGTTACAGTGCCAAAAGAGCCTGTCAGCTATTATCTTTTCACATACAAGGTTAAGCAGTTCACCTAAAAATGAAGATGGAACAATCTTTAAAATATTATAATTCTCAAGAAGTAGAGGGAAAAAAAATGACTTACATCTCTTGATTGCTGCTCTTATGGATGACAAGGGTCCTTGGCTTAAAGGAAAAAAAAAAAAAAAAAAGATTACAATGCAATTAATGTCTCAAAGAGAAAACAGCTGAGTAACATCACACAGAGATTCCCCACATGCTGCACACAGTGCTTGTCAAGATCATTTTCCTCCAAGGTTATCTTACAGAAATTTGTGCAAAACTCCTGGAGTATACAACTGTTCTCAATCCATTCTAATGAAAACCAGGATCCAGCTTTCCTTCCATCTCTGCAAAGATCAAAAGCTAATTTTAATAACCACTTGTTCTCCTGATTGTGTGCTGAAGTTCATATCCTGCCTCATTTGAACGGAAAACTTGAAGAAGAGCCCTTCTTCATGAATATTCTCAGATTATTTAGCATCTAATGATTTACAATTCTTGTAAATTAACAAAACTTGCGCAATCCAGGAAAAATCTACACCCAATTTGGTAAATATTTTTAACAATTACTTAACAATTTATCTTCATTTTTCGTGAAGGTTGCATTTTCAGTAATGACTTCCTGGGTGAGGCTAGTTGGGAAGACAATGTGACCAAAAATTTGTTGATAAGCAAGGACAGAAAAATGTTTCCTTTTGCCAAATCATCTGTTTTCTTGGCAACATGAAGGTTTCTAATGCTGCTTTTCTGAAGGTCTTATTTAACCCAGATAGAGCAGCCACTACTGTTTTTACTGGTTAAAAAAACAAAAGCAATTTGAGATTACCATTGTCAAAAACCATGAGCGTGATATTAATAACTTGCCACATACACAAAGCAACTGGGGAGGTCCAAAAAACAAACCAAAACTACTTCAACCAAGGGTTTTTTTTTAAGCACAAAAGACAGAGCATATTTGCTGGTGAGAAGTCTTTGAAAGTGCCAAATAATCTTTTTAAAGGCTAAAACGAAACAGCCCACACCTGTTTCACATTGCTACATATCTTTAACGCAACGGAAAGACACATAGCTCGAGCCTTTCCCAGCAACCTGCCCTGGCAGCTTCGCTGGCAGCAGTAAGGGCTGCAGGAGAAGGCCCGAGCGTTTTAGCACGTAGCGTTTTAGCGGCGGTGCCGCCCGGTGCGAAGCAGGCGGGCAGCGCGCTAACGCGGCCGCCTCAGCCGCCGTCCTGCTCCGCTCCACAAGCGCTTCCGTGGCTGAGGCTGACGACTGCAGTTACACCAGTGGGGCAAAGAGGAAGGCATTCCGAGGACAAGGAGGAAGAGGCAGTAAGAACCATAGCTAAAAAGTTAAGAAGGGATGAGAAGGTTCTTCCGCTACAGCCGTTCGGAAAAAGTACTGAGGAGCAGAAATGAATGTGGCTCTCACTGAGCTGCTCTCTGAAATACTTTGGCTGGCCTAGGATATACAAAGCCTATTTGTCTGGCTTCAGAAACAGGTCAAAAGTGGCTTGGCTCCCACCAGCAAAAACTGCAGTAGAAAACACTGCTATCAGTCATGTCTCACTGTGCATTCTCAGCAGAAAAGGAGTCTTATTTTCCTTCCAAATGTCTCATCATAACACAGTATTATCTTTAAAAAACCCTTTGAGTTATATGTTTTTCCAAATGTACCCCATATTCCTTTTTTCTTTCCTTATAACTAAAGTCTACTCATTTGTGACGTTCATTATTTAAGCTCTTTCTCATTCTTCAATTGCTGTAAACAACAACAAAATGTAGGGTTTTAATAAAAAGAATATATACTTTAATTACACTTAGTACCACACAGAAAGGAAAATAAAGTTTTGAAACATAAACTGCAATCTTTTGGAACAGCAATTACTTTCTATACCCAAAAATCAAGATTGACTTATCTTTTGCAGTAGGAAAGCAGTAAATCTATAAAATACATACTCTCAAGTTTTAGCAAGGATCAAATGGAACAGGGAAGTTCTGCTTCCACCTGGCAAGATCCCTTCCTACCACAGCAGTTTGTCTCAATGTGATGCACACTTCTCTGAGATGAACAGATATTTGGGGCTGGAAATCACAGGAGTCTTCATGCACACAGTTTTCCATACAACATGAGGGACCAAACGGTACAGAAAGGTTTTAAAATCAAAGGCATTGCAGGCATATGCCAAACCAACCTGGGCAAGTAAAAGTATCAATCTACCAAGAGCAAGGCAGCGCAAGTTTGTAGCTCTGGGTGTAACTGAGAACCCAGGATAGCATAGTTGTCACAAAATTTATGATCTCACAAGCAAAACAAGTTGTTACCAGACTTTTTTTTTCTACTTTTCATTAGAAAGACACTATGAACACCCTTCTCTTCTGGCAAAGCATTGCTTTTCCTACCCCGAGAGACATTTAACAATTATTGTTATGTATTACTTAAATCTTTTAAAAAGAAGGAAATGGGAGTGAATGTAGAATTTCTTTTTTATTTTTGTCATGAAACTCTGAAAGGAAAAAGCACATTCGTAAGTTTATCGCCCACAACCCCCACCTAATTTAAGAAGAGACACTGTTGTTACAGCAGGCTGTGATTTTGCCCACACCAGACCTAACCCCTCCCTGTTCCATAGGCAACAATTTCTGGCCTCTTTTCCTGTCTTGCCTAAAGAGTGGGGATAAGGTTGCCCACATGCTCCTCTGCCCCACAGTTAATAAGCACCTTCTCTCTCAGACCCTCCAAACAACTGACATAATCCAGTGAGGTCTGACCCTCCTGTGGTGGCAGCAGTAATTCTGCCAGATGGAGCCGCCTCTTCTTGCTGCAAGCGTGAGCAAGAGCACATACCCAACCCGCACAGACACACGTGGTGAGGAAAAGGGGAGCAGGAGGAAGCTGAACCTCCACGGGATCTCTGATATTGCTCCCAAAGCACTGTCCACCTGGTCACACCAGCACGAGCGAGGGGACAGCGTGATGGCCAAGCACCAGTGGCACAAGCACCAGGACTCCTGCGCTGCCCTGCACCGTGCACGAGCGCAGCTCCAAGCTCCACTTGCTGCAAGAAAACAGAACAGGTGGTTCAAGACCCTGACGCATATTAGCTCCAACACCATCCCAGCCATCCCTAATGCAGAATAAGTAAAGACGCAAACTGTCCATATGTGCCCGCTGCTAAGCACCATGTGGGCACGCACACGGGAGCAAATCCCCTCACATGGGCACATCCAGCCTGTCTCGCTCACTGTTAGGTCAAAGCGCTCACGCTGCAACATTTCCAAATAAGGCAGCAAGTTTTTCATGCGTTATCACCTCCTAGCCCTGCACAGGGGGAATCAACAATCTCTACAGGCTCTCTGCCAGCTGAACACAGGCTCACTAGGTTCAGGAGGGGCCGGTGACCTGCTCCTGCTCTGCTTGCTCCTCTGAAAGCAGGCAGTAACTCAAGAAGGGTCCCCTCGGCCACCCCTTCTGAAAGAAAGGATCCTGGAGCGGTTTGTTTGAAGATGTCAAACACCCACTCACTCTTCCTTGCCAGCTTTGTGCTGTCTTTCAAGGACAGATTTTCTAAACATAAACACTTGAGGAAAATGCTTTAAAAGTGCATTTTAAGCCCATGCACCAGAGAAATAAAACTGTGTCAAACTAGATGAGGCAATGAACAGTAAACTGCTCCGTGGAGGAAGGGCAGTTTCTGCCTATAAAACAGGCTTGTCTCTCACTAGGGATTCTGCCCAAATTACTCCTCTGTGCACTGAGCTAGGCATCTTGCAAGGCTGCGAGGTTCTGCACTACCTTTTCATCCCCATACCTGGGAATATACTGAAGCATCTGCTGCAAAATCTCTAAAAAATTACCTATCATGTATAGGCTACATGACTACACAGGATCACAGCCCTCTGTATAGACTTTGTCTTACACAAACAGCCTAAAAAATTAAAATGTTGCTATTTTTGAGAAGTCTTGTGATTTTTTTTAGAACTCAAGCCAAGAATTTTTAAATAGCTGGTGTTGACATTACTGTGAGGCAAAATATTCATTACCAAAAGGCCTGACATATTCCTCTCAATTAACTTAGAAATGTTGCCATCTTTATAATAAAGTCAATGGACTATCATGCAGTATTTTTACAGCTTATTAGAAAACCATTGATACTATTCAGAAAACATCATGCCAAACACAGAATGTTTGAAATACCATCTAAATGATTAAACTGCCTACTGAATTTAAAAAATAAATAAATAAAATAAAATTAATTTAAGGGTGGTGCAAAAGATCAGATTTACCATCATCCAGATAACTGACCTATTAGTTCTACCAAAAGCCTTCAAACTTAAGTACAAGCAGAGCAGCCATCTGTGGTGTGAATGCAGCACGGCAGCCATTCTGGTGTGGATGCAGTAAACAGAATTGTATTAATCCTGTGGATTAATTAAGTGTAGCTACACTGAAAAAAATACGTTAAGGCACCAAGATAAGTCTCTTCAGTCACTCAGCTGCAGAGGTCTTTCAGGCCTTTCAGTGCTCTAATGCACAAATATCATGCACAAATTAGATTAAGTGAGGCATCAAGTCAAGATGCCATTTCCCCATCTGTGCAGAGCAAACTGACACCGTGCAGCTGGCAGCCCCACCTTCCCACACTCACCATTTCCAGCAGCTCCCTCATGCTGCTGCTGACGTAGCCACAGGTCAGCCGGATCAACCACATAATTTTGATAATAAGAAACAACCTGTCCCCAAATACCTCAATTCATTTTCAGCCAGACAGGCAGGCTGGTCTAGGCAGCTGCAGAGCCACATGAGCACAAGGGTGACATGAGAGAGGCAGCAGGAACAGGCAGCCAGAGAAGCAACACCATCTCCACTCAAAAGGACAAACTTTCAGCCTGTGGCTTTCTTCTGATATAAAGTTAATCTGGCTACAAATCACCAAATCGTGCCTGTGCCTCAGGCTGGCTGTTCTTTGACCCTTTGCTGCTGCAGTTCTTTCTGCTGTTGGTTGCCTAGCCCGGCTCCCTGTGAGAGCAGACAAGCACCAGGAAAAGCCGCAGGCAGCAGCCTGGCACCTCTGCAGCGTTAGGATGCACCCTCACACTGCCGGCCGAACAGCGGGTGCTGTCACGGCCCTGCCTGCACAAAAGGCCAATAGATCCGGGCACCTTGGAAATCGCAGTAGCGCAGACCCGGTTATCTAGGAAACCAGATTCACCCTGCTTTAATTTTGCTTCTCCCTGGGGTCCAGCCCCAAAAGCAAGGAATCCTGAGCTACTAATTAAGTCCGGTGGCAATTCCAGCCTCATCACTATGCTGAAGCTGCCTACTCGCACATCACCAGTGCCACAACTGTGACTTCCCACCGCCTGAACAAGCAGGGAGGCAGTTAAGAAGCAGCTAAAATACAGCTGTTCCACTAATTAAAATGGCTCACAATAATCAGCACAGGGAAACCCCTTCAGAAATGACTCTCCAGCTATTTCTTCAGCCACTTTTTACATATTAATTTGTTTGTCACTGTCATATTGGGTAAGTGAGCCTTTGATTTTAAGGCAGATCATAGGCGACAAGTCCAAGACAATCATGGTAACAGAAAATAACCATCCACACTGCAATTTTTGCAGCAAACTACAAGTTATCAAGTTGTAACAGCTTTCACATTTAATGCTGTCAAACTTAAAAACATAAAGCTGAAAGAACTAAAATTTCTTTGTAAATCTACAAATGACTTAGTTCATGGGTATCCTGAATGAACTCATTCCTGATCCAAAACTATAGGCACCCTAGAAAGAATTCCTCTTTTCACTCACCTTTTGTTTTTCGGAGGACTCTCTGAGCTGAACTACACCTTGTTCCCAAAGATGACTATATGAACCTGTCCATCCCTGAAGGGCAACTCCTCAGAACATGGCTCAAGTTATTCACAGTCTACTCAGCCCTGGTGAGGCCGCATCTGGAGTATTGTGTCCAGTTCTGGGCTCCACAGTACAAGAGGGATGTGGAGCTGCTGGAGAGAGTCCAGCGCAGGGCTACAAGGATGATCAGGGGCCTGGAACATCTGCCCTATGAGGAGAGGCTGAGGGAGCTGGGCCTGTTCAGCCGGGAGAAGAGAAGGCTGAGAGGGGATCTAATCAGTGTATATAAATACCTCAAGGGAGGGAGTGCAGAGGACGGGGATGGTCTCTTTTCAGTGGTGGCCACTGATAGGACTAGAGGAAATGGCCGGAAACTGAAACATCAAAAATTCCATAGGAACTTAAGGAAAAATTTCTTAACAGTGAGGGTGACAGAGCACTGGAACAGGCTGCCCAGAGAGGTTGTAGAGTCTCCTTCTCTGGAGATCTTCAAAACCCGCTTGGACGCAGTCCTGTGCCACGTGCTCTAGGTGACCCTGCGTATGCAGGGGGGTTGGACTAGATGATCTCTAGAGGTCCCTTCCAACCCTAAGCATTCTATGATTCTATGATTCTATGATTCACTGGGTCTCTGTTGATTTCAGCTCCCAGTAAAACATGCACTAGCAGAATGGAGGTCTCTGCCCACTGAAGAGTTTGGCTCTTCCACAGCAGCTAAGAAGATGCTCCCCTATGCTGCCTGCGTGACACCCCTGAAAACATGCCTTGTGGAAGAAACAGTACTGCGATGCTTTAGAGACAATTTTATATATTTATATATATACCATATATTTTATATATGGTATACATATCTAACAGTAGAAGGCACCTCTAATTTTAAGCATAGAGTCACTACGAAATAACAGTAATGCAGTACAGTAAATATAAATACAATGAACATGGAATTTCTTTGGTGACAGTGCCAGGATATTTGGCCCCAGCACAATATTCAAAGGGAAGAACAAATTCTTCAGAATTAGAGAACTTGGCTAGAAACTGCACAGCGTTTTTTTTGTTTTTTTTTTTTAAAAACACAAAAATCCTTTACGATTAAAGCCTACATAGAGCAGCATTTGCAAATGGAGAAGGATGACAGTGCACTACTTCTATATTTAAACAATACAAAATGGACTTTGCTTCTTTCATTCAGCAGAATGGTTCTTTGGTTCAATTATTTGCAGGAGCTAAATTTGTAGTCAGTAAATCAAAGCCCCTCTACTGCCACTGACAGCATATTCTGCTCGCGATGCACATCCCTGCACACCAAAATAATATCTGGTGCCTGAATGAGAACCTGTCTCTTTGTAATTAACATCACAGATGAATAATATCTTTTCTGAATCATAAAAAATGAAGAGGACAAGGGCATAAAGAAAACCTGTAGGTCTGGATCTACTGGACTCAAAATATCCACATTTAAAAATAGTTAGAGGCCTGTTGAGATATTAGGTTTTCCTCAAATAGTTTGTGTACTTCATAGAGCATGAAACTATAGATTAGTCTTATGGCTATCTTTATATATGGTTATAATGGCTAACTTATATATATAAGTTTTCTAAGAGGGAACACAGTATGTGAGTCCATTCATCTGACTAGAAGCATTAATAATGATTATTGAAAATGCAGGTAACACTTCACCTTGTAACACTGCATATCTTCAGCCCCTGTTAAAAACAGTTAGCACCAGAATATAAAAAAAGAAACTGGAGAGAGAAATCACTATAAGATAGACAAAGAATGCGTATATTTCTGCAGCTTTTGAAAAGAAAGAATCTGAGAAATTTAGGAATTAAAACACAGCTTGCTTTCAAAGAAGAACAAGCAGGGACTAAGGGAGCAAGAGTCAGAACCGCAGAGGGCAGAAAATGCCCGAGCTGGAGGGGTAAAACCCCAAGGAGAATGCTTGGATGCTGAAAAGATCACTGACTTCAGAGCGGTGCTGAAACTTGAGGTAGCAAGTTTTAGTGTTTCTTGTTTTGCCTAGATCTATAAATTTCCTGACCAAGAAATATCTCTGTGACTTATGGGTCAATTTGCCTGAACTAGCATGTGTTCTTCAGGGAGGAACTAGTGGAACGTATGAGCAAGCAGTTCCAGCGGCATCATGAGGAGTCTTAAGGCCTTCAGCAGGTGGCTGAGTCTAACTACCGAAGGAGAGTTACAAGAGGTTAACAGCACAAAATTGCCGTTCTGAATATAAAAAACAGCAGCTTGAGAAGCATCCAACATGTAAAGTTCAATCACAACTACAGAAGTGGGATTACAAAGAAGCATCCCACGATGGCAGAATTTTAGCTGCCAAAAAAATCTGCTAAGCACTTTTGCGAATTTTATAGTACATCAGCAAATGTTGAGCACTACAGATTCCATCTCACTGGAGTTTAAGGCACCTTTAACCAAATTCAACTTCTTTATAGACCATCTGAGTCATATAAGCAATGTGAAGTTTGTTGGAGTTTAAGCTTTAACTGATTGAGGAAACAAAAGGAATTTGCTCATTGCTTTAATAGCTGGCATCTGCTGACAGTAAAAACACTTATGAGGAAGGGCCAGGCCTTCTATAAAACACGCACATTAACGCAATAGGTAATACAGTGAACTTTAACTCACCACTTTTATTAACTCACCACTTTAAAAAATAATGAACAAGCAGCAATGTTCATTTTCAAGCCTGCCATGTTAAAGTGTCATGAAAGTAAAACTATCTTGATGCGTGACCACATCTCGTTCCAACGTACTGCTGACTCACGCAGTTACACCCTGGGAGACATCGGGACCGTGAACTTTTAACAGCGGCCAGCGGCCGCTCCAGCCCGCGTGCCGCGCAGGAGAGGCGCAGTGGAGTCTGTAACCGCCCCGCCACCAGACCTGTCTTTCCAGAAAGTGCCCTCTCTGCAGCTCAGTCAGAGAACCAACACATTTGCCTGCATGCTCTTCCCTGTGCCTTTCGCCAAAAAACTGAAAATGTTTCCTTTTTTTCCTCCACCACAGATACTGACAGAGCTTTTGGTCAGAAAATGCAGAAAATGATTCATCGGGAATTTACACTTTGCAAGCAAAGACACACTTATACATCTGTAGGTCTGCAGCGCTTATAGCCAAGTTGAAATACAACCTTGAAATCTGCAGTTTGAGCTTACTGCTCTGTGCTTACTGCTCATTGACAGAGATTCAGCAACTCTGAGACCATGGCCAATCACTACCAAAAAGATAAGGCTTATTTTTCAAAGTAAAAATGGTCTTACAATCAGGATCGTGTAAAGATGCAGGCAAGTTAAAGTTTATAGAAAAAGGTAATAATCTTTACCAGCCCAAGATGAGAAAAAATAGCCAAGTGTTCAGACACTCGAATTCTCTCCAAGGGTGAACCAGAATCATCAACCATCAAAGTTAAACAGACTATTAAAAACACACTGCAACTACAAAACCCCCATGCACACTGCAGTACCCCAGGGGGAACAGCACGGCATTTGCTTTAAGAGCACTCAGGGAACCTACTGCAGTAACCAAAAGAAGGCCCTAACCAAGTGAGGACACGTCTGCAATGAAACAGATTTCGTATTTGAGCAAAGGCGCCACACAAACACACTACAAGAAGAATAGAACCCCCTTCACCCTCTATCCTAAATCCTGGCTGCCTCATAACATCAGGCACCTCAAATTACATGCTGAATGAATAAATACTGCAGCCTCTATTGGGTGATTATACCTTGGAAGAAATAATCACTATCATCACCTTTCCCTTCTCATCTAAATTTAGCTTCAGAAGCAAACATCTTGTAGGACAGATTGAATCAGACCTTTCCAGGGTAGCAACCATAAGAAATATCTTGTCAAAGATCTCTCAGCCACGGTAATCAATGCCCCTCCTTAGCCTATAAGCATCACTAAGACATGTAGTGCTCAGTCCTGCACTTGGTTTGGTGCAGCCAATACCAGCACATTAATTTAGGCAGAGGAAATTCAAAGCCACCAAGTCAGAGAACCAGCTCACGCAGGGGATGGAAAGGACAGAAGCACTATTACAGGGGTAACCCTCCTCTCCTAACAGCCATTCATCCCTGACATTGAAGTAATGAACCTCCATCCCAAATCTTTACAAAGGCCTAGAAAATAAAATTATATCCAGTGGAGGTTAAAGACTCTGGATTTAAATGAGACACTCATCTCAATAACATGCTAATTTCCCTAACCTCTATTCTCAGCAATGCCCTGAACTCCACAGGCAGTAAATTGTTCCTGTACTATTTCTCATGCCAGTCAGCCTTACCTCCCTCTCCCCTTGCTAACATCCTTCTGGGCCCCAAACAGCAATAGGCACCTTTTCTTTAAGGCTGCCTATTAGATCAACACAGTCCGGTTAAACCCAGAACAACTGCATTTTAATTTTCTCAAAAAGCAATGAAGCTACAGGGAACAGAGCCTATGGCATAAGAACATGCAAAGTGTTATATAAAACTAACAGATGCCAAGTCCAAAGAGCTTTTCCTGCATGCAACACACAGCTAAGCTGTGGCACTCCTTGCTGCAAAACACCATGAATGCTAAGAACTTACATGGGCTTAAAAGTAGAGTGAACCCATGAGGGCTGTTAAATACAAAGCATCACCTCTCTCCAGAAGTCCCTGAGCCACAGAAGTCTTGATGCTTAGAGGATGTATGAGCACCTCCCAGTATGTGTGTTCTGTTCTTACATTAGTCCTCGGGCCTTCACTTTGCACATAAACAAAGACCCAATAAGCATACTGGATTAGATGGACCTTCTTTTTCTGCTCCAAAATGCCCTTTTTACACCCTTGGCTACCTCTCAGGCTGGAAGAAGGTTGCCAGTCTAAAAGTTTGTCCATTTTTTCCAATTATTTCACTTGTTCTAAAAAAAAAAAAAAAGATGAAATTTTACGTGTTTATTTTTTAAAGACATTTGGAAAAATATCATTTTTAAAAAATGCAGATATAGTTTTGCCCATTTATATTCAACCCCCCTCGACAAATATTACTGATTTTTACTTTCCACATCGCTGTCTGGGTAGATCCATATTACACTAGGCAAATGCCTGGCTTTAACATCCGCAATAACGCAGTTTTGTCCTTAAGGAGTACATTTTCTTCATTCAAACACTGCAATGGAAGACATTAAAAAAATTCACAAAAGACAGTGTGGGAACAGTAACTAAAGGTAATACAGAGAACTTTATTGTCAATTTAGATCTGTCCTGCATAAAAATTAAATTCTGTTGCCAAAAGAAAGCACTGGAAGTTCTTTCACAGTGGGCAACGCTCATTCAGAAGAGCCCCTTTCCTTGCTGGCATCTGAGAAGGAGGGTGTTGGACTAAGCAGTACCATGAAGCACATCTAGGGAGGGAGGCAATGGTGGGAAAACCTGTACTGCAGCTGTCGTTCCTGCACTCATTGCACCAGGCTGTACCCTTCCTCCCTAGCCTGCAAACCTGCACCTGCCAGAAGCACTGCATTCATTTAGTTACTCATGTGCTTACTGCTTTAGAAGACCCAACAGAAACACGCTAACAAAAATGACACAATGGTCTCAAAAGCAGTTCTCCAAAACAAACTCTGTTCTGGAGGAGGAGAGCTTCCTGAAGTGTTCCAGTCATAAAAGACTGCCAGAATTGTTTCTATTAGGATTGTATTAAGACTAAAAGCTGATGTGTTGGGGATAAGAAAGTATACTCTACTCTATATGGAATAGAAAAATTATAATAGTAAAAACAAAACTATTTGCTTCCACCAAGCATTTTTTCAAAGCGAAAACATTGCTTAATATGACTTGAGATCACTCATGCACTTGTGCTGGAGCTAGAAATTATACTGTATATCAAGAAGAGAGTTTCAACAACAGCCACCAAAAGTACTTATGGTTGGAACATTTTAATTAGATTTGGATTTTTAAGGATCACAATCTTCTCTTTTAACTAATTTTCTCGCAGAAATATGGGTTGGTTATATCCAAAATGCCCAATTTCTCAGCAGTTGTTTTCCAGAAACAGCTGGAAAATCGGAAAGTTGCCTTCTCTGATTAATGGCATAGCACTCAGAACAGAACAAACAACTGTGGAAAGGACATTGTTGCCAGAAAAGCATTCAATGAGCGATGAGCTCCTGTACCAGATCACACACCTACCCTGCAGCTTCCCTTGTCTCCTGACCCAGTCTGCTTTGCTGTGCTTAGTGATGACCAATTGCTAAGCTGATCACGGGATTCTCCAGTCCTCTAGGCAGGGAATTAAGTCTTTACTCTGTGAAGGACTAACGAACGACCGTGTACATAACCCATGTAAACTAACAGAAGCAAGAATAAATAGGAACTAACTACCCTGCAGCTTACCCTGTCCCCATCTTTTATTCATATTACATTTCATTAGCTAAAAAAAGAAATGTCTTTAGGCACTGTCATTCTCTCCCGCACCGGGCCATTGAGCAAATTCCTGCTCTCAGCACAGCCAGTAGATTTTTAGCTTTATCTTCCTTTGTTCATTTCAGAGTTTACACAGTACTCAGTGAAGCTTCTCTAAACAACTGCAAGAAACAAAGCAACAACTAAAAGTAACAGTAATGGAGCAAGGCAAAATAGTCCAATCTCATTTCCAGGATGTTAATTTTACAAAATTAAACAGAAACTGTTGTTAAAGTAAAAAAAAAAAACATAGCTTAAAATAACTTGTTAAAGAACAAAACAGCACACTAGCTTCATGCTCCAGCCTCTGTATATGCTAATAACAGGTACAGTACTACAAGCTCTGCAGTTTGCTTTCTCTCTTCAGTAAGACCTTAAAAACACAATGCAGAAGCACTACCACTGTCATCTGAAAAAAAAAAAAGGCAGTTTGTTCTTTTCAGTTACTGTTTTGTATATTTTAGGAAAATAATCCTGTCAAAGTTACTGTAGTATCTGCTTAAAGACATGAGAGCATTTTTCCAAAAACTGATTTTTGGGAAAAGTTTAATGTTTTCAGTTTACCATTCACAACTAAATTTGCAAACATTAAATCTTACTTTTATAATAAGTACTGTGTACCTGTATCCTCTGAATCTCAGAGGTCACCTATGTAGTAGTTACACTCGCTCAAGTTGTTTTAGTGTCTAGGTAAAAGAACATTAAAGGAAAAAGAAATGTATTGGGCAAAATAGTTGTGTTTTTGTTTAAAAGTCATGAAATCATGAAATCCATTAGAACTATAATTAGTCATTAAAAATTATGAGAATTTGCATACTTCTTGTGATTTTAAAAAGTATCAGTCTTCAGATAGTTTAAATATATTTTTATCTTTCAGGATTCTGACTATTTCCTCGGAATTTCTGCAGTTACTCTACAACCATTCAAACTTCCTTTCATCCATACTGGCCCGATTTCATGTTACACAAGTCAAGTCCAGCACGCGAAGTACTCTCAAGGCAGTTTGATCTAAACTCTCTCAGGCCTGAGAAGCCTGGGAGTGCCCACTAGACCCAGGTCAGATGGCAAATGTCTTGTAACAAGGCTGGCAAGCCAAGACACAACTGTGTGTAAGACTTTACTTGCCACATTTGGGTCCTGCTCCTATTTTCAGTCCTCCATATCAAGGGATCTGTGACCACATAGCCTCCACGGAAGAGGCAATATTCCTTTTTGCACCAACGAATCTTAACTCTCCTCCTGAAAGCACATAAACAGAAGCAGTTGGGATCAAATGCAAAAGCAGTTCATCCTTGTATACACCAAACACTTGCCCCAGGCTCAGCAGAGCCTGTGGTTTGCCAGAAATGGCCTAATCTTAGATAAAGCCCTTGTGTAAACACAGTCTAAATTCAACCTGTAGCGATATTACATTGAAGGTCGTACCTCTGCAAAGAGATAACTGCTGGCAAAATGTAATCTATCTCACAAATGACAAGATCAAAGCAAAGTGTGTAATCAATACGGCAAGCAACAGATCAAAATACAATAATAAGGAAAAAAACACCCCTGTGACAGCCCTTCCTAGGATTTTTTCTCCCCATGATATAGTCAGAATGCAACTGCAACATGCTTTGAAAGAGTATTCAATCAATCACTTAACTATTCAATCTGCCAAATTCAGATGCTATTCAAGGTAACTGATCACCAAGACTAGGATGCTCTACAGAGGACAAAGAATAACCTACCATAAAACGACAAAGTAACTAAGTAGCACACAAAAGGGACCAAAAAGGGAAACAAAAACAAAAACCCACAAACCACAATCTCTTCCCTCTTGAGCACATCGGCATAAGAGACCAGGCAAACCAACACTATTTAGTGCCAAATTTTGTACTCTCCCACTCAAATACCAGAAATGAAGGAAAACATAGATACTAACCTGAGTTTAAACAGAAACCTACACAAATCCTCAGGGAAATAAACCAAAGCTCAAATATCAGCTTTAGCACTTGAAAGACCAGCACGGGATTGTTTCAGAAAGACCCTGTGCTACGTCCTCTCCAGAGCTGGCAGTTCACAACTCCCTCGGTCTGCCTCGTCAGGCCCAAAACTATCCCACTGACTTCACTTGCCAGCTCCTCCTCCAGCCACAAGTATTACTGTTTTTTCTGAGAGCATTGCAGACACCTTTGGAAAGAATTCTCTTCCGGCTCTCTTTTCCATCCACTAGATGAACTTCATGTGCTATTTATCATAGAAGTGTCTTTGGAAAGAATGAATAATAATACAAGGACTAAATTATACCCATGTCTGATTAATTTGGCCCATTTGGTCTCCTCACAGCTTTTAACAACCTCAGAGCTTACTTACTTTTTGCAGGGTGGAAAAACAAAGCCATCTGGCTGTTTTTAGAAGAACTGTTATTGTTTTATAGGGAAAAAGTAAAATCTTCCTGAAATGACCTTTGAAAGGAATGTCCAGCCATTAGACTATCTGCAATGTGAAACTGTGCATTTCCTGAAATTTTCCTTTCTAGACCTAACGTCTGTCATGGTTGTTTATGCCCCAGACATCTCTCCTGGCTGACGCGCAGATCACCCTTGTTCTTGGGTGGATTCTCTTCAAAGATGTGGTGAGACAGTGACATCTTGCTTGTGAACACAGGACCCCCAAAGGAACGTGGGAGTTCTTTCAAGGCAGACACGGGTGAACCCTTTCTTCTGCAGAGAAGGGCGAACCCTTTCTTCCTTACGCCTGCAAAACCATCTCATTCCCAGCATTATTTTCCATTATAAATCAGCATTTTTGATTCCCACCTCATTCGCTTGTTTGCCTCTGTAATCCCTTTCATCCTTCGGACTAGCTCCCCATCTCTTTCAAGCCCCTGTCTCTAGGAGCACCTCAGGGAGATGTCCACCTCTCGTGCCTCCTAGTGCTGCGTGGCTGCCGGCTCCCACACACCCTCTCTTCCCGGACTATCCTCTGCCTCAGAGGATGCTTGAACATGCCAGAAGGCCCTGGTGAGCAGCCCTGACAATGGAAGCAGTTGTTCAGGGCATCAAAGCAGTCAGACCTTCCAAATTCCCCTCCCAGAATCCAGGAACACAGTGTTTTCATTAAAACAACCCCTCCTCTGTGTTCGAGAATGAGGAGTCTGGAACAGGGGCCAAGATGCTCCCTTTGCAGTAACCTCCAGCACTCTCTGCAAGGTGAACAGACATAAATCCCTGACAGTGCAGTGAAGAATTGGTGGTATTAATACCAAACACACAGAGCAACAGGCTCCAGACACACACAAGCTCCCTAATTGCCAACACTTAAGTCAAACTGATTTGCCATTAATTCCTCTGCTCTGTGGGATGTTTTTTTTTTCCTCCTTTAGAAACTGAACATGGAAAATTAATGTTGCAAAGAATATATTAAACACAGTGATTTATTGTGGCAAGAAAGCTGCCAAAAAAACATACTGCACAAAATTGCTCCAGCTCACTCTGCTTTAAAGAGGCAGAGCTCTGGCACTCATAGCATGTGCTGTTTACCAGAAGCCCCAGATAAACAAAACAACATGAGCATAGTCTAGTCTTAGTTTACACCAGCTCACATTCACATTTAAGCAGTACGATTACACTGTATTCTGAGTGACTG
The DNA here is from genome assembly GCF_000705375.1 of Tinamus guttatus. The sequence goes on along the minus strand of NW_010581887.1, from coordinate 19,609 downwards.
AACCCAAATTTCAGCACTGAAAACAAAAAAAAAAATTAATTTTGAACCATGAGGATCGTGAACCAAGTAGGATCCAGTGAACCTACTTTTCAGACACTAAAAACAGTGTCCCAAGCCTCTACTTCCAGTTCTACCACTCATTTGTTGTCTGACTTGGAGCAAATCCCTCTGTCTCCCTCTGCTCAAGAGTGCTTCATCTGCAGAATGAAGACAGCTGTGGTTTTTTTTTCCCCTTGGAGATCAGCCTTCTGATCCAACCAAGCACATGAGCACTGGAGGGAATGAGGTCGCTCCTTCTGGAGAAGCAGCTCAGGCTTCACTCAGCTCAAAGCAATTGTGAAACTGCACCCTCAGGGCTTGGGTCTAGATCTTTGCAAAGATATTTTTTAATTACATCAATTTCTGATGACCTACTTGGAGTATACAAAAGCAGGATCTTTTTCTTTTCCACACCCTAAATGTACACTTAAGACTAATCTGCTGCACTCTAGTCTTAAAAATCCTAAGGGCTAAATATAAGCACTAAGAATGCAACAGTAAAACAAAGGTCATCCCCCAACGTCATTCCTTCTTCTAAATGTAACACTGCATCCTATTTAAGGCTTTCATGCTTGATTTTTGTCACACATGCATTGCTTCTCCTTCCTGTGGAGGAAGGATGGATCAGCAAGACCTCAAACTTCAGATCCATAAAACAACCTGTAACATGGGATGGAAAAGGAAAATTTGAAATATTCCTTTAGATGGTACAGCTGCATTGACAAGGTAATGCAGACATTGTCAATGGATAACACCGGGTTTTTGATTGAGAGGAATAGAAAACTAAGTATCTGGATGCTTGAGGTATCTCAGAATGCAAGTTGCCTAGCGTTTGAATCAAAAAGATTGATTTTGACTGGTTCTTTTGTCACTCTCTCCTACATTTATAAATGCCAAATTGCAACACAGCAACCTGGGTTTTAATTTACCTAAAACAAATATCTGTTATGTGGTAGAGAAAGTTAGCTACAGAGTTATTTCTGATGAGGAAACAACACAAGCTGTTTAAAAAAATGATAACAGCACTTTGTGGAAGGTTTTGGTCAGGAACCCCTAGCTCGCAGGCTGAGGAACTAGCACAGATCTGTGGGGTTAATAAAGGACTCCTACATTCCACCTTTGGAAAGGCAAAGCTGATCATACTGGCTACCATACAGAAAATCCTCATAAATTACTATACATACTATAAGCATTCAAGCAGAAGCTGATATAGAAATGCATAGACACAGGAACTAAGAGCATAGTGATTGAAAGGACATAAACTTTAGCCCTCTACAGTCACAAGCAATATTGTCATATTTTTTTCCTTTCTTTTTATTTTTTTAATTAAGCTGATCATGTTCTGGATCTTAGCCTTGGGAGATTTGGGGAAGATGACTGGGCTTCTTTTGACTCTTCCTATTCCACATTTATGAGTAGAATCACACAGACTTCTGGACAAGGTTCCAACACAGTTTTTTAATCAATTAAATTGCTACCTCTCTGGCTTTTGCTTGAAAAGATCTACTCACATTGATTGATCTTAGCATATCTGCCTTTCTTAAGGCTCATTGTATTACGGTCAGCTCGCAACCTCATGTTCTACTTAACTATTTCATACTAATTCTAAGAAAGTCTTGTTATCATACGTCGAGTTCAAGTACCTTGACATGCAGCATCAATTTGTTTCACTTTATATCATGTTTTAGATTATATTTTCCCAGACTCACATCTGGGGCCAGAGTGGGATAAGAATCTCACCCAGCAATTTGCCTCCTCAGGCTTATGCTTCCATCTACAATGAGAGATGAACCCTGGAGCGCGGCTGTATCAATGAGCAGAGTACGTCATTGACCAAGGCAAACAGCTTGCCTTGGTGCCTAGAAGGAGCAGCAAGGCACGCACAAACTCACACTGTCCTTTTAACGGTGTCTTCTCCTACTCATAGTTCAACCTGGAAAGCAGAGCTAACGTGACACAATAGCTAGTGAGATTGAGAAGGGGACAGAAGATGGATAGATACTGTCAGAAAACACATACACTACTGACAGGAATGAAAGGCTGTTGAATCAAAGGCCACTTTCCTCACTCTAAGATGTTCATTTTTTTTACATTCCCTGCGAGAACTCAGAATTTTTAATCCCAACAAATTATAGTAGCATTTTACTTTAAGAGCTAGTCCACCATTGAAATGCCAATTTTAAAATTTTACTTTGGTTTTGGTTCCAAATGAAAACTTAAAAAACACACAGCGAGCCAAAATATACTGGTGGGAACAACAAGCCAGAAGTGTGGAGATAACGAAACTATTTCAACATTAAAATGTACATCCTGAAAAAAAAAAAAAAGATTTCCATTTGATAATGATTTAGATTTCTTTGACTTTACGATAATACAACCTGCTCTAATAAAAGTTGAAACACGTAAACTATAACCACACAATTTTAAGCAAAACATTAAGTATTTTTAAGTTGCAAAAGGACATATAGTTACTGGTGCTTTAAGTGGATATAGCAATTGGAAAAGGCAAAATTCCCCTGCAACTTGAACACACAGCTGGACGCAGCTCCAGTGCTGCTGGGGATATGGGAGGGAAGAGACCAACATCCTCTCGCCCATCGCATCATGTGGGAGATAGAGATCATCAGATGTGCTATGAGAAGGCTACAACTCCCTCTGCTCTTCCGGCTGAGATCTATCCCAGTGTACTATAAAATGGTAACAACAGCAACAACAAAAAAATCAGACTGTAAAATAAAATTAAAGAGCCACATGTCACATCAGGAGGCTGGGCACCGCAGGAGCCCTTTGGAAAGGCTTTTCCCAAAAAGTGAGGGAAGCAGCTGGAGCTGGAGAACTCTAACTTTAACTCATTGAAGTCCCACTACCCACCACAGGATATGGAAGAAACACTATTCTTTCCTGGAAAAAGGAGTGGACAAGTTTAGAAATAACACACACACACAAAAAAAAAAAGGTGATGAAGAGACGAGAAAAAGAATTACCATTCAGAATTATAATGGTTCCTGTGGCCTTGCAAATCAATAGTTTTGGAGGTCTGTAGAAATTGCTGGTGGAAATTCTGAATCAACATAAAACGTTTGGGTCTTTGTTTTGTTTAACCCTCTTTTGTTTGCTTTTCCCAACATTGAGACTTCAGGGATGATAAGATCAGAGTTAATGAAATAAATAATCAGGTGTAGCTAATCCTGGCCAAATCAAGAATTATTTTCCCTGGTACAGGAGCAGATGCTCCAAAGTATGTAGAAGCAAAAGCCATGAGGGCTTCTTGTCTTAAATCCCTATTTATCAAATAACAGTTTGCTACACAGGCAAGCTTTCTGTTTTTTAAGTGCACACAATTACATTGTAGTAAAATCTGTTAACTCTTTGTAATAACAAATTAACTTTGACACAAAAGTATTTTGGGCACTTTCATACTGGTACCAAAACAGTAGTAGTAGAACGACAGTTTTATTTTTCTGCTTTATTTCCTAATTCATTCCATCAAAAGAAAGAAAAAAAAAAAGGAGGGGAAGAATAAATAATACAGGAATACAGGTCTTACCCTGAAGAGCGGCAGTCTGGCTTATTTCTTTCAGAGCGATCTGCGAGAAAGGAGGCATAATATCAGCACAGAACTTAGATGTTCTTTAGCAAGACTAATACAGAAGCCATAAAGAATTGTCAAAACACGTGACTAGCAAAAATAAAAGCTGATTCTGTTGTAAACCTCTGCTTATCTGCACTGGGCTACTCTGCTCAGGACAAAGTAAAATTACTGGAGGTTAAACATTTGTTAAAATTCCTCTTCTGAAAACACGGTGCATTTAATGTTTTATATTAATGCTTTGGAAGCTTCCCCTCCCTTTAGCTGAAATGAATAGGACTTTAGGGTAAAACTAAAGCAGAGGGAAAAGGAAAAAAGAAAAACCACAGATTACTCAGCGCAAAAAAATCATTCCATGAATCATGGCTGGCAGAGTTCCCCGACAGGATGGGAGAAAAATCAGCAGTTGGTCACAGCAACATCTGCAAATACACTGAATTCGGTGCAGCCCCACTGTTAACTCTTTGAGGCCTGGGTGTTTTAGGTAGAAAATCTTTTCCTGTTTTCAGAAGGAGTTTTATTTATTCAGTCAGTATTTCAAGTAGCTTATTTGCACTAATAGGACTGACCAGCAAAATAAATCTGCAAGGTACAATCAAAGGAGCTCAGGTAAACTTTTTTTTATTTCCCTGAATAATTCAATAGTTCCTAATGCCAAGCCTAGATATATTTTGTAAGCTTTTTTGGCTTTTGAAAGTTCTGACATGCAAAAGTATGAAACAGTTATCCCAGTTAAGTAAAAGAGGTAAGATTTATCATACGAGCAATATAAAATAACCATTATGTTGTTATCAGAATTGACACACTATTGGTTAATATAAAAAGGTCCAGTTTGTCTCTTACCAGTTTGTCTTTGTGTGCTTCTGAAACACATGTACACTAAAATTAAAGGGCTTTTACAATCATTTAGAATAAAAAGATCCATTGTGCAATTAGAAGGATGTTCTTACAGCTATAGAAAATCTCCACTAATCATACTAATTTCGCTTTTCATCCCCTCTGTGTGTCTTTTACAGAGGAAGTTGTTTTTCCTGTGTCAGTAAACAGTTTAATGAAAAACTTGGCTATACTGAAAAGTCTTCATAGGAAGACATTTCATATTCACAGACTGTACTTACAACCTTGTAGCTCTGAATTTGAACTTTAATTACTTCTCTTAAAAGCACACATTTGTTTGAATGGTTTGACTCATTTATAGGAGAAACACTTTCCTCTCTAGTCCTATGTGTTTGCATTTGATTACATTTTGATTGAGATGGTAAAGAATTACTGTATGTCAATAGCGCTCAAAGAAATATTTAATGCTCTTTCTGTCCACAGGTGCTCCTACAGAGCTGTTAGAGCCACACAATACATAATTTGCTACGTTTCTGACTTACAGCCATCTGTTTCATCATGCCCTGCACTCCCCTTTTAGCTAGAAGCAGCATATAGTAAACAAGCCCACATCAGCGTTACAACAGCAGTTGTGCAAACCCACATGGAAAGAGCTCCTCTCTCCATCCTTACCACTTGCTCACGTAAGCCCCTTACCTGTGAGCACTGAAAACCAGGCAGGACTTCCTATTAAATGTGCTTGCCATCTGTTGCATATTATCAATGTTCCCCAGTCTTTTACGCAGCCATGATCTAACAGCTCTTGAACAAGACCTTCCCACTTCTAAAACGTTCGTGTGAATGTGCCAGTAAAAAGGAGGAAAAGGACTCACAGAACATGTAAATGCTGCATCTCGCAGCTCTCCCCTGCAGCCCTATCCTGCTGCAGCCCCATCCTGCCACTAGAACCTGGGCAGCCAGGAAATCAACGCAATTCCCTGCTCCCTTTCATTTTCCGAGCTGCTGAAACAGGAAACATTACGGTTGTTTTTACACGTTTTATTTACTGCTAAATTTAGCGAAAGCACATCATTCCCACACACGCTGATCTTATTAAAAAGAACAAAGGGAAATGGAATACTACTAGCAGGCAATTAGCATTTTTAAGCAGAAAATAACACTGCGCAAATTGAAGGTGATTATAGATTTCATCTTCTAAATTTGATTTATTATCAAGCATAATGACAGACTCAGAAGATCTGAATTTTTAAGTTCAGAGCTTCAATTTTGACATTCTGGCTGCCGTTATGGCAATACATACAAGCATCAATTCAAGTAACGTCACACACCACACAACCCCAGAATATACCACACTCCCCTAGAATATGGGTACACAGGAGAAACAGATAGATCTCAAAATACACATTGCATATATGTACACACACATACATAGTACGCACATGTACCTAAGTGTGTGCATGCATGCATGCGAATACCAAGCTGCGTTCCTGCATTTTGTAGGTAAATCCTTGACTTGCATAAGTTGAGTCACTAGATTGAGCCCCACAGCTCACTCTCTTTTACCCTATATATGTCACATCAAAAACTGATAGATCTTTATGCATTTTTTACTACAGAAATAAATGAGAAGGCAGTAGAGAGCCAAAGATCTGAAATTTAAACCTTCCAGTACAGATTTTCTTCCACTCTAAAATATATTTGTTTTAAGACCCTTCTAGCATGATGCCGCACAGCCTGCAGTTCTAAACTCTGGAAGCCAAATCCACAGATCAGATTAGAGCAAGCATTCAATGTGCACCGGACTACAATGCACAAGGAACGAAGCAGAACATGCTCAGACACAGAGCTTTACAAGCAAAATTTAGTCTCCTTGACAGATATTACCTTCCAGAAACAAGTTTCCACAGATAAGAAACTTGCACAATTTTCATTATCTTTATGTTGCTAAAGTAATACAATTACTGTGTAAGCACTTACAGCCACATAAACCAGAAAATCCAGAACTGTTAATACTCACATGATAGAAGACTGGTTCCTTTTGACTGTAAATTTATTTTGGTTAATAGAATTTTTTTAAAATCATCCTTACCCCAACCTGACAGTTATGTAAAAACCGTGTGTAGCCTGGGCTTTGTGCTAGCAGCACAGATCTATTCTCTGTTATGGACAAGTGGTGGTGGTGCAGCGCTGTCACACCTTCAATTTTGCTGCTGCAGGATTGCCAGCAAGTTCAGGCATATGTGAAGAGCAGAGACACAAACGACTAAGATGGTTCTTCCACAGCCAGAGAAAAGTTCTTTCTGCTGGTCCTCTATCCCAAAAGCCACAAAGCCAGTTAGCGCTTTCTGCAGAACAAGTTCATACAAAGCTGCAGAAAACCATACTGGCACATCCAGAAGGTTGGTGCACACTGTATAATGTGCTGCTCTTTCAATAGTCGGGAAGTGACTGATAGCACACACATGCCTCCTATACCCTGATTACAATCACAGATACTGATATTTTAAAACTATGGACATAAATGAGTCCATGTTGGAATGTTGGAATTTATAGCACAAGAGTCTAAAGTCACAAACAGAACTACACTATCTTCTCACCCAATTTATGGTCCATTGCAAGAGAGAGGTCTAGCATCAAATTAAAAGTCTGTCCCTAGAGACACTGTTTGCAATCCCTCGGTCTGTTAGACTTGACCATCCTAGCACCCATAGTTCAGACTTAAAGAGATTTTCCCCACTTGATACGAGCATCTATTCTTTACAAAGTCTTTGCTGCCTTATACGAATATGACCAGCAACCATCATAGGATAACTATATTACACTTATTCAGCATGCTGTGGCCAGACATAGCCTAAAAAAGTTAAGAACCTGGCGTGTGGAGCAGGTAAGGTAGAAGAAGCTGAAAACTTCTGAATGAGGTCAAGATGACAGGCACCACATTTCAAATACTGCAGAATAATCACAAGAAACAACATAACATAGAGACGTGTTGTTCATACCACCACTGCTCTGTGAATCTAGTGGGGTGTTTTAATAAAATTGTGCTGCATATAGTTTATCAATAGCATGGACATATTCTTCCTTTTTTTCAGTGTTCAAAGGCTGTGTGGAAGATGGAAATGTCACAGTCCAGCTGCTTTCTGGAAGGTTCAAGTTTCTTTAACTGGCAATTTTATTACTCTTCAAGCATGGGAAATTTATCATCTTTGTTTGCTTTTAAAAATGACACAACAGTTTATCTTCTCAAGGAAAATATAAACATAACCATCAGGAGAAAAACAATTGACATAGTTATTTCAGTTGCTCCACAAACCCAGAATAGCTTAAGCTTTTGCCAGAAAGATCGGCAACAGAGCAGAAGACAACAGCATGTAAGTCATTCTCTCTCGCCTTTGGAAAATGTGCAGATAAAAGAAGAGAGGCAGCTCACACCAAGGAGAACCTTTGTTTTTCTCTGTTTATTTTCCAAGACTCTTCAAAGTATCTGGTTGCTAAGTATGATTTCAACAGAAAAGTGTGCTCTCACTACAAAAAAATTTAAGTATAAACATCAAGCACTGATGAAAAATGAACAGAAAGCTAGCAAGCGTTCTGCTGCTTCAGGCCTCCAAAGTGCCTCGGTAACATCCAAGGGAATCACATCAGAAGGCATGGGTGCAATGCTTACTTTTAATCCCATTCCTTAACTTCATGGGTCTTACAAAGTGAATTGGCTCAGAAGGACAAAGGGAGAAAGTACCATTTCCTACGTCAGGAAATGGTTCCTGTGTTTTTGTCTGGTGGGTCCTGAACAGAGCAGCCACGAGATGGGGCAGTGCAGGAAGATGCGCGGGAGCAGCCAGCGTGTCCCCTCACCACACATGACACCAGGTAGAGGCTTCTGTGCTCCTGCGGCCACGGCCACCTCTGCGTGCACCAGGCAGCAGCAGGCTCTCAAACAGGGCTGCCAACATGGAGATGCAAATGCTTTAATCCCCAAGGAACATTCTTTTGCAAGCTTTCAGGCCTCAACAAGGGCAGATATTAAGACTGATTGAGCAGGGTTACATGGCATTATGCTGGAACGTGATTGCTTCTATCACTATTTTAATAACATGCACCTTCACTGCTAGCCAGCTGATGACAGCTCCAAGTTGCAGCAGTCCCAGCCAGCCAATTGCAGTAGGTCAAAAGAGTCCCAAATTACCTTTTGGGACTGCCAAGCTACGTGGGGTCCAATCTCAAAATAAACTCCATATCTAGGGGGAAAACGTTCTGCACCTGTGTAGGATTTTCAATGCTCGCTGTTTTTTATTTGCACTGAGATGAGCAGTAATTGCCACTGGTATTGCAGTCTTTTTCTCTTCCATTTTGTACAGGCAGAAAGAGGCCCAGAGCGATTCCTCCTCCTTTATAGCACTTATCTCAGGTAAGACATCCTAACAATGCAAATTAATTCCTTTGCACAGAATCTGCTATAAGCCTCGAGCAATTTGATTAGGAGCTGCTACACAGTAAAATCCATAAAACCAAGCACTTATCTCTGTATTTTAGTATAGTACTATAGACCAGAGTACAGCAAAGTCCCTTAGTGGTAGTTTAAAAGGCATAAGGCATGAGGAGAGATGGAGAGGCATGGAAGAAACTTTTCTCAGTATTTTCTCAATGTTTAGATTTCTCTTCACTCCAAAAGGCCACAAAAAAAGAACATTACACATGAAAAAGGATCACAGGCAAAGTGCTAAATCGTAAAAGTAGACAAATTTTACATCTGCTTTTAATTTTACATACACTGCTAGCTTCCAGAGCAGTAGACTGGGGGGGAAAATGATATCTCCCTTTCTCCTCAAATAAAATGACACTGGATCTAGACTATGCAAGCTCTCACTGCCCCTCCTAAAATCCACATTATAAGAACCTAAGCCGAGACCAGCCTCAATACCTGATGTTGCTCAAGGTATAGGAATGGCAAAGATCAAGTATATGCAGCACACGCACATATTACAACCCTTGCACCTTCTAAAGCTTAAGCAGAAAATGATAGACTCGGTCATTTCTAAAGCCAAACAAATGAGCAAATTCTAAAGATGTAAGTCAGCACATACTTAAATAAGACTTACCCCAGCTGATCAATGCAATATAGCAATGATGTACTTGAACTAGGCACACAGTACTGCAGCAGACGTGTGGATTCACACCCCACCAGCACCATGGATGTTGCAAAGAGGAACCTTACTACTTAAGTTAGATACTTTCAGAGCAGAAAGCACCAGCTGATTCCACACTTTCGGATAAGCAGAAGCTTTATGACCACAAAATACCTTTCTTGCTAGGTACTTCAGAAATTTTAGCTCTATGTGTTTGAAAATCGTTTCTCTGAGGTCCCTAGCACTGACAGTAAAAGGAAATTACCTTTTCAGAGTACGGTACAGCACTGCCATTTTCTTCCCCAAAAGACATTTAGCACACTTGTAGAGACTGCCAACTCCTTAAATGAGGCAACGTATATAAGAGTCTTACGCTGGTCTGTCTGTTACAGATTGACAATAAATATAATACAGTTAGACTAATGTGAGTAAATTAATGGGTCTTTTCCCTTATCTTATGGTGCCTCAGCACCTTATAAACACTCCTGCACAGAATTCAAAACCTAAAAGTATTATGTTATTTCTTTCTTCAGTGAAATCGCTCAAAAAGTTCTCATCTCCTTGTGACCCGCCACATGCCCCTGACTAGTTACTGGTCAGAACACGCTCCTTGCCAAACTTTATACCTGGAGACCTAAAGTATACACACAGAAATATTGCTGCCTGAGTAACTAAGTCAAACATGATAAAAGGCTTCTAAGAATCATATAAAATGAACTATTTTAAGTTTTCTACAGGATGAGTGGGTTATTTTTGATATTTTTTCTGCTGAATGACAGTTTCCTAAACTTGTGCATCCCTGTTCCCATACAGCGATAATTCCAGGCTGTGACAGTGGCTAAATATCGCTTCCACCATTTAAGCAATTTCCCTCAGCCTACACAACAAAAAGCATGAGCTGTATAAATAGCCTTTGTTACCTGCCTATCCAATAGTCATTTACAGTTTTTATGAAATGACACCTTTATTACTTTCAAAGATGAAATCTCCACTTGTGAAATGCTGATACTACATGAACAAGACCTATTTTTGGACATCAAACATTTTACAAATTTGACCTCCCCCCACAAAGCCAACAATCCCACTACCTCTGATTTTAGGGCAATTAACAGGTTTCCTGAACCTGTTCACCCAAAATAATACGGTCTTGTTGCTGAGCTGGAAAACCGCAACAACGAACGTCTCTCCAGTGTGACTTGATATCTTCTGTACTTAGAAGCTGCAACTTGGCAGTTATGACTCATTAAAGCATTCAAGACATGGAATTGCAACAAAGTGCTGAGCAGCAGTATCAGCTGCAGAGATTCACACTTCTATGGCACAGGAAATTAATCCAGCTTTAAAAACGAACAAACAAAAAATCTTTTAGATTATTTCATATTGTGGATCCATCAACAGCAGAGAGGAGACTGTTTCCAAAGCTTCATAAATTCGAATACAATTTAGATATTACGGTGAGTGTAAGTGCATAGGCCACTATTTTGATTTGTAGAAGAGGGGAATGAAATGAGACAGAGAAAAAAATCCATATTAAAAGACTGCAATATACTCCACCATCAAAAGACTCTCTTTCTAGACTCTCTCTAAAAGCACAAGAGACATAGCATGCAATTAATATCATTTATTTCTCTTCAGCTACCAATAAAATAGAAAATAGTTTGCTGCTAGAACATTTGTGGTCTCCTGTTTACATTTATGAGATAGAATCCTCTCGCTGTCTACCCCGTACAAATAAATACACCTAACCAGAGAAATCTCAAGGATTTTGTATCAAGAACTGATATTCCACAAAAATGTATCTGAAGTTAGTCTATTAACAAAAGATGTTACCTCACTAGCAACTCTCTTGACAGCCACACAGAACTAAAGCTTCGTGAGTTTGTATTTTTCATTCATATCACCGCATGGATTGGATGGCCCTTGAGGCCCATCCCGACCACAAGCCATGGTGCTCTTCTCATGCTGTGCCAAGCTGCACTCCATTCATGACGATCTTATCTCATGCAGAAGGTGCATCTGTACAGTACATATGTCTGATCACTCCGTGGTCACGTCTTGTGCATCAGCAGTCCATGGGAAAATGAGGATGTGCAGGCCCATCTGACCAGTACAAAATAAGGATCTTATGACAATATGAAATAGAAAGTTGAAAAAGGAACTGAGTCCACACAGAGGGAGAATGTCACAAGTCCTGGCTAACCTTTACAAACAACAAAGTGCAGAGGATTACCAAGGGAATTTTCAGAGTCCTCAGTGACCATGAAAGGACAAAAACATGGAGTTGCTGGAAGCCAAGCACCATGAACTTTTGATCACAGGTCTGCTTGCCTAACCCATGTGGAACACACAGATGTCTTCTCAATTTCCAAAAGAAAAGAAACCGAGCGTTATTTCATAAAGAGGGAAGACAGCACGAAAAAAGAGAGAGATGAGCATCAAGGAAATAGCAAGGCAAGAAATACGAACACAGCCCTCAAGATGGCCGAGAAGCAGACAACTCTCCCAGAGCACAAGGCCTTTAAACCATCTCACAAGAACATGAATACCCAGCAAAAATAAACACTGCACACACCACACTGCTTGGTGTATTGTTTGTTTAAAAATCAAAAACACTGAATTCCACACAAGTTACAAACCATATACACACATAAATCATAATTAAAATACTGTGCTTCTTTGTATGCAAAATTAAAGCAGTATGTCATAATTCTAAGAAATGCTTCACTGTTAGCCTCTCATATCACACACTTGTACCTTTCAGTCTTCACATGCAGCCCCTTACTTCAGGTAAGAGCTGAATGCATTTGTGTTTGCGCTCCTGAGAAATTACAGCATTTCACTAAGTCTTCTTACTTGTTTTTCAAAATGTTAAGTAGTTGTGCTTCTTCCTCCTTCCATTCTCTCTAAAAAATATACAATAGAGAAAGCATTCTATTTTAAAAGCAATTTCTTAGCAGCCTTCAGCCTTGACATGAGGTTAATGCACCTAGTTTGCAGCCTTCTATGTGCAAAATACACTCTCACTCTGCTGCTACTTAAGGTGGCAAAGCAGCACATCTTCTCCACTGTCCTGTGAAAGGCTTCAAAAACCACAGGGTGGTTGTAGATGAACAAGCAAAAGGAAGGCAAAGTCCTAAACATCCAGAAAGCCTGAGAACAATGGACGCTTACTGCCGAACAGCGCAGAGCTCCTGCATAGTCTGGTAATGCTGCTGGAGTTCACTCCATTTCTTCCACACCTTAGAGAACTACCACTCTCTTCCCATGGGCTCTCAGATCTCTCCTTTCCCTCATCCCACTTCTGTGCACAGACTAAAAACAACAACAAAACAAAAACCCTATAGATCTCATCAGCGGCATCCAGTCTCTGTAACAACACTAAAAAGCATTTCTACGCTACTGCAATGCCAATTCAATTAAATAATATTTGATGATTGATCCACCAATGTCAAACTAATGGACAGGACCTAGAGAAAGGAAGAATGCCCAGCGTGACAGCAGCAGCGACAAGGCATTTCCTGGAGCAAGCCTTGTCCTTGGCGTGGAAAAATACATCCTGTCATCATTAAGCTGCACCCATGACCACTGGATGAACAAAGTCTGCAGCACAACCCATGTCATCACTCAGTGATACATGTCCTGCCGTGCTAGGGACACTTGCAAGCTGCCTTGAGCTGCAGCAGGCATCCCCTCCCAGCTGGGAGGGTCACTAAACTATTTTTTTAGACATACTTGCAAAGATTGGTTTATGAATCATGAAGAAGTTTACAGTACTTGCCAACAGATTCAACTACAGCACCTCATGATGCCATTTTCAAAGTAGTAGCTAAAAGGACAGAGATTTTTCCAAAGCTTTTTCTTTGATTCCAAGCCCTCGATTTCTGCTAGTTTCCTAGACTCATAGTGCTCACAATCCAAAAGACTGGCACAATAAAGGAGCCATTTATGGTAAGAATGAGATCAAAACACTAAGCATGTTTCCAGGTGTTTATGTCTGGTTGTCCCAACAGTGTGGGGCAACAGCACTTGAATAACTAATAATATTACAGCACAGGGATCACTTAAAAAATCTCAGAAATTGATTTAACACAATGTGCACAACCTGTAAAAATTTTTAAGTTTAGATTTGCAATATAGAGTGCTCATGTTCTAATGCAAGAGAAAGTAAATGATAAATATGAAAATGCCTTAAGAAAACAATTTATACTAAGTTTAGCTTATCTCCCACAAATAGACGTATTACAGCTGAAGAAAAACAAAAACAAAACAAAAAAACACCAGCTATAAAAAAGGGCTTCTTCTATGCAGACAATTTTCTTTTTAGGAGGACTCATGAGAAACTTATTTTAAAGTAAAACTACAACCCATTTCATTTTTACAATGAAATATGTACTTGAAAAATTATCTAGAGTTTTGAAACAGTATAAATCACCACGCTCAAAACTATGTTAAACAAGAAAATATATGTAAGAAATTTATCACCGCAATTTAAGAACTAACAAACATCTAATAAAAATAACGGCCAACAAGTAACAGTAGTGATTGGTTTTATACAATGTGTAATTAACTGCGCCCCTTACTACCGCACTACAATCGAAGATCAAAAGTATAGGTGGATTCAAAAAGAAATGAAATTCATGAAAGTTAAATCCACTATTTAACTATTATTTAACATGACTCTCCTGATGCAGCCTCCAAGAAGACTCTTAAGTTGCTAACTGTAGAAGAGAAGGGACTTTTCTTGACATAAAATCTTGAGAGAGAGATTTTCTGTCAAATCCCAGGAGGCCAATGTACGGAACAGGCTACTGGGCTAAATGAACCTTTTGCCTGATCCAGTATGACTTTCCTAAGGACTTGAAAATTAAAAACACTTCTGACAAGAAGTTTATTCTTTCTTTATATATGAACCAATACCAGCGCTCTGAAAGCCTGTGGGGATACACCCTCTTAGTAATCCTTCTTACAGGAGTGTCTATGTTAATCATTTGAGATCTTCGGCATGTTCTGATCTGATCACATTTTTCCAAAAGCCTAAACAAGCTGATTGAGCAGGTGACTCATAAACGAAACAAATGCAACATCCCTCTAAAAAGCTTGGAATAATAAAAGCTTGGAAAGAATATCAACCATTACATCTTCGGCATTCAGCTTCTACTATGACAGCATGACATTTTCATAAATTCAGGATCAAAACACAAACTTTTCTTTCATCCTGCCTTTCAACTCAAAAGGTTAAGGCCCCCTGGGCTTGGCCCCAAACCCAGCTATATACACAGACAGAATGCAGGTACAGATTCATTTTGCACCATATGCAAGACACCATAAACCAATTAAATTCATTTTTAAAGTGCCTCTTTTAAAAATACTTTACATTTTGAAAAAAAAAGTAACCAAATTCTCAAGTCAGAACCTCAAACTAGTGTTTTTCTAATGAGATATCCCACCCATACAAAACACCACCCACCACCACTGCTGCACACCACTACCTGAAGCAGTTAGTAACACAGTGTGACACTGGATGGTCAATTTCAAAAATACCAATATTGACAAAGATGTCAGTATTAGATGACCTTCAGAGACTCCATGCTCTAGGCAGTAAAAATGGAAACAGAGCAAAAAAATTAAACAATGCTATATGTAAATATAGATATTAGACATCAAATGAAGTTCCCTGCATTGCTTTATGTGGATACCACTTATTACTCTACCACTTAAATGGCTCTAAGTGTTACCAAAATACAAATTCTTTTCAGATTGCACATCTTGCATTGGATACTTTTTAAAACAGCACACTTAGAACGACATTAATTTTTAATGGAGAGAGGGTTAACTCTGTTTCTCTGTTATTTCCTTTATATCAAAGCCATACTGTCAAAAGTAAATATTAACAAATATATATGTAAATATTATTTATCCTCAAACAACCAGCAATATGGTAGAAACCTCCTGTGACAAAGGTAAGACTCATTCTGCCCCTTGCTATCCACTGCCTTGCTTTATGTAACAATCCTTGCTTCATTACTTGTTACCATCACAGGAAACTATTGCTCGCCAAAAAGAGTTAACAGCAGAGTCTTTGGACAGTCTTAACTGTATGGGATACCCTCTCTGGCTACAGTTTCAGTGCCCCTTTCGTAACGATTTATTTTTATGCCTTGCTTTGGCTAAAACCTAAGTGAAGAAGGTCCGTTTCATCACACCTTAAGCCTTTTCTGCTCTTCTGTCTCTTTGCAGCTTCCTGGGCCAGGGAATCAGCCTGTTGAATATCAACAGTTATGTAGTTATCTCCTTTAGAGCAACATTAACTTTCAGAATAGTGGTTTCTTTGGAAGACACAACACTGTTGTTCAGTCTACACTCATATCCAAATAACTGCAAGGAATTTTTTCTTCCAACTGATAATGCACTTGAATTTCAAGATATGTTGATGAATATTCAAATACAGATTATGTTATTTAACTTGTACAAAAGCTCTAATTAGTATCTCAAATTTACTTCAACAACCTAGAATCAAAGGCTACTAAAGCTAGTAGAAATATTTGCAATAATTTGGATGCACTGTGGAAAAGTCCTAACTAGGTTATCTTATTAATACTTACATGTTATAAGATATTAGTATCAGTTAAGCATTATTATGGAAGAATTAATATTTCCCCCTGTTTCCCTCTGATTCTGAGCCAGTAAATGGCTATCCTTGCCATGGACAAGTGGAACACTCTGCAGCTGGACACTGAAACATGCAGGCACACAGAAGGCTAAGTCACCAGCTGAACAGTGCTGACTCCTGTTCTGTGAGAAGGAAATGTTCAGCTTCTTCAGTATAAGATTTAGTTAAGATTTCGCGAACACGTATACTAAAAATAGACCAAACTTCTTCCTAATCTCTTTTTCTCTCTGCTCTGAAGGCATGTGCACCCCTTGGGAAGGGCTAATGTCAAGCTGTTTATGTTATGTTCATGCTGGGATCCAGTGAGCCCTAACAGAGGTTACCAATTAATAGTGCCAGGCTTAAGAATTTCAGGAAGAATCTGAAAACATTTTACTCATTTTTTTTTTTCCCTAAGAGCGAGCACATATTTTGCAAGGACATAGGAACAGCTGCCGAGCATTCTTTTATCAAATTCTTGTCTCAAAAAGGTCGACAGTGCCTGCAAATTACTGTTCGCTGCATTTCATCAGACACGCTACACAAATGTACCTCTGTAATTTCTCAGCAAGTCGAGTAGTGAAATATTCAACCTTCATTTGTTATATTGGACACAGCTTATTGTTCTCAGCTTCCAAAACAAGTCAGCACAAGTTTGATGTGGGAGTGTAAAGAATTGATCCAGCTCTGAACTAGATGTCGCTCTGACACAAAAACAAAACATCCAACCAATAAACCAACCAAAATCAGAAGATGCATCAAGCTAATGATTTCAACCCTAATCTAAAATTGCCCATTAGAGCTGAAAAAGGGGACAGAAACATCACCTTTGAAACACTACCAAGAAAGAAAGAAAGAAAGAAAAAAAAAAGCAGAGAAGTTTTAGTCAGTGTAGCAAAAGTCACGTGTAAAATTTACAGCTGCTGTGTGGGAACAAACCACAGACAGGCATTTGTGGTAAGTAAGAAAGCAATACTAAATTAAGTCACAGACTTTCCTTGTATTACTGACCATCTGTATTTTTAACTACCCAATCAAGTACAAATCACAATAGCTCTTCATTATGAAGTCAAATAAATTTCATTATTGCCCTCTCTATTTGGCTCCTCTTTCTTTCCTTTTTTTTTTTTTTTTTTTAATGGCAGGGAACATCTACCACATCAATAACTGGCCATTCTTCCTCTAGAAATACTAACCAGAATTCAAAGGGAAAAGATAGAGACACTAAATATGCTTAAAAAAATAGCATTTGCAAGTAACATCAGAATGCTGAGATGATTACACAGTCCTAATGCAGCAATTGTTTTTTGTCTGAAAAGATATGTACAGCCACATAATTAACCAAGACAATTCATAATTAAGATTTACCATACTCAGTACAAACTTTCCTGCAAGTGCCCTTATTTTCTCACACAAGAAAAAGCCAAAATGGTCAGGCACAACAGATTCAGGTCCAAAATTAGGCTGCATATAGCCCCTGAGTCCAACAAGAAAAAGAGTTTTACTTGATGTTTTTTTTTGCTTTTATTAGCCACATGACTGACTTAAATAATAAGTAAAGGATTTTCAAAAATACTAGACAAAAATGCAATAACTATCCAGTGTTCCTAATTTCTTCCTAGAATAATACTGCATATGATAGAATAAGGAACGGCGGCAGGGTGAAGAAATTCATCATATAATTTTACTTATTTATATTGCTGTAAAATAACCTAAAGGTTTTCTGCAAGACTGGCTTCCAGTCACTTGCTACAGCAAGTGATTAGATGATGAAGTTTAACAAGCCCATGTAATTATTTTTCTTCTTCTCAATTTCTAAAGAATACAGCACAGTCTTCCTCCCTATCACATTGTTCCAAGCTTCCTTGCACTTTCTCTCCTCCTGATCATTCAAACTACTAAATCCTGATAGGACAATAAGATCTGTAGAAACAGACCCCCTCCCCCCCACCCCTGTGGCTTTTGTCTCAAGGTTATTAGATAAAGATGACCATACCAACCCAGAGATGCAGAATGTGTCTAAACAGTAGTTCAACTACAAGCTTTAACAGGGATTGTTCAAAGTTTAAGTTTTTGTAGAAATACCACTGCAAACTGATTTGGTCCTTCAAGAAGTCAACAACTTTCACAGAGAGAAGACAACAATACATCAGTATTTCAGCAGTGCATACGCCACTCTTATTTTATGCCAACCTGGGACACGACACCAGCCTAATATAAAGTCTGGGTTTTCCAGGCCCAGTAGAGCAAAGAGGAAAGGAAGAAGGTTCCCCTGTCTTCTTTTGTGACAATGTGCTGAACTTCCTATATTCTAATAATAAATAATAATAAAAAGAACAGAGGACTGGCCTCTCTAACAGATTACTGTTATGGAGAAGGAAGATCCTTCTCCCATCTCACCTGCTCGTGTCTCCAACCTCCCTGCTTTACAACAGCTCTTGCACTTAGTTACAGTCTCGGCAAACCTTTTCAGCTCATTAGACCAGCTTAAAAAACTAATCCATCAAAAAAGACACAAGCAGATTTATAACAGCTCAGGCGACAGTTTCATTTCTGGCTGGCACGGTCCCTTACCTCCCTCTGACTGCATGTTCTTACCCTTTTCCTCGCGCCAGCTTCAAGGTTTATCAGATCCTGTAGCAAACCACTCGTACAAACCGAATCAGCCGAATCTCCTCCATCAAGGTGAACAAGAGGAGCTTTCTCCTCAGTTGGTGCACCCAAACGGGCTGGCACAGGCTCTAACATGCACTGAGGCCAATGCACGGGTTGCAAAAGAGACCTGCCACCAGGCACCTCAGCCCAGGCTGCCAGCACACCACAGCTTCGGTGACTTGGCTCTCCAACAGGTCAGACCAGCAGCACGAGGGCTGACATGAGAGAGAGCCTGGGATCGCTCCTCCAGTGCTGGAAAACTCTTAAATTAGTTTAGCCTACCTTGTCCTAAGTACCTGGAGAAGTACACCTGGGACTAGCTTCAAGGGAAAATATAACTTCTTTGTCTGCCGATCTTCTGTGCTCTCATCCTCCAGTAAAATGCTGTTAGTTTTAAGAATCGTTTGTACCTACGTGCCTGATCATTTAGTAAGTCAAACCTGTTGGAAGCAATTCTGAACTTTTACCTTTTGCTTTGCGTACAATCCTTGCACGGGCAGGACAAAGGTGAGCAGCTCGGCATTTCCTCCCTTTTGCACTTTGCCATGTTATGCTGAGCTCTTACGTATGCATCAGAAACCTAATTTTACAAATTAGGTTGTGTGTAAAGCACATTCACAACTGCTTTAACAGAATGAAACGCTTACGCTTAAATTGACAGAGAGCCAAGCTTCAACTACAAGATTTTTTTTAAACCGTATAAAGGTATCCAAT
>NW_010581886.1:55127-81031 GCF_000705375.1 Tinamus guttatus | reverse complement strand
AGTATTGTGTCCAGTTCTGGGCTCCACAGTACAAGAGGGATGTGGAGCTGCTGGAGAGAGTCCAGCGCAGGGCCACAAGGATGATCAGGGGACATCCACCCTATGAGGAGAGGCTGAGGGAGCTGGGCCTGTTCAGCCTGAACGTGAGAGGGGACCTGAGCAGTGTCTAGAAGTACCTCAAGGGAGGCAGTGAGGAGGATGGTGCTGGTCTCTTTTCACTGGTGGCCACCGACAGAAGTAGAGGAAACGGCCAGAAACTGAAGCATCGAAAATTCCACAGGAACTTAAGGAAAAATTTATTGACAGTGAGGGTGACAGAGCACTGGAACAGGCTGCCCAGAGAGGTTGTGGAGTCTCCTTCTCTGGAGATGTTCAAAACCTGCTTGGATGCAGTCCTGTGCCATGTGCTCTTAGGTGACCCTGCGTGTGCAGGGGGTTGGACTAGACGACCTCTAGAGGTCCCTTCCAACCTTAAGCATTCTGTGATTCTGTGACACTTCATATACTTCACTTGACACATACTTCACACTTCAAAGAGTAATTGATTAATGGATTTATCCATTAATTCTATCACAACCTTTTATCTATCTCTCAGCTATTAGGTCTTCTTCTCTTTCACTAGCACACATTTTGCGAAATTATTTTCTAGTTGATTGAAGAATTGTCTCACTTATTACTAGTACACAAGATCCCATCCACTTGTTTAGATCCCCCTCAAGTGTGTTTTTAACATAGTTTGTACATTAAAAATATTAGCGAAAAAATATCAAGGGAAAAATCGTGTTTTAGTTTAGAAGCCACACATTGATTTCTTCCAAACCATAACACTGGCTTGTCACGAACATCACTCAAGGCAATTAATTTTGTAAGTTTAATTTCCCACCACAGATTAGAGTTACTTCTATCTCTTTAGGCTCCTGTAGAACCTTGTAGCTACCAAGGAAGAATTTTGGGCATGCATACAAGCTTTAAATAGACAGCACTTGAGATCTAATCCTTTGTTAATGATATCACAGTTGGTACTTCTTGTCTACCAGTAGCACTATTGCCTCAAATGGAAATCTATACCTTGGATCTCATTAATATCGCATTATTGATCATTTTTCCTTGCTCATGGTAATTCAAAGCACGTTCTCCCTGCTTTATTACTGCAGGACTACAGAGTACACATATTTCAAACAGTGACTGTATTACAGTGCCTAGCACGAAGAAATGTCTCCCCTGAAGAACGTTCCAATATATGATGCTCTGAGATATGGACAACTGCTGATCATTACTTTTTCAGAAGCAAAGTTTGCTCCCCACTAACTGTCTGGAAATTTTGCTGGTTTCAGGGGAAAAAGCAACTGGTAAAACTGAAGGCGTCACTCTACCCAAGCTATATAAAAATATAAAATCAGATATGTAACTTAGATGGGTGAGGATGCTTTAAAACCCAGCTTTCAACCCTTACTAGAGAAAACATATTAACAAAGAAAGATGGAGATAAAATAGTTTCACTCAGAAGTAAGGCAAACAAACTTAAGCTGGTATGCGACTATCAAGTAATTCAGTGTCCTCAGATGCTGGGAGTGTGCAGGAGTAACACATACATTTCAGAAGGATACAGTCTGAGCAACAATGGTGGTGTTTTAAATAAAAAGAAAAAACACAGACACTTATCAGTGTTTTTGGAGCCAAACAGACAAACACCTCACAAACTAGTAAGCAGAAACATATTTAAAACAAAAACATTTCATATACTTATACTGCACATTGCATGAACAGGGACATTTCTTTTGGAAGCATTCTCCTTTGGAAAAAAAAGAAAGTCAAGTTAATCTGTTGTTAGCATCTGCACTTCATGCATCTTTTTTTTCCTAAACAAAGATAAAATGCCATGTACAAGGAACTAATGGTTTAGAAATAGCTATCACATTAATCATCCAAGAATAAAAATGATGCCAAATCATTTATCTTGACCGTATTACTTTCAGACCAATAGATAAGTAAGCCACAAAACACGTACGTCCTTACCAAGAGTGGAATAATCTCTAATGCTGGTGAAAAAGAAAATACGAAGGAGGCCATTTAACACATGCTCACACTAATTCATTACATTTAAAGGACAAGAGGACCGTTTACTGTAACTAAAGGCAAGGCAATTAAAAATGGGAATTACCACTTAGAATCTATAAATTAACAATAATGACTTAAGAAATGTAGTGTTAAAATGCACCAGTGATAACAGTCCGTTACATTTTCCAAGCTCCAGCTATTTCTAAGGGGTCTGGGCAACATTTTTAGCATACTGCATAGTTTGCTGGTTTTGTAGGAAGACGAGGTGCGTCGAGGATGTCAATGCCACTGCCAATTGGTACCAATGCTGTTGTGTGCCAGAAGACAGAGGGAGATCAAAAACACACACAGACACATCCTTGATTATGATGGAAACACAGAGCCTCCCAAGCGCTCCTTGGCTGGACCAGGACCATGGCACGCTCTACCTGGCCATGCTCAGGAAGTTCCTCAGGTGACCACGGGCCCTCTATGCAACCCAGACCCAACTTCTCCACAATGAAAGCTGCCTTCCAAACCATGACTCCATATAAAATAGCTCACACAACACACAGGGCCTACCCCCGAAATACAAAGAATAGCTTAATGTGCTGCCAACCCAAAGCAACGCCATGGTGCAGATGGTCCAGCATTGCCTGAGCAGCTGCCCATTGCAGAGGGGCTTGCAGGGCCGAGATGCAGCAAGGCGGCAAGATGGGGGAACACAACTGATGCCCTGTGTCCAGGAGAGGATGCAGAACATACCCAGGAGTGAGCACCACTCAGCCTTGAGCTACAAAACTCCTTTCCCAGGAGGAGCCTCCCCAAATGGAGTCCTCTGTTCTTGTGGCAACAGCAAGGATAAAAGAGCACCACATGACATCCCTTTTTGCATGAACTTTGCCTGTCTAACTCTCATTGCTACAGAAGACACTCTGGTCCCACAGAGTGTAACACAAGAGGAACAAAGGTGCTGAGCAGATGGTGAGGGCTAATAGAGTACAGCGTATAACTGACAAGCAAGATAATTTGCCAGCAGCCAGAGAAACACATTTCTATTATCAGTGGGTAAGAGCAAGCGGATATAGCATTTCTTACAAATTCCTATTTACACGTTTCATAAAACCTTGATTCCCTGTAGTCCTGTCCACAAAAGCACTCTAAATACACTTCTGTTAGTAACTCAATTCACTGTTATCGACAACAGCCTTTAGTCTCTGCAAAACAAGACTGGGAAAATTGCTGTTTTTTTTTTTTCTCCAGCAGATAAGGAAAGCTCATCCATAAAGATCTCCAGGATGACTGTTCCCACTGGCATCCAGGTACACACGAAGAAGCTGTTTCAGGTCAAGGAAAAATGCTGCCATCGAACTGTTCAGAACAGCAGGAAATGTGTACAACACAAAGTGCTCTGCGAAGGAAAGGCAATTTAGGGTCCTTTAGAAATGGAACAGCACCTCAAGGCCTTAGAAGAGCTCAGCGAAATATATGCTACAGAAACATATGGTGGGAGACTCCTTGGCCCCAAAGGTCTTAAAATTTAAACAGGTAAAGTTACACAACACTTGGCAGGAGGGAATGTAGGCAACAGAGAGTAAGCCAGAGGCTTCAGGTTATTTTACCCTCAGTCCCAAGTTGCATGGTATGCTGAATGCAAGTTTAAACACTAATAGTGTCTGCAAAACAGTAGTTACTTGCTCCTAATTCCAACAGACTTAATGAGCAGCCTGGGTATAACCCTATATGGGAGGTGATTTTTATAAAGAATTAGATCAGATGTATTTACCTAATTTAGCACCATACATTAGCCTCCAAAGGATGGAAATCTTTTTTTTTTTTTTCTTAGTTTTTAACTTACCCTCTTTCACCATCTCTGAACACCTATGTATTTTTCGGTATGGGTCAGGGGAATATGGTCGACCTCTTCTGCTGCTTATTGCTTTCAAGAGATCAGTCCTGTGTGGTTTTGGTGACTGAAAAATATTCTCCGAGGCTCTAAGCTTTATCAAGGCCCCTAGTTACCTAGTATTTATTGTCCTTAGCTCTGAACTCCGTTTATCTGCCCACAAACCAACTCATGACAACATTTGTCAATGAATTTAATGCTCTAGTTAGCAAGGAAGAAGCTTATTATCTAACACTTATTACAAATGCTCTTTACTCAGTGGGCAATGGACTATACAGGCATTTGAATAAGAGATAAGTTGCAGCAAATAATTTTGGATATTTTCATCTACCCAAAACAGTCAATCTGAATAGAATTTCACATAGTGATTTTCGCAACAGCAGCTGCAGCAAAAAAAAGGCCTTTTAAAAGATATGTCTGTACATAAATAAACATATAATAGAAAGTGCCATCTATTGAGAGGGGAATACACAGTGCAGTATGATTGTTAGGTGGGACAATAACACCCTGCATGTTATATTTAGGACCATGCAAAATGTTTTAGCTAGCGAGGAGAAGCAAAACTAAACTAGAGCTCTCAGAGGGCTGCATAATATGTCTACAGAGATTAGGCCTCTAATTTCTTTTGAAATCAAGATGAGATATAAGGCTATTAAAAAACTTTTAAAAAATCACACCAGATATATCTTTTCTTCACAGAGACCTAAACATTCTGTGAAGTCTTGCCCTCTGGCAGAACTGTAATGTTCCTAAATCTATTAAGCACTCTTGAAAAGAATCTCAGAAGCGTGTTGAAAGAGATTTCCTGGAGGGAGCTCTGAGTCAAAAAGGCTTCTGCTGGAAGTGACAAAAGAAAAACATTATTTTGATACATAGGGCATTTGTTGCACTGTAAAAAGCAACAAAATAATGGAATCACGCTGTAATGATTTCCAAAACTATTAGCTTTTGTAATGAGTCATTAAAAATTTACTCCCTGCACTGATTCAGTGAGAAAACACTATCATTCACTGAAACCTTCTCTGAAATGTCTTAATCCATCAGCCTTCTGTAATGTATGGACAATGCATATGTCCGTTTTTAAATTACAAAAATTTGGAATGTGGAGAAAAATCGTTTTTTAAGGAATAATGAAAAGTTGCCTCACATTATTTACTACAGTTTTATTACAATTTTGCATCAGCAGCTAAAAGAGAAAAACAACAAAAAAATGGCAGCACAAACAGGTCAACAGGACTTTTACATACAAATACTTTAAATATTCCACTATTTATCATTATTAAACATTTCTGCTCTGACACCAACCACACATTTAATATCAAATAATTGTATGTGAATCTACAGAACAGGAAGAGTGGTTTTAAATCTTAACCATTAATTTTCTCAGGAACACTAGTCCCACTACAATAGATTTCTTTTCTAAGGAGCAAGTAAAGGACAGCAGCTGGCAGTCTTTCCCAATTCCTATGATTTTTGCATAAATCCCGTGCTATTTTATGCTCTCAAAACTGTGGTTCCTAAAGTCTTTTGTAACACAAAGGAAATTCTCAGCTCATTTTTATTTATTCATCACTGAGCTGACATTCATGTGGCAGAGGAAAGCTTGAAACCACAAACCTTAAAGAAATACCCAGGAGAAACACGCATGCACACTGCAGTCTCAAGATTTTGAGGGAATCTCAGGACTTATGGAGTCTTTGCTCACAACCCCTCTACTTTGGCAAGTAGGGAATTGATCCATAATAATCTATGAAGAGAAATATACAATTACCGTATCAACATCAGGTGATATTTTATTTCAAATTACAATATTTTCCTTTGAAATGCAGTGAGCTAGCAGGCAACGGCACATGAGGAAAAGCGGCTAGGGAATGAAAAGCAGGAGCTACTCAAAAGCATGCCAGAAGGAAGGTGACCAACTTCAGTCTTCATCATGCTGCCAGTTTTGTTCTGCTACAGCTTAGGATCCTAGATCAAAAGTCCTTCTAAGACTGAGACAGGAGTTGTTAGAGCTGCCTAGTTAGCTGCAAAGAGACCATTTGGAAGGGGAAGGAACTTAAGGAGATCATTCCTTTTCTAAAGGAGAGATGATAAAGCCCTAAAGCAAATCTATACACTTCATTTCATCATTTTTGAGGCTATTTCCTCAATGGTTTATAGATTTGTAGTAGAGCCAATAATCTTATTACCATCTTCAATGTATTTTTTCTTGTGGGATCCAAAAATTCTTCTAATATTTACCATCCTAACTGCCTCTGTGTATTTTCCAGTCAGAAAATCACACCAGAAGAGTAATCATTTTCAGAAGATTTCAGAGAAAAATACTGTTTAAAAAGGGTGTGCAATATCATGCAATGGTAGAGAGCATTAAGTGAAAGGAGTACTCCGGGGATCTGAAGGTCAAGCTACAGAGCAGAGCTGCCTTAATCATCCTGGCAAGTGGATACATATAATTAATTACCCAGATCACCAACTCAAGCCCAAGATGAAGAAAGTAACAGAGGTTTCTGAACAC
This sequence comes from Tinamus guttatus, assembly GCF_000705375.1. The sequence continues at coordinate 74,573 of NW_010581886.1, read as the reverse complement.
CTTCCCAGTCAGACCACCGAGGAGGTTGATGAGGAAAGGCTCTCCACGATTGTTGTCATGTGCAGTGTAACAAGCTAATAACATCTCCAACCAGTATATAAGACATAGGCACTCCTGCTGCCATCACCTTTTGGAGCCAATTCTGAAGATATCACTAAAATTGAGGTTAGGTTCATTGAGTATTTGTACTGTCCTATGCCGGGGCAGCAGTCAGGACTTTTCCCAGGAGATGCACATGCTTTCAAGGACATCGGCTGGCTAGGGGCTCCTGGGAGGATGGTGGAGAACGCTGAGAGCTCACAGATGCAGACACGCAAAGCACATCCACGGAGATACTTTCTTCAAAACAGCAAACTAGCATGGGAAACTTGGCAGCAACCATGTTCCTAAACCATGATTAAAGACCATCTTGTTGAGTTACATTTTTTCAACACATTTTATATCCATTTGCTGTCTTTTTGACTCCTTTCTGTGGTTCTTATTGCCAGTGCATGAGCTGCTGTCATCAAAGAGAGAATGGCAGATGATGGAAGATGCTCAGGGCCCTGAGGCATGCTGAGTACCTCTAGTTTCTCTCTAACTGCACAGGAGCTGAAGATGCTGAGCATAACGTACAATGAGGTGCCGACAGGTTTCAAAAATAGCTATTTTTCCTCTGGCATCCAGCAGGGATAACATACAATCAGCTAGCACACTAATAATTATTTTTCCATTACTCTGAGAGCAGTGTCATCTTTCTTTACTTTCTTCTAATTGCCTTCACAGTATTTCCTAATCTGATCAGAGCGGAGCTGATTTTAAAAATATGTTTTCCCTTCTACATATATTATTGTTACTAATAAATGTTGATTTTTAATAATATGTGTTTATGTTAACAAGCCTTGAATGGTTATGCAAAGAAAAAAAAAAAAAGCTTTCTTGCTTTGGACCATTTCAAAATTGGACAAGAAAAAAAAAGATGTTCCCCTCTTTTGAATCCTTTGCACATTAAAGAAAATCTCAGGATTAAAGCATCCCACTAGACACCAAGGTAGCTACTCCACAGGTGACCACATAGCATCTATCATAGTATCTCAAGCTTTCCCAAGATCTTGGCCCAGCTGCTGGCCTCCAGCTGCTAGGGTACTATAAAAAATAAGAAATACTGGCCATACCTAAATGGCATGTGACAACTCAGCCTGTTTTAACTACTTTGCAGGAAAAAAACGCGTCTCCCCCCAGCCCTTTCCATATTAGAACTAATTAGCTCACCATCAGAAATATTCCCTCTGAATTTTTCACCCCAAACTATGATACAATACAAAAATGTAGTAATTTCTTCCTGCCATTTACTATGAGAGCTGCTACCTTAGGCTTAGCATAAACACAGAACAAATGAGCTGTAGGCCATGTCCGAAGCAATACCCACTGCAGATGGAGAAGGAGGGAAGTCTGCTTTGTGCATGGGAAACAGGTGTCCACAGAGGTCCACATGCCAAATGTAACATCATGTGGGAAGCAGAAGAGAGAATGGTTCCTATAGACTGAGCTGAGACGCACAACATTGCCTTTTTGCACTAAAATTCTTCCTTCCCATCCCTCCGTGCAACATTTCGTTTGATTTTCAGCAGAGTTTTAACCCTCTAAAGCAGCACCCATAAGCCTCACCTCAAGACACAGGCTCTAAACGATCAAAATATTTTCATTTTGAAAATGTTGCCTATATCTCCGCAAAAGCAAAATGTCAAGGAAAGTACAATATATTTGCAAATGTGGGATGTATTTGGTGGACAGTTACAGTTAGCAACACCTAGTGTTTTGCATCAACTATTTAGCCTGTGCACCTATCTGTTGCAAACGCTTTAATTTGTTTCTTCATTATTGGGTTTTGGAAAGACCTATTGAGTTTCCTTATTGATTTTTAGCAAGTGAAACAGTAGTTTTCATTGAGATCTTGACTGAACTAATTGATAAGCTCTTGCTAATAAACAATAGAAGCAGCAAAATGGTAAATGAATCTCAATTCATGTGAGTCAGGCCAAAAAATAAAACACCTTCAGGAATGTACAAGCTGGTTTCATTACAGCTGCGAGACAAGTGCTGCAACAGAAATGCTCAAGAGCTGCTGGTGTAGCAAGTGCTGCTGGAAGCGTAGCGATTACACAGAGCATATTTGAGATGCATTGCTGAGGCATCCAAAGGAATGGGTTTTTTTTAGCTTGCTGGGCAAGATCAAGTGAGAGTATTCCATAATTTACTCAATGTGAAGTTCTTGTTACCTATGGCTTGGTTATAACTTAAAATTGAAGATGCAATAGTGGCCAGACACTCTACATTCATGGATGGGCCAGGTTCAGCTTTCAACCGGATCTAAGACCACAGCTTGTCTCCTAAAGCAAGCGATTAATAACTATTGACCAATAATTAATAACTATTGTCCAAACACCTTATGAACAACATAATACCATATAAGTCAGTGTATTTTACCAGTCTAATTTGGTTTAAAATCCTTCTAAGCCATGCCTGATGCAATTTTAATCAATTCAATAGGTAAGCAAAGAAACTTGGGGCTTAAGGGCAAAATGCTCATTTGGCCCAGAGTAACACATCTGAGCAGCCTGCTAAAAGTGAACACTTGCTCCCCATCTCTCCTTCTTCATGGTGCACACGCTTTTAGGCATTATTAGAGGTCAGAGGTGATGGTTCCAAACCTTAAGCCACAGGTGATGGAACAGAAGCTAATGCAGTTGGTATAAAGCATGTCGGGCAGATAAGGAGTTCATCCCTGCCACACTCCAGGGTAACAAGTCTTATATCTGGAAAATATGTAGGCAAAAGCTTGATATACATATACAGAAAAGTATATATACACATATACAGAAAAAAATTTAAGAGAGGGAAAAATGGTATTTACACAGAAAAAAAAAGTTTTTTTTTTTTTTTTTAAAAAAAGGGAATTTAAACATCAACAATCTGCAAATTACTGACAATTCTCTGATCACAGCTGGAAATATTGCCAGGGATCCTCATGCGAATTCCTGTGCCAGATTCTCTCTGCCTTCACGTGGGGTGGCCCTGGACTGGACAGGGTCTCTCAGGGAAAACTCAAGACCATCTCCCTGCAGAGCTGCTGTGGCCTCTGAGTATTATGTGAGATGTAATCTGGAGGAAAAGCTCTGTCCCTGACAGGCAGGGAGAGAATCACAGCAACCTAGACAAGAAACACAGTAAACTGAATTGGCAAAGCCTGTTTCCAGCTGAAGCGCTACCTGTTTGCTACAAGTCTACCCTCAGAACTGACTTATTCCCCCCACCTTTTAGGATTTTTTACTTTTTTTTTTTTTGTAACTTCTACTTTTACTGAGCTCAATTAAAAGACTCAGATGGATGTCTTGTAAAACTGTCAACATGTTTCTGTCTCCTCATAAATGCAACTGTGCAATGTACAAGCAGATGGTTTTGATAAAAGAAGCTTTGCCCACCTGTTAATTGCACCAAGTCCAGGGCCAGAGAAGCTCCAGTTTGAAGACTCAGCCCTGAAGAGCACTTATTGCCTCTGTGCATTTGCAAGCCTAGATCAGCAGCTGGGGAGTCGGAGAGCACGTACAGAGCCCAAGCGACCTACACAGCTTAAGAGGAGAATCAGCCCTGAAAGAGGCTTGTGATAAAACACAGTATTCAGACAGACGGGTCTCTGCTTGCCTCCCAAGTGCTTTACTCTACATTTTCTTAGTAAGGAAGAATACAACATGCACAAGCATGACTGTCAGCCTGGCTCCTAGGCACGACATCAAGCTAACATCAAGATGCAGAGAAATAAAGAGTACAAATTAGAATGAGATAAATAACATTTACCCTAAACGTGCCGTATCAGACAGCAACCACTTTCTCTTTAGCCTTTTTTCTTTCATTTACAGATGCACTGTTTCTCTGCTCCACAGAACAAGAGGTGAGGCCCCTCAGTCAAAGGCAGATTTCCCACGTGATGAAAGCCCTTCCTCTGGCCCTGCGCAGCAGTTTGTGCCATTATACACATGCACAGCTCAGGTAGACACCCCCTGACAGGGAGTGAAAGGTGCCTCGTTTTTCTGTGCTCCAGAGGCAGCTAAAAATGATAGCTCAGACAAAAGAAGAGGCATTTTAGCCTTGCTAAGATGTGTCGCCTGAAGTCACCCTGCTCTGAAAGGAGTCTCTGCACAGCCAGCCATGCTTGTTGACCTAAGCTGATCTCCACAGGCATCCAAGCATCCTACCTGCCCCTTGCCTAGGAAGGGAAGCACCTAAGAAACTGCTGCTTTGCCCTAAAGTCCTGCTCAGCATGTGCCGGGCCTCCATAGAGCAATTCCTCAGACAGTCCTTTGGGAAATACCTAGGGTGATGACGGCTTCGTACAGAAATGAAGCAGGATAACTGGGCAGAGCTGGCTTTTAATGCAGCTACTTGCACCCAGGTGAGACTTCCAGGCTTATGAAAGTATTCTTAAAGTGATTTGTCAACTTGCAAGGGGAAGGAGAATTGAACTGATGCAGCTATGGCAATAACATCATTACATGTGCCGAAAGTCCAGCCTTTGCCTTAGCAGCCTGCAATGCCAATTAAACAAATCCTTTGTGATGCCTTCAGACATCTCCAGGGTTGAATGCAGAGACTCAGCCCCCGATGAATAAGATTAACCTAAAATTACATGACAAAACTATTGTTATAAAAAATGTTAAACAAATTTGGCCATCATTTTGTCAAGCTGCATATCATTTTCCATTTCAGCACTGTCCTTTAAGGATATGGAGATGTTTGAGAACATACCTATGTTGCAATAGTTCAGACCATGCAGTGGCAGCTCACCCCAAGCACGTATCTTCACAACACTAAGAACACGGGTAATCTCAAAGGGTGCAGAAACATTCAGAAATCTCATCTCTTTCTTATGAGAGAAATGCCTTTTAAACAAGCATTCCTGATGTGGTGCCGAAGATATCTGAAAGGTAGCCTACAAGGTGATCCACTGGACACGCATTTGCTAATCCCACTGACCTATCAGCTCCCACTGGCTTGCAAAGACAGGGCAGATGTTCAATTTTCTGACCATAAATGACTTCAGTGATATTCTTTTGACTATTTTTAGGTGTGAAGTAATGCATTTGCAAATATCTCGGGACTTACAGATAAAGCTGTCTAGCTGTTTTCCAGCAGAACTATTTCCACGGGAAATAGTGAGTGGTCAGAAATGGGAAGGTTTCGTGGATCTCCTGGAAGGGAGGACAAAGTGAGGCACTACTCAGAAGAGAGAAAGGCTCTGTAAATACATCTTCTAAGGCTATGTAAAGAAGAGATGACACCCCCAAAGCTGATATGAACCAACCTGTTCGTAACGCTACAGCTCCCACTGTTTAACAGATCCAGAAGGAGAGGAGTGAATGCAAAAGGAAACACTTTCAGGCCAAAGAGGACCTGAAGGATGGAGCTGGTATGATTTATTTACAGAACAGGAATACAGTTCTCATCAGAATTGACTATCATATTGAGCTGGTGTCCACATGGAGCAAGGCACCACCAGAGCTGCTGGAATTATTCTGCTAAATGCAAGATGTCCTGACAAGTGAGAAGAAGAACTTGCAAACACATCCTGCAGCTGTTACAAAACAGGAAAAGAAAAAGAAAAAAAATGACTGCTAATTTCCTGGGAACAGCTTCATTGCATGCCTTGTACTGCACTCTTCAACAGTTGTTCTTATTTAGTGTCAGCTACGCCCCCCTTTTCAAGTACATTATTACTCTTACTGCTCATCTCTTCTTATTGTGAAAAGTTCCCTGATGCAGGCAGACTTATTAAGTGGTTTCCGTAAAGGTTGTCAGCTTGTTACTGTTTGTCAAGCAGACAGCCCTTCCTAATCCCCAAGCTTAACAATTAAATTAATTCTAAACTAAAGGTTGGAATCATAAATTTTACCCAATATTTCCCGCAGCTAAAGAAACTCAGTAATCAACAAAAAGAAAACACTAATGATATTTCATGACTTCTTTATTTTATTGTCGCACATGCTGCAGTAATGTACAGAGCTAAACAAGCGCCTGCTTTCCAGATTTCATTATGAACACCAAAATCACTGGAGGGCACACAATAAAACTTTATTTCTGACTTCTGCTCCACAATCAGTAGTTTATCCTCAGCTGAACATCTGATGCAATGCTTAAACTTTCAGCTGCCGTGGCTCTCTCCTTTTGGCATAATACCTGATTTCAATTAAACTGCCTTTATCTATCACTCGTGGACAGGGCACTCTTCCTTAAACTAAACAGTATCTTGCCTTGCAAAAATACAACGGGAGATACTTGTGGAGGAGTCCCTGGGGAATCCAGTCCCCTCAGGAATCCCTGAATAGAACTGCCCATGCAATAGCCCTTGAGAGAAAGAGGGGGGTAACATCAGGCAGGCAAAAGGCAAAAGCAATCCTCAACAGGATCATAAATAACGATGCAAAGACTAACAATTTGCTCTAAGGAAGGGTGGTAAAAATAGCATGTGTGTTCTACTGTTGTATGAAGAGAAAAGTTAATCACAAACTCCGTTTAGATTAATCCAACTCTCTAGTCTTAATTCTCTGGCTAAAGCTTTCATTAGCGTCTCCTCAAAAATGTTCAGAAGGAAGGGTTAAATCAGAAACTCAGTAGCTATGCTATTTTAATTAAATAATTATATACATATAATTATTATGCATAATATGATATACAATATGATGCATATTAAATAAATATACTACCTCTGTAAGTCCCCAAATCAACAGTTTTGGATTCCTTATTGATGCCTTGTGATTTGCCTGTGTGAAGCCTCCTATAAAACACAGAAATACTGTTGCTGTAATGTGGTCACTTATTTTAATCACATCAAATGTGTCAAATGCTGTTATCCCAGTAAAAGTTTCTAATTAAAAAACACTTCATTTTGGGAAGATATTTAGTAATTATGATTTATTTTAAGAGAAAGGGTAAAATCGGAATTTTTTTGCTAACTGCTACATAAGAAAGTGTCTACTGCTACTGCTGTCACATAACCCCCATGACCTGCAGTCAGTAGTTTTCTATCAGGTGCTATAAAGAATTGCCACAAAGCACTGCAGTCCTCACAAAAGATTGGGAACAAAGAGATGATGTTGAAAACAGAGCCAATGATTAGATCAAAGCCAGATGACACTCAGCATCCCACACTGCCTTGTGTGTCTCTAAGACAGGTACAAGCAACTGCATAAAAACTTCAGCACAGTTCATTTTTGTAGTATTAATCACAGAAAGTCGTATTTTCCTAAGGAAGACAGAATCAGCACTTTTGTGCCCTGCTTTTTCAGGCAAGCAACCTTTGGACTGTGTCCATGGCAGTTACGTGAAAGAAGTGGAACAAACCCTTTTGTGTCAGGACCGGCTAAAAATGAAAGAACCATCTGCAGCCAGCACCCTGATCCATTTTCCTTCCAAGAGCAATGCTTGCAAAAGGAGCAGATACTAAGCGATCTCACATCCTGGAGCTGGGAACAAACAATTAATCTACAGTTATGGGAGAAGTCTATCAGGGTTAGGATGACGGGAAGAAAACAAACAGAAAAAAAAAATGCATGGGCATGAGTAAATGGCACATGATGAAACAATCCATTTGCAAGTTCAAAGCTAAATCTATGATTTCCTTCTCCTAAGGAACATAAATAAAGGATGGAATTTGGCCCAGGATGTTTTCGTGTACACCGGTGGCTTCAAACTGGACTGGACAAACTCATCGGGGAAGGTCCTTGGCTGTCTCTGAACGGGATGACCTGGATGCAATCTGTGATCCACGAAACCCAAAATTCTCATAAGCTCTTTGGTGCCACTTCCTTCATTTCAGGAATAAATTGCTTAGCAGAAGACTACAAGTTCTTTTATTTAGCATCAGCTTTGAGTATTTTATTTCATTGTGGCTTTTGTTTTGTTTTGTTTGTTTGATTTTTGGGAGCAGAAACTGAATCTCACTTCTGAGACAACCACACTGAAGCACCTTGGCCAAGTCCTGTGACTTTTGCATCAGTTCCTAAAGAGAAGGATGTTTTTTTCCTGTCCTCTATCATGAATATAAGCAGTTTGGAGGAAAAAAAATGCCACTAGTTATCAATATACTCATCAATAATTATTAATATACATATACTCAGTGCCTCATAAACTGAGAAACTGCTCCCATTTAAAATTATAATATTTTAAAAACATTATAAACAGCTGAAGCTGGAAACACCCTTTGCAAAGAAATGCTTAATAGTTTCCAGTTATATGGATTTAGATATTCTTGCACATTAAGTCTTTTGACAGGAGCAAGGTGGTATTTCTGTCTGAAATAGACTTCTGCCTTGATTTAGAGGTGATAAAGCATTAACGTAGGCATATATGGAGCCTACAGCTTGTCCTTTAGCAAACTGACAAGTAGAGGAGAGTATGTAAGCTAAATGGCACTGGGACATCTAAAACTCATTGTGACTACATAAAACTCTTCACAGTGTTAGAGATAGGGAGTGGTAAAATACAAAAAGGAGAGCACATACAACTGTTTTACTCCCAAATACCTAAGAACAGGCATTTGGGCTACGTAAGGCAAGAGCACGCCCATGAAAACTACTGGCTTCTGTGAAGAGATCTCTAGAGTAAGCTAAACGCTATTAAAATCCCCTACAAGACTTTGCTCTGCACAGATTCTTGACTCCGAGAAGTTTATTCTGACTGGATGCATTAGCTGCACTTTTTTTGCAGTGTCTTAAGCGGTGTTTTCCCCTTCCCTTCTGCACGTAGGGTCAGGTCTGCCCAGTGCCTGTAGCGCTGCTGGTAAAGAGGAAACTACTGCAGACAAGAGGTGGCCTGAAGGGCCAGCAAGGTGCACAGAAAGGCATCCAAGTGAGTCATAGCACAAGGACCAGGAGCCACCAGGCACTTGGCCAGTTGCCCAGTGGCTGTGAAGAGGTTTTTGTCATCAGTCCCTATTAAAATTCATCCAAAACGTAGTTTTGAGGCTATCCAAAATGTTTTGGAGTTCAAACTAGGTTCAGAAAGAAAAATTCAGAGGAAAAATAAAGTCTCATTTTAACACTAAAAAAAAATCTGTTTCCATTTAGAAAATGCCTTTAATAAAAAGAGCCAAGCCTGCAATGTCTGAGCAGAATAGTTTCATTTTTTAAATTTTATTACAATAATGCACTTCTTTTTTTCAAACATGATCAAAAAAAAATCTGTCAGATCTAACACTAATTTTTGATGAAAAATTCATTTTAGAATTCTTTTTGATATCTAGCTTGGGATAACAGCAATTTCTGACTATAATGAACTCCTTTCATTACCAAAATCCTATATGCAATGGCTTTCTAAACCAAGTAGATAAAAAGCAGTGAAGCTGGAATATACCCATTTCTCTTACTTGACTTTTGGCAAAAGACAGTATTAAAAAAGAACTAGCTGCACAGGACAGTCAATGAGCATTCCTGTTTTTACAGCGGCCTTATAGCTCTCTTCCAGAGGTCATATAGAGTTATATCAGGAAGACAGTGCAACTTAAACACAGCAGCTGGCCTTTTTCATAAAGTCCCAGATTTTGCTCTCAAGAAATAACAGGGGTAAAATAAAGTCTCACCATTCCTTTTATATATATACATGTATATATAAAAATATATACATACATATATATGTGTGTATAATTAAAGTAGCTTTCTTAAGTCTCAGGATTGAGGAAAAAAGTGCAATCTCCACAGACATCGAATCCAGCAAATACGTAATCCCAAATAAAAGAAACCAGAAGGAATCTCTCATTTAAAGCATCGTAATGACCTTGAGGGACCTGACACACTGAGCTGCTGCTGATATACCTGCTTCATCACTGGAGAAAAGGAGAAAATAACAGGTAAGAGACACTTCTTCAGTTGGTCTTCTAACTCATGGAGCCACCAGGTGGAGCTGGGGTTATACTTGATACAAGAGGGAGGAAAATTATTTTCTGGAAGTATTTCAGGGAACAATATGCCTACATATAATCCACCAGTATGTGTAGGTATAAACTGTACTCTCTGTGCACTGGGTACGTTTGGGATTTAAACTAATAGTTTAAATGAGCCATAGGAACTAGTAAAACACAGCCTCACATGTCTCTTCTGGATGCTTTCCTGACATCTAATCAAGGGATAGGAGAATCCTCAGCAAGAAAAGCTGAGAGTCACTAATACTCAAAAACTGTAGGAGAACAGTTCCTCTAACACCTTGATTTCTTATACATGCACAGACAGCATAAGTATGCAAAACCCACTACCTAGCTTAGCAAGCAAGACAAAAAATATCTACCGAGGCACCAAAACCTGGCCTTGTGATTCTCAGCGCATTTGTGAAAATTCATGCTTTTCCCTCATATATAGCAGGCAGTTAAGAGTACACTGCAAAGATCCAGATGACGTGTTAGTGAGAAAACCACACCACTGCTTCCTCACATTGGCATGATGTGTGGAAAGACACAGACTAAATTGTGGGATAGCAAGAAGTGATGCAGTCAAAAGGGTTACAAGCCAACTGCATTTGAGATGACTTGCTAACATTTTCCTCCCACTGTTTTAATGAACTTGGACTGAATCCCCGGAGTTTAAGGTTGCTAGAGCTCAAATATGGCAAACTTTGCTTTGGAATGCTCTGGAATTCCAAAGAATTGCTTTGGAATGACCCAAACTATGCACTGGAAAATTAATTAGTTTGCTTTTATACATTAACTTTAATTTAAAGGTGATGCTGTTAAAAGAACAACAACAAAAAAGATGTTCCAGAGTCAAAATGGGATGTCTTGACATCGTTCAAGATTTTCCTCTCCCAGCCCCTCTAAAATAACTACAGAGAAATCAACTTACTTTCAGCTAATCGGATGACACCAACATAAAAAACAAAGCAGCTGAGCCAAAATTTTCCCAGCTCATCCTAATCCTCTGGTCCAGCTCAGATCTTGAACCTTCAAAGCTTATTTGCTGCACTGGTAATTACATTTTTAGCATGATCAAAACCTGCTCATATTGCCTTAGACCCCTCAGAGTTTACAGTACATGGAGCACTCAACCATGCTGGGCTTCCATGTCTCTTCTCCCAGTCCCTTCCAAGATTTCTCCTTCATAATCTTGCTCGGGTCCCAAGCTTTCTTCCCAGTAACTGAATTTTCCTTGATCTCTTCACCTGCAAAGTCTTCTCTGGTTGTGCAGCTGCAGCTAAACAGCTTTCCAGACCGGTTCCCTTCTGGAACCAGTCCTAGGGTTGCAATGCAAGAGTTGATGAGTGTGAAGGAGGCCTGCAACTGGCAAGATACAGATCACAAAGCAGAGACAGCAGCCTCTGGGCAACCTTTCTTCCCTTAGGTGAGCAGGCTGTGCCCTTATCAGGCTCCAAAGCTGATGGGCAATCCCCCTGCCTGGGCTGGAGCCTCATTCCTGCGCAGCTACGGCCTTTCATTGCAGAGCAGAACCTGTTATCGAAGCCAGCTCAGCCGCTGTGCTAATGCATTCATGTTCCAAATAAAAGGGATAAGGACTTGATTCCAGGACAAAAGTCTTTTACATGTACATAGCTATATACATACATATATAATATCTATATATAAAGCTAAATATATACGTAAAACTATTTCTTCCATTTCAGTATATGTATCCTGAAGTCAGAACTCAGCAATGCCTGGGAAAAATCAAACTCTAGATCTGTAACAAACACAGGATTGGGCTGCTGGTTTCTCTGGCAGCTGGACTTTCAAGCCCCTTCTGCCTTTGTTTTAGATATGCCAGATGACACATGAAGCTACAGAGCTTCGTATGTGAGGGATGCACAAACCCTATCCGAACACAGAGGCTGAGGCTACTGTGGTCCCACTGCACCTTTAAGTGCTTTTCCTCTGGAAACAGCAGTCAAAGGAGTCTTCAAACAGTGCAAACAAACTCACAGACCTTTCATTCCTTGCACCTTGCCAATTCCAGAGGACAATTTACATTTAAGATGCAAATTGGTAAAAAGCATGCATGCCACTAGAGCAAGCTCTAACTAAAACACATCTTGCTTGGAAAACAACATTGTCTGCTGAGTTTCACCTAAGGATCATAAGAGGGGATGCAAAAAGTAAAGGGCTACCATGCTTTCAGAATAAGTTTCAGGACCATGATTGAAAGGTCTTTTCTCAGTTTCCTGAAGACCCGCGGTACTCCGTATGCACACATATGCACGTGCCTTCTCATTTTTATGTAAGATCAGCCACCTTTCTCGTCCTAAGGATCTCATGACTTTACGCATGTTCTTGCTACACTGGGAACCTGCAATAACACCAATGAAATTACCTATGAATAATACATTACTGCGTTGCATAAAAACAGCCAACGATTTCTTGAGGGCTAATGAAAAATACAAGCACTTACTGGGTGTTCAGGGCAGGCAGTACATTGCTCATTTATTTTAATCTTGGTTAAATAAAACACACAATTCCTTCATTCCTAGTGCCATAGCTCAGACAGCAGTGCATTAAAAGGGTGACTCATCCAAATTGCCCGAATGTCACCCATTTCAGCTCCTGTCATTCAGTCATGGAGGAGCACTATGGGGATGCGGGTATCCTGCAGGAGCAGTCAGGGGCTCAGGGTCCAGGTCAATACAAATAAAACCTGAGTACTGGGCTTAAAGCTGTGACAGAGTGAGAAATCATGAACCATTTTTTCAAAATATAAAATTCTCTCTCTATATATATATATACATATATACTTTTTTGGTAACTATTTTAGTATAAGGATCTAGGAGAATTGGTGAGCAGAAATCACCAAAACAGTCTATTTTGGAGATTCTTCCTCTTTTTTTTTCAAAATAAAGATAGGAAAATGTAAGTTTGGCAAATAGATCTGGCTTTCTGAAGTCTCTATTTCTACCATTTGTTTTACAAAGTGTTGCTTTTGAGAACAATATTCACATGAACAGCGTCTGTTCTAAGTTGTAAGACATGTTACTTTGTATTAGTGCTACATCCAGAAAACACATTTCTGCCTTGTTTACTTGACTCAGGGTTGGCTAAAGTGATTTAAGGGCAAGATTTTTTCAGAAACCAAAGTAAGTTTTTCAAGGGAAGCATTTTTCATTAAACAGAATTGTCATAAGGTCCAAGGACTTGTGTAATTTTAGCAAAATGTTTCAAAGTAAAACAAATTCTATCCTGATATAAATCTGATACAATCGGATGAGTTTTCAGCTTTTGCTTTTTGTTTTGTTTTCCCCATCCTCTCCTTTTTATCATTAGGAAAGTGGATTGAGATAAGAGACAAATAATGAGAGGCACAAGAAGCAAGGATCTTGGGGGAGAAAAAAAAATATTTCAGCCACCTTCAAGGAGTATCTAAATGAAAATGTTTCATTTCTATCTAATTCCAAAGCAACCATTTTCAATAGCTTACACATATTACCCCTCCCGGCCCGATGCCCTTCCCCACTGGCAAAACCCAGCTCCCAGTCTAATAGCTCACTCCATCTCCCAGAACTCATACAATAAAAGAAAGAGACAGGGAAGGAGGAAAGGTTGAAATCTGATTAGCTCGACAGCAAAGGGCTGTCTTCCCACAAACAAGAGGGGAGAAGGAAGGGCACCCAAATTGTACACTGGCACCTCGGTTGAACAGCTTATTTGGAAGATGCAGGAAATACTTTCAAGAGTATTCTGCTGTTGGTGAAATAAATAAAACTGCATCCAAATCATTAGACTAAACAGTGAATTAATCCCCCACCACACAATGAACTCCAAAGCAGCAGTGAGTTAGCCGAGGCAAACTGATGTACACATTTTCCTCCTTATGAAGAATGATCATCATCTTTCTTAAGCAATGGCAAAAGACTTGCAATCTGCATGTTAGCAGCTTATTTAACTCTGGCTGCTGGTGAAAAATAACAGTAACCACTGCACACGTTTTCTTCAGTATTCAGGCTCAGCGATTTGGGCAACCTAAATGAACAGCAGCCCAAACCCCTTCATGGTGATCTGCTCTATCTCCATTTTAAATTATTATGCCTTCCTTGTATTACTGCATGCGTGCAATCTCATTTCCTGAGAAGAGGAAGCTAATATTCCTTAAACAGGCGCATTTGAAAACAGAGAGTCTAATCTCACTGCTCTTCTTTATGGATGTATTTCTCTTGGTATGGCCTATCTGCCTGAAACCTCAACTGTATTCTTTAAACCAATGGCATTTGCAGTAAAGATGGGGCTTAACCAAAACCTTTTGCTTCCAGGGAGAATCTCTCTGTCTCTATACATGTGCCCATTGTGCATGCAAGAATCTCTCCCTTACATACGCATTGAATCGGCAAAAACATCCCCAAAACATCCCACAAACTCTTAGCCTGTAGCCCAGCCCCAGGGATCTCCAGCACTTTGAGGGGGGTTTCTTGCATAGCTAACACCAAAGGAAAATGGTGGCCTGCTTCATACTGCAAGCCACAGCCTCCCTCCTCCCCGATTCTTTCAGGATTTTGTTCCTTCCTCCACAAGTCCGGAACTCAGGGTGGCCAATAATACAGAGCACGAGCTGAAAACGGTGTCTAGTCAATCTGAGTCTTAAATGCAGATACATAAACCAGATATATTTTGAGCTGGGCCACTCCAGTTGTCATAGTAGCAAATGGGTACCTGTTTCATTCTACCATTCGTCTTCAGGCACTTCTTTTTCAAGCCCCTGAGCAAACCGGGCAGTTATTTCACTGCAGGTGGAGAAAGGGGCGCAGGAAAAGGCTGCATCTTGTCGCGAAACCACCTCAGGCCCAGGTGGGAGCAGCACCAGGGGCCTGGGGCTCCAGCAAGCCACACGACAGTGCCACAGGACAAGGGCAAAGCACATGGACTCCCCAGGGGCCTTCCCAGAGGATGCTGCAGCAGGTCCGAATGTTCTAAACAAACAAAACCTACTGTAAATACATCAGAATAGAGTAGTTGCATGGGATAGGGGTATTGCTTGTGAGGGGAAGTTAGCAGGTAAAAAGCTAGCCAGAAACTCAAGGTGTGAGGTCAGAGTTTTGCATAACTTTTGTTTCAATTTTTTTTTCCCTTTAATCCCTGATTTTTGAAGAAGAAAAGTCTGTGGCTACTGGCAAGTTTCTCATCTAGTGCAAAAAGTGTCTAGGGCTGAATGACTTGATTTACCGAAATTAGATTTTGAAGTAATAAAAAGAAAAATGAAAAAAATAAAAGAAAAATTAATTTATTAACAATAACAATTAGATTATTCCCAATTAACTTTCAAGGAGAAGAGTTTGACCAATCTCTGATGCATTTGTATGTTAAATTTATTTAAAATAAAAACTGTACTTCATACTTCTGTATAAACAGGCTTCATTCATGTGCTATATCACACACATGGAGAGGTATAAATTCCATTTGATAATAATTTTCCTACTTGTGTGGCAAAACCGAATTTCAACACAGGGAAGGAGGTGTTTGTATTTCTTTGCTGACTGGTGACTTGTCGTTGGTGCAGGGCTGAAACTAGTTGCAATGGATCTCAATTTTTCTATCTTTAAACATGCACAACCGCGTGCAAATGCCAAATAACTTTCATTTTAACAGCACTTAGCACTATTCATGCACAACTGAATCAAACCACAATCATTTAGAAACCGGAGCACTCTGTACTGTAAGAAAGAAAATGGAGCAGTTAGTTAAATATCAATTTTTACTGTAATTAGTACTACCCAATATCTTAATTCGAGCAAACAGGCTTGCTTCTTTCTCTTCTAAGAATAATTCATGCTTGACAGGTAAAGAAAATGCTCTCAGATAGAAAATTTACTGAGCTATCATACTGCAACGAGTACTCTAATATCTAATGACAGGTATTCAAGGCATTGAATAACCTAATATCTAATGGCAGGTATCCAACGCTTACCCTTATTTGCTTTATTTGCATATCCAACATCCACGTGGAGTTTGCATGAACTATATTTGCCATAAAGTGCGTGTTAAATGCGTGCTGTTCATAAAAAACAAACAAACATACATTGCATTTTGTAGGACAAAAAACCCCTGCATAGAAGAGCTTTTTGGAAGAGGTAACTTTGCTTTCTCACGTATTGCCATCAGACACTAGTTACAGTAAGAACTGATCCCAAGTTTGGACATGGATTTAACTACTCCATCGTGTTTGTAGCCGTTCCCTATTACTGGGCCATTCTGCGCTCTTCCCCCTGTGTCAATCTGCTCTGCCACATGCCTTGCACTGTCTAGATCCTAGAGCACAAGCTCTCGGTGGTGGAGGGGACATCTTTGTGCCACATGGCTGCTGGGAGCCTTGGATGCTGCTCATCATCGCGTTGTCACCTCCTGCCTCAGGCCCAAGGACAGCTTGAATTGCAGACCACTGTTTAAAACACCTGCAGGATCTTTATCTTCATTCCCCTATGAGGCCTACAGACACTGACGCAATGAGCAGAGGGTTTTGGTAACTCACGAAACATTGCTGCAAAGCTGCTGTAATCATGGCAAACAAGGCTGGTCTGAATTGTACATATGGTCTCAGTATGGTTTCTAGTAAAGTGGACCACTAAGATCATTTTTTTCCCCCTTTACTATTACCCTTTACTACTCTTTTGCTTTTATTAAGCTAACATTTTCCAGGTCTCCTAGAAGATGAAGGATTTTCTTCTCTTCCCATATGTGATTCGGCTCAGTGCTAAGCTGTGACCCAAACCAGCTCTGACCCCTCCAGCCCAGCACCAGAAACATTTTCTGACTTGCACCCAGCTCCATGTTATACTTACCTGGACTAGCTAGAACACATATTTATTCAAAAGCCAAGAGAAAACAAGTCATGGCCTTGTATTACTGCTCTTTCTGTGCCAATGTGGGCACACGGCAGTACAGCACTGGGCTGCACACATACCCTAGGGGAGGTTCCTTGCCAAGTTACGGCTGCTGATATATGAGAAGGTTTCTTGTTGCTACAGACAGCATCTGTCGAGTGTTCTCCCTGGCCCAAAAGATTCATAATTTAAAGAGAAAAGGCACTAAATAATTTCTGAAGTTGATACTTAGGGAATCATACGGATACTTACGGAAAGCCTTCTTCGTGGTAGAGTCCCAAACAAAGTGTTATCTGTTAGCTCATCTATCATGTGCGACATCTGAGCTCTCATGGGGTTAACCTCATTGTAAACAAGCAAAAGGCTCTTACAATGACTCACCACTACCCAATGGCAGGAGAGAGGAAGCATGCCTTTTTTGGTTAAACACAGGTGACATACCTAGTGTCGATGGGATATTTACATCCAAAGGATATTTTTATTATCCAGGGACACAGCTTGTTTCTAACATCCTCTTTCTACTAGAAAGAGGCAAGGGATGTCCCATCTAAATCAAGCATTCCCAAATTGCGGGTCCTAAACCATTTAGTTTAAAATGTTTTTAAGTTGATGCTAGAGTAGCATTTCTCAGTAGTCTGAAAGGCTGCAGTGGTGTCTCCATATAAAATTTTTCAGAGTCATCACAAAAACAGTAGTGGGAATTTCTCATCATACGAGCTATTGCCACATGGGCTATATACAAGACATTTATGAGATTAGCTGGAACAACATTAAAAAACCTTGTAATAGCCTGGGCTTTGTAATGGAAGCCTAAGTTGCCTGCATGAACGTAGCAGTGTTTCTGGGGAGTGTGTGCGTATCGGTGATGATCCAGACAAGTCCCTCTCAAATGCTGCATCCTAAGGCACAAAGAGGCTGGGCATGGCATGTGCCACCAGCCTTAGCTGGAAGCTTTCTTAATGGTAACCTCTGTGGAGGATTCCCAAGTTCTCTCTTTGAGTTCAAGTCATCCCTTCGAGACCTCACACTGCAAGTAATGGGGTTTCACTAATAACTGAGCAGAAAGCACGGGGGATTCAGGAGTTGACGGGACACTTTGTTACTCCGCTTCCAGATCACTGCCACGCTGAAGTCCGTCCACACCAGCGTAAAACTGAAACAATTCAGTCTGTAAAGCACTGCACAAAGGCAGAGCATTACAATTCTTTTCCAGATAGAGTTTCCTGAATCAATCTCAGCTTTGCATGTGAATATACCCTTGTATCTATCGTTTTCAGCATTTAGTGCAATTGGAGAACAAACAAACATACATTTACTGCTAAAAACCATCTATCCAGTCTAAGAGGTCCCACTGGTGAATAACCCTGTGCACAGGTGGCACTGCTGAAGACAAATGAGCTAAATTACCTAGGTAATATCTCATCAGCCTGAGTCAAGGGTGCTAAATGGCGTGTGAATATGTGTAAAGCCAAGAGACAGCCATACATACCTATTTTCAAGAAAGGAAAAAGTAATAGAATAATGTTATACCCAGCCCTTCTATCACAGCTCAAATTAAGGCTGGAATTCCACTCTATCATTATTTCCCTTATATGTTTTTATTTGGAAAGGTTAAGAGCTCAGCTATTAAAATGCACTCTAAAATGAAATTCCGCAGGTAGAGCACTTCAGCATGAAAATCGACATTACGCATCAAGGACAAGGATTTTTTTTTTTACATCAGAATTCAATAAAAGAGTTTTCAAACTTTTCCATTTCTTTCAACTGAAGTCTGTGTTCCTAGTAAAGTTCTTAGTGACTAAAACTGTCAGCACATAACAAAGTATACATACTGAGGCAGATGCTGCAATTACCACCCATTTAAAAATTGCATTTGTTTTTGTTCTAACAAATAAATCATTTGGGACTTCCAAGTTTCGGGAGTCTAGATTAAATCATAAGAATTAGAAAACATGTGAAGAAGACTTGTTCTCTGGCCTGCAGGTCAAATTCTGGCATCTGGCAGCTTTTCACATGACAGAGCACGGGCACAGAGGGCAAGGCTGGAGAGGGAGAAATAGGGAAAAAGCTGTGTATTGCACTGCATTTCTAAAACAGAGAAGAAAACAGCCTCCCCTTAAACCCCTTGGGCTCCTGGGACAAGGTTGCTGGTCTCCTTAAGCTTGGTCAAGGGCACAGGGCGCTGGGGTTAAGCTGGTGCAAAGCCCAACAGAAAGGGGTGATGCACAACACATGCGTTGGTGAAGTCAAGTTGCTGCTGTTCATAGTGGGAAAATGGGAAGGCAAATGGGAAAAGAGGTGAAGAGCAAAATGGCATTTGCCTGCCTTCCACCTCATCAGTTTAAAGGCAAGCACCATCTCTTAGCACACGCATATTGCTACAATGCTGACTTTCTCAGGAAGACATTCACCTTCAGAGGACATTCCTGTTGCATCAAGGTGATGTAAATGAAATAGAGGTCCCTGAAAAGTTAGTTACCCCACAGGGGATCACGTTGCTTGAAAAAGAATATTGTTAATGTTTTATACATGTACACTGCCATCTTTTTATTTAAACTAAGAAAAATATTACAGTTTTTGCATTCTATTTGAAGAATATAAATCTTATGATCTGCCTATACTACTCCATTGCTAACT
>NW_010581886.1:15550-55103 GCF_000705375.1 Tinamus guttatus | reverse complement strand
AACAAGCTTTGTGAGAGGCTTACAGCAATTTCTGTGGAGAATGTGCTATGCAATTCTATTTAGTTTTACTCCATCCCATACAAACACCCTATAAAATATTTTAAAAGCCTGACATTATAGGAATGTGCTGTTCAGCTAGTCGTGCATACTCAGCTAGCTGTACGCTCTCCAGGGGGAAATGCTGCCCAAACCTGCACCACTGATGCTTTCCAGAGGAAGAAAAAGGCACATCTCCACCATGAAGCTGCTCTGCTTTAACTTACCGCGGGCACCGTTCAGCAAGGGTTGCAGCAGGAAGGAGGAGATAAGCGGTAATTTGCAAAGCATTCTGCCCCCATTCAGGGCCATATCAGTAGTGAGGACGTCCAGCCACTACCCTGAACAATTATTTATTTAAATCTGGGATCTTGTCAAAATTCTTCTCCTGTCCAGTCTTTCAACTTGAAAGTTTTCAGTTTTTAAACAGAAAAAATACAAGAAGAACTTGTACGGCATCACAGCAGTTGCGTTTCTCTCACCTGCTTCTCATTGGAACAAAAGTGCCAAATTAAACTCTGCTTTCTCAAGACCCTGTCATGCCAAAACCTTCTCTGTGTTCCCAGGCAGGAAGACCCTGGAATTCAATGGAAGCACATACGTACATGAAGGAAGATTTTGGCTCAGGCATATTTGCCCTGAAAATATTTAATTGCCATTATTTTTTATTATTTTGAAGTGAGGCCTCTGGAGAACAGAAGAGGAAATGGGATAAATATTATGGCCTGAGATAGGGAAAAATAAGTACAATAAGAAAGAAAATAAAGAAAAGCGAAGGGAAAAAAGAAAAAAAGATGGGGAAGGAGATGCCAAAACAGTTTCAAAAACAATGTAGTTTTTCTGACAAGATGAGACAACCAACTGCATGACATCCAGAAGTTGATGCCCAACACAAGCATTACCAGGAAGATTGATCATATGGTTTGCGGTCATTTTCCTGAAAACAAATTTGCATAATGCCAGGACAAATGGAAATCCACTAATAAAGCAAAACCGGATCCAAGAACAAAGCCTCCTCCCTGGAGGATGTCCTGGAGGACATACAAATGAGCTCCCATATAAAGCAGGAAAACTGAACAAACTCGGACAGAAGTGTTTGAAGAGGAGGGAAAAAAAAATCAAAGAGAAGATGTTTCTATCAGTTCCAAGGCAGGAACGAAAGGGCACAACAAGGCAGTGTTTTGCTTCCCTGTTGATACCGGATTTGTTTGGTTTTTTTTGCATTTGGTTGTTTTTCTAGGCACTTGCAGAGCAGATTTTCAACGCGAAGCTGAGTTGCATCTGCCGTGTCCTTTTTGCTCCTGAACGCTAGGACCGCTGTGTGACTGAACAGGCTGGCGGGTGAGTTGGAGAGCCCTGCTGCTGCAGCAAATCCTCCTCACCCGATGGGGACCCGGGGCAAGGAGGCCTCTGGGAGCTGCCTTCCACCAGCACATGGAGTGTCGCAAGAGGGTATTTTATCAAATACAGTCAAACACACAAAATTTCACTTCTCCCTGGGCATCGTCTCTAGCAGTGGGTGCTGCAGGCCAGGGCTGTGGCCTGGAGACCAGCATAACTCTAGCAACTCCTACATTCACCTCACTGGAAGGTGAGGGTCACATGAGGTAAAATGGACTGACAGGCAAGTGCAGTAGCTTTTGAAGATGGGACCAAGGAGTTTTGCACTTGTTAGCCATTTTAACAGAGAAAGAAACATCCATCCCATCCCGGCCAGTTCAAGAGTAGTTACAAAACTGCAGGTAAAAGTTATGCTCCTGCCTCTTGCTGAAGCTATTAATTAGGAAAGTAGAAGTATTATTGAAACCTTGCCACTTCCATTAGGTTTTCTGAAAAATCACCTCTGTCTTCTCTTATTAACAATGAACTTTCTCAAGGACGTAGATCCTGCATTTGAAAATCTGATGTCTTTCCTTCCCTTCTAATCCTAAATGCAAGTTCTGACCACGATTCATTTACAACTCCCCAAGACCATGCTAGACATTGCTCATCCCATCATTGCTCCTCCCTTGCTTGAAGAAATATACTGTCATTTTGCACTATGATTTAGCAAGAACACCCGAGCAACACAAACTTGAGCTTGCCACCCCAAAACCCGAGCGGGCTACTTTAAAGCAGGTACCCATGAACCCGTCTCTGTGACAAAAGAGTGGGAAGACCTGTTAGTATAGTTGGGTGACAGCTAGTTGCCTTTAAAACAAATCCAGGTTCACCCCTAGCCTTCCCCTGTTGCATACTCCAATCAACCTGAATGGGGAAAATTAGGAGTAATGGTACAGCTAAAGGTAAATGGTGCAGCTCACTTAAATAAGAATACAATCTCTTCCAGAGGGTAACTCTATTATTCACACCTATGCTCAACAGGCCCTCAAGCACCCATCAAAAACCTATGTGCTAAAGCTCATCTAACCACAAAAATCCAAAAACATTATGACCTCCTCACCACTAACAGTCACTTTAAGGCTGGCAATGACTGATTCTGACACAAGACATCCCAGGAAGAAGGTGAGCAGCCTTATTCAAAGGTACAACCATGCTATAAAACATTTACCTGAAAAAAGTGATGAGTATTTGGCCTTAAGCCAACAGAGGCGAACCACATTGCAGCCCTTGTGTAAAGCCCAACATTCATTGCAGAACTCGAAGCTCTCAAAAGAATACTTTTTAAGCCATTGCCCCCTGAAAATTATCTTCTCAACTACTTTGTACTCTCTCTTAAAAATAATTTCATACTTTATCTTAAACTTTTCAAGCCCCAAAATTCTGGACAGAACAAATGGAATTCTCTGTCCTGCCATCAATCTTTTGCAACCACAAGATTTTAAAGCAAAACTTGTGCAGTTTTATTACTAATCTGTCAGGACCACAGTACCTAATACAAATGATCCTGCTTTTTATATGAGCTACACTTTGCTGTCTACCAAAGAAGGAAAATATAAAGGCTTTTAAGAATCCCTCTCTCCTATGCCATTGTTGGTACTCAGCTAAATGATGATAGGAAATACAAATACTTTAACGTTTACAATTTTTGCAAATGACAGGTTTTTAAAAATAGTAGCCAGTTAAAGGGCTGTTCAAAACGGAAGGATAAAGGAGGGGAAGAGAGGAAACGAAAATGGCCTAGTGCTCTGATCATAAATTTCCTGTGATGTTTGATGTTGCTCATTGGAAATGATGCAATGCCACAATAAAAAAAGGAATCACCAGCGGTCAAGATACCACCCTGCAATTTTGCAGTGGCTCTAGTGATGTCAAGGACATGGCTTGATGTCAAATAGCATCATTTGAAAATTTGCTCACAACTACTTAAGCTCACTGACCTTCTAACAGCAGAAAGTAGCTCTCTCTTTTTCTTTTTGAAGATGAAACACAAGTTTTCTTTCTGTGCCATGATCTTAAATATATCATTTGTCACATCATTAAAAGATGCACAGTAGTGAGAAAGAGCAGATGTCTTTGGACAGTTGCAACATCATTAGTGGCAAAAGTTTATTTTGTGGGACACTCTTGCATAGTGCTACTGGCTCGGGATAACAGACAAAGAATCTAACACTACAGCTATATTTATGTGCAGATGTAAAAGAAGATCCATTTATTTTAGGTTAATAAAAGGATTTGTTTTGGAGCACATGAAATTGGGGAAAAAAATACATAGGCAGTTCCAGTGCTTTGCAACATAGATATTCTGGTGCTGTGAAGAGAGACTTCATTTATTCATACTTGAAAACATAAAATAAACTTTTTATTTAGCCCTTCAGATCTTGATATTTCACCTCATGTTACCCTTCATGTAGAAGTGCATGCCAGTGTGGAAGGACATGCCAGTGCCCTGGCTGAAAAGAGATGCATGATCAGCTATATTTAAGAGCAGGAAGAACAGGTTATTCCTTAATCCAGATTGGCAATCAGTTATGGGGAGAGAAGGTGCCCATGACTTCTGACCACCTGCCTGGGAGCCTGGGACGTGGGCAGAGAAAGAGAACATAGAACTTCTCAGACCCTTGAGAGAATATATTCTGTACTAAAGGACATAACTGGAACCTTCTGTGAAGGCCGAGGATGAAGATAAGCTGTTAAACATATTCATAGCTAAACTATTTATGAGACAAGAGGACAACGTTAAGAAATCGCATATGGTAAAAACAATATTCTCCTTCTGCAGGGCACTCTTGCTGCCCACCTTGGAAAGAAAAGTCAAATCTTTCAAGTAAGAAACAGGCCTGAATTAAAACTTTGCATCAGAACACCACACCTGGACTGAACTCCCAATTCAATGGCAATCAGAAATTAATCCACAGACACAGGTTCATACTTCTCCAGAACTGAAAATTTGGGATTTGACCTAAGGTAAAGTTCAGTGCACAACCTGGAGTGAGAAAAGCCAGCAGTCAGTCCATCAGTTATGGCCTCGTGCATTTGAAAGCAGATCAGGAAACATGTGCTGAATGACAAGAGAGTAATGGGATCCATTTCTACTGCCTTCTTTCTCCATTTCAGCTTTTGAACTTTACCTGATAACTCTTGAATTATACAATAGAGAAGAAACTCCTTCATGTAACACCTGGTTGAATACTACTTATTGTAATTGCTTGGCAGTAGACCAAAATAGCTCCATTAAAGTCAGAATTTATACTAATACTATTGCGGTTAGCTGTTGCCATTCGATATCTAAAGCCACTTCAGGTACATGAGGTGGTTCAAGTGGCTTGTCATGGTCTTGGAAGCCCTGCATAAATCACTTCAAGCATTGCTTTCTCTTACTCGACCACTCATTAGGTGATGATACCTAGGTTTGCCAAGCTGCAGTGGCAACGGTCTCAGCACTCTTCCAATTTAAGTATGTTCTAGCTTCTGCAACTAATGGGATGCAGCCTGCAAAAGGTTGTTATGATCAGATAATTAAAACAGCAAATGATTGGTCACTCTGAAAAAGTAATAGGTTCCAAAACTACTTAGCATACAAACTGCTTCCTACTAGGCTGTCCTGGGAGTCGTATTCTTAACAGACTCTGAGCTCTTCTAACAAACATCTGTCCTCCAGTGGTGGTGTTGCAAACACAACCGAAAAAAAACTCAAGCAAAAATTCTTTAATAAAAGGTATCTCTGTGTTTAAGGATTTGTGCTGGCATTGTAACTGAGTATTTGCAATGAAAAATCATATTTTTTCTCATTCCATTCATTCCAATTCAGAAACTGGATTACCGTGCTTCAGGTTTTTTTTTTTTTTTTTTGAATGTATCAAATTCATTAAGTGCAATATGTTTTTCACTCACTTGGAATCAGCTCATCTCTCCTGGAATAAGCATTTTTAGTAGCCACCAAGAGATGTAAGAGTACAAGTGCTATTGACCTCAAACACCAAGTGGCTTCTCATTTTCCACAGGCACTTTGGAAAAAAATCTACTTTCTACTGTGTCATCAAGTACTGATTATATTTCCTGACTGAAAAATAGGGGCTTTTGCCTGTGTAGACATATACTTTGCAGCTCAAACAAAGATGCAAAAGTGCTTGTTAAAGATGGCTGTGAAAAATGACTTTGCAAGTGTTAATGCAGATGAAAACAGCCATCTGAAACCTGAACCAAACACATAGATATCAAGAAAAAGCTTTGCTGTTTCCTCCTGAATTTACTAGGCCTTAAACTGAAACAACTCCTTGTTCCTCCATCAAACACCGTGCAATTTCTCCATACCAAGGGTAGAGAGCTCCTTCTAGCTGCATTTCCCACCACAACTTGTCGAAACCATAATTTTAACAGAAACACATATTTACTAAACAACAGTATTTGTGCTTTCATGTCTGAGCTTATTTCTCTTCCCTCTTTCTAGTCATTATTTCATTCTAAAATAGGCTATTAAGAAGAGTAGAAAATCCAGCAGGCACTCATTTTTCTTTGCTTTAATAATAGATGATATCTATTTCAAAAGATAAAGATATTTCCTTGCTGGAGGATGCACTCTTTTCTTTACAGATAAACCACTACTTTGTGCATGACGTCTGCTGCCTTCCAGAAAGCACAGATAATGCTGAAGAGATTTAATTAATATGTACTGCAGCATGACCCCAATGGAGAGAACATCTAGCCTCAAGGAGCGGAGCTGTAGGCGGTAATTAGAGTGCACCATGACATTTATTACTAATGCTCTTCTATTGACATTCCCTGTTGACAGGCAGCATATAAAGTTTTCCTCTCTTTGCACTGACTTACAATGATGCAGACCTTTCTATATAAAAGAGCAAGGAAAGATTTTGCTTTTTACAGTAAATGAAGCCATAAGAGACAAGCTGGTGCCAAGGTAGCTGGCTGGGACAGGTAGTAAAACTCGCACCGACTTTTTGCACCCAGCTCTCCTCCCCAAACAGCAGGCTTTGAAGGGCTGCTGCTACGAAATACACGCTCTGTGATGGGGAGAAATCTCATGTTCCCAGCCCTGCTCCCTACCGCTGTGTGCATATGAGAAAAGAAGCAACTGTTTAGTGCAAAACAGAAAACAGAGAGTAATAAACCTAAGATTAAGGATGCCCCTGTCTGATCCCTTCAGCCGCGGGCAGCGGTTCTGTGATTGGTTTTGGGCACCAAGGGTTGTCTGGGGAGGCCTGAGCTGGGAAGATTCCTTGTTATACCCAGAGTGAGATTCAGACACCAATGAGGTCCAATGGTGCCACCCAAGGAAGTTTATTGAGCAGTAGAAAGGCAAACAAGCTTTAAGACAGTCAGCTTGAGATATGGTCCCTCCCATGGGGATGTCCCTCTGCATTTCAGTAGTGGACCTAAGTCCGTTCTGCCCATTTTTCATGCACACGCAGCACCACATCAGCAGCAGTGGAAGGAGGTCCCTCTCCCTTGTATGTTAAGGTATTGGCTGGAGCAAGGTCAAGAGAATAGGGATCTTCTGGCAGGGAAGAGGGTTTCAAACACAGTTCTTAGACTCTTACCTCACTTGATACTTCCACACTGCTGTCAAGTCTGGTAAAAATGACCCATCAGGTTCAAATTCAGAGCTTGAGGAAGCAGAGAAGCCTATGCCCCCTAGGTCTGCCTTTTTACAGAAAACTTCAGAAAAAAGCCTGCAGTGGGGCAAGAAGGTAGAATTATTTTTTTTTTAATCATCCTTTTTGACTGGGCAGAAGCAGTGCAATAAACCCAAGTAATTCATTATTATTATTTTTAAATACTCCACTTTCTCCCATTTGCCTTCCCCGTCCTCTCTTCCAACACAGTCAACGTTATCATAGAAATAATAATAAAAAAGCCTTTAGCTTAAATTAGCATGCTCTGTTTTGAAGTGCCATGCTCTCACCAAGCCACAACTATACCTGTAGACGTGAGAAGACAAGTCTGTCATCCAAATGGAGATGGAAATTTCAGATTTGTCATCATGAGTTATCCGGAAGGAAGAGTGGGTACTTGCAACACTAGAGACAGCACAGGTTAGGTATTAACATCTCAGGAACTAGAGGAAATAATCACTACCATGAACAGCAACTCCTGCAGGACAAAGTGCCAGAGAAGGTGTCTACGCTATTGGCTGACTGGAATGCAATGAGAGGAATGACATTCCCCCTAAATTATATGCAGTCTCACAGTATAACCTCTTTCCAATTTTGTGGGTAAAGATGGTTCAACAGCCTCATTCCTGCACTACTGGTATGCCCAGGAGAATATCCTCTATGTCCTCTGTTCAGTTTATCTTCTGGCATCCCACTGATTTCCAAAGCACACTAATAGAAAGCAGCAAGCAATCTGCACACAATTGCACTGTAATTAGAGATTATGTACAAAGGGTGAAGAGGAGCAAAGAATTTCAAATAAAAATCATAAGAAAGCCATCTTTCTGCTATGAATTTGCTACAGTTTTTCATATGATGATAGAAAAAAAATGCATTAGACTTCTTGACAACTGCTATGATTTCACCACAATTTATTCCACTAATCACACCGATGCCATTAGCACTCTGTAACTGGATCACTGCACGCTCTGTTGTACTCTCCTATTCCTTTTCATCTTGTACTGAAATTGCATGTTTTGAATCAGGGATTTCTTTTGTCTGTTCCGGTTACTCTAGATCCTGCCCCCAAATCACAGAAATTATAAGTATACCACTGATCAGCTGGGATTAATTTTAGCCAAGCCCAAGCTATCCCAAATGGTTTGTGTTTAGCTAATTTGGACAGTGGGTGTTGCGCATGCCAGTCTGCTAGCACGTGTTCACATCAATGTACCTTCCTCCTTTCCTCGGAGGAAAACGGCCATAAATAGAGCGGAAAAAAGAAAGAAAAAAAAAAAAAAAGAAAAAAAATTAGCTACATTAGCATAGGACTACTACAGACTTTTCTGGGGGAGCCTGTGCATCATGCGAAACACTTTCAAAATCTAAAATCTAGCTCTAAATCCACTTCAGTCAATATATCGAGATCCTGTCTGTATGCTTTACATCACTGAACAAAAGCCAATAACAATAATGACAACACAATAATAGAACAGAAACACATACACAAACAAAAGAGCCTTCACGTCCCCTCTTCATTGCCAGCTTTCTCAGTGTAGCTACTCAGAAGCCTGGACTCCCTCCTGCTGGAAATCTAAAACCTATACTGAAAATTCAGAATCAAGCTTCTTATAGCTGGCTTGTCACGGTTTGTCCTTGTATTAGATTTCAACTAAATTCAATTACACAATGTTCTCCTTGCTGCCATGAGATGAATGGCAGGACGAAGATGAATGAACACAACTGCTGAAACTGATTGATCCCAGCGTGCAGGCAGGTTGATTAAAGTGTCCAGAAGCAAAATGAGTATTCATCTGTAACTATGAGTTGGGTCTTCAATTAACTGCTGTTTTCACCAAATGCCAAGAAACAGTCTGAACCTTGTTGATTTCACAAGTGAGTGAAGCCCCAAACTGAAGTTTAATGTACTGAAAAAAGCAAACTTATTTTTACATCATTCCACTTTTCTTTCTTTTTAATATGTTACTACAAACTATACGTTTAGTTCATGTATTTTCAAAACGGAGGCCAAATCCCAGCTATCAGTCTAGAGTTTTAATCACTTTTCTGAGCCATTTGTGGTTTCTTCTGTATTGCTAACACTACTGCTTATGGAACTATGTTGGCTTATGAACGTGTGTCCAATGTCAAGCTAGTAAGTGTCATCTTACTTTCCAGCTGCCAGCCCATTTGTCTTCTCCTAGGAGAGCATCCCATTCTCCAAATAATCCCTCAGAGTAAACAGGGAGCTGAAAGGCTCATTTAAAAATATATATTATATATGTTTTGGAATGAAATACTGACTTTTTCCACTTTAAAATGATTTTTTGGCATTTATTTCATTCAAAATGAAAGAAATGTTCTTTTCTTCCTTCAATTTGAAGCTGGTGTTAATTCATTCTTCTTTTTTTTTAATTATTATTATTTTGCAAATATTCCACCTTCCCCCAACTTTGGAAGAAAATATATTTCCTGAAATTTGGCTTACACAGTATTAAAATTGTAATTTTTGGTCCAAATAGATCCTTGGAAAGAACAAAAAAACACAATGTTTATGGACAATGAATCTGAACAGATTTTTGTCTTGTGAAAATGCAGTTAAAAATAAACAAAAAAAAAACAAAAAACCCTTCACAGGAGCCAGTGCCATTGACTGCCATTGACTCTTGCTGAGTGACCCCGTATTTGCATGCATTCTTATGAGACTGATAACAGATCTATGACTGGTAACACTTGCATTTTCACAAACTGAATTATTTATTCTCACTAGGAGAGTTAAATTTTAGTCCTCATTCTTCAGCCATTAGGAAAAAAAAGAAAAAAAAATTATATCCAAAATGATGCAAATCAAGCTCTGTATGCCATTAAATGCTGACTCCACTAATTGATTAAAATCTAGCAGAAGGTCAAAGTGCAAGCACGTGAAACTGCCATGTCTTGTTCAATATGACAGAAGAGATAATTTCCTCATTTCCAGTCATAACGCAATTATTGGTGCAATGTTTAAGCCCGTTATCTGCATGCATTCTTATGTGACTGATAACAGCTATACGAATGGTAACACTTGCATTTTCACAAGCTTAATTTATTCGCACTAAGAGAGTTAAATTTTATTCACCATTCTTCAGCCATTAGAAAAAAAAATAAAAAAAATGATATCCGAAATTATGCAAATTGACATTCCTGATCTTTTAAAATATGGTTGGAGGTTTTTGACATATATCACCAAGATCACCTCTGTACATCAGAAAAACACCAGCGTGCTAGCTATCTCATTTCCATTTTATAGCCTGTGCCTTGGCATAGATACATTATATTTTAGAAATATATAGCAAGAAGGCTTGTAATTTACCCTCATGTGTAGAATATGAAGTAAGAGTTCAGAGACTCCTGCTTAGGGTTATTCTGCAGTGTAACTTTGATAAAATGTACGACCTATCTTTTCATTGAGAGATTTATAGGACACATGACTGCATCCAATCTGCAGATAAACCATTTCAAAGCAGAAGGCATTTCGTGTAGGAAGCTCCTAGAGCGGACTGGGTGCAAGCATTATTGGTGAGAAGGAACCTTGTGGAGGCAGATTGATTCACATACCTAGAGGAACTTCCCAGTCCCTGGGACTGCTTGAGTAGAAATAGGGAGCCCTGTCTCCTGGGCAGGGAGTGCACCAGAAGACATCTGCTTTCACTGTGAGAAAAAAAGAGAAAAGATTTAAAAAAATAAAATAAAATAAAATTTTAAAAAGAGAAGAAAATAAGGATATTTGGTGTCATGGGAGGAGACAGCTCTTTGTTCTCCAAGCCTTAATGGCTTTAACACTCAGATCTTCTGCCCCATGGTTGCCCTTGCTCTGCAGCCAGAGCCTGCAGAGCCTTCCCATAAGTTTCATATCAAAGTAAGCCATATAACCCATAAAAGTAGGTTATCAGATACTCCGGTTACCACGGAATACACGAGGTGGGGAGCAACTAAAAGTTAACCTCTGATACTACCAAACTGGAAAGTCAAAGCAAGCATATCATTTCCAAAGTACAGTTTTTTTCCACCATGGTAAAAACAACAGACAAGCAGTTACAACACCAATGCTGCTTTTCAGAATCCTGAGTAAACTTTACAACTATTGAGAAAGGCACAAATTCTGCCACCAGCATCTCGCCTAACCTGACTGAATTCAAGCCTCTAAATTACTATGAAAGAAAAGATTCATCCTTGAAATTACCTGCCAAAGTGTCTCTGTGTTCCTAACCGGTTGGACAGGACTAAGGAGAACATCCTTCTCAGCGCAACACTCCTGATCCTGCTCAAGAGGAGGGTGGTGGGAAGGGGCTGGGGGACCTGTTGTGTGAAGCACAGCACTAAGGAGGGCTGCTCGGCCTGGTTCAGGCCCAGAAGGTCAACAGTGTCTCCCTTTGAACGTCTCCTACAGCTCCTCCCCACAGAACTCGTCCCTCCTCCCTTTGCAGCTCCCACTAAAACATGTCCGTGCAGAGGGGTTGTATGCTGTGTGGCTACCGTTTCTGTAGGCCATGGGCCTCCGTCTGAGACCTGGAGGGACCAGTGCAGGGTTGTTGGTGGCCTTCTCTTTTAGCCGGTGCCACTGCAGTCCCTGACTAACAAAACCCTGCAACATATGCCCAAAAGAGTGTCTACATGTGAGCTAATTGGGTGCCCTGGAATGAACACAGCAAGACCTGCAATGTAGGGCCCAATACAACCATACCTGCTTAACAAAAGCGTCATGAAAATTAATTAATTCATCTTTGCAAAGCACATTGAAAGATTAAGAGCTGCAATTAAAGCCCTTGGCTTGTACAAAGCTGAGACAACAAAATACTTTGCCAGAAAACAATAGCTGATAACTTTTAATATTAGTGCTGCCACTTTGAAAAAAAATGCTCAGACAGTAGTAAGTTAATGAACTGCTTTCTAAAATGAATACTATAATCTGAATGGAAGAAAAACAAATGGAAAGGCATGCTAAAAGATCCAGAATCACAGAATCAGATCACGGAATCAGCTGTGGAAAGTATCCAGGGACCACACCTGAATTCAAGAGAAGGATGAGGTCTCGGTTTTGTAAGCCACTTACCAAGTGTAGCAAAGTTTCTAGAAAGTCACTTATCTTTCCAGTGTCTAAACATCAAAGAAAGATAAATCATAGGGCAGATACTATTCTCGCTCTCATGAAAAAGCTGTAACACAGGGGAGAATCTGTACTGGCTAGGAACTGCATCGAAACAATCAATGTTGCTTCAGTTCCACAATTTAAACCCTGATCACTGCACAGCAAAGAAAAAGCCATCTTTTCATCTGCTCATGGTAATGAGACTCCAGTTATTAAATTTGTACTTGGAAAGAAAGCAGATTATTTCTCTTCAAGAAGAAAAACTCTCAACAGAGAGAGAAGGGGCCCAAGTAATTTGTTTTGATACCGCTATTTTGATGGTGCGCAAGCAGGCAAGTGGCAGTAGTTGATGTTGTGAACCTTGAATATCACAGTGACTATAAAAGTAGAAGGATGCAACTACAAATACATGTGTAAATATACCCTGGCATTGTTTTATTCCCTTCCTGCCTGCAGAAAGGACAAAACTTGCAGATTCCTCTAAGATTAATGGAAACTCAGCACCAAGATGAGTGGCATCAACTGGTCTTGCATTTCCCAACTCCCAAGGCTCCCAGATGCAGCACAAATTGTGTGAAAGCATGATTCACCAGTGCATAATTTGAAAATCATCCAGAAGAGAGCTGAAGAAACTTGATATCCCACCTAATTACTATGGCATTACTTACATTTTGTGTTGATTCCTTAGATTCTCTCAGCTCAAATAAATTTAATGAGGGCAAAACTAGATGTGTACAACTGATGCAACGAAGTATGCAGGGGCTGGTAAATATTTCCAGCTGGAAGAGTGTAAATGCCAAAGATAAAAGGAGCATCAGGCCATTTGGAAGTGCCCATACCCCACTCCCTAGTAGCCAAATAGAAACCTATGATGCTATTAGAAAGCCTGAGCAGTCACGTCCCCACACACTGAAATGAATCTGAACCACAAATGAATAACACTTCCCTAATTTACAAGTAGTATTACATTGTTACACAGCTATTTCAGTATGGTAGCTAAGGTTCTCTAACAGCTGTATGTGAGGTTAGTCATTGCTTATAACACATACGTTGTCTACAGCATGCTACAAGAGTTGTTCAACACTAGTCACCCCCTAATTTTACAGACCAGGTCTGTTGTTTCCTCTTTTGCTATTAGATTTATTATACAGACATGATGTAGACTAAGAATATACATACATGCCATACAGTAAAGATGCAAAAAGTGGTTTGGCACACACGACTCAAGACCTATTACTGAACAGCTGCACATCCTTCACATTTTTATTGGCATAGCTATCATGGGCTATTAAAGTTTCATTATCTATACTTAAAGACAAAATTATCATGCTGTGTGTTTATGTTTTCTAGAAAAAGTCTAGAAAAATGCATAGCCATTTATGCATGGGTATGCAGGTATGCCATATATTATATGCAGTGCAAACTTGCCTTGTGAAAAGACTCACAGAGACCATTTCTGTCTTAATGGAGAAACAATTCATCCTTTTTAATCATTACTTCATTATATATTTGAGAATACCAAGTATCCATCACTGATGGCTTTGGATACCTGAATGCCCAGACAAAATCCTAAGCCATGCAGGAACCGGAATTTGTACTATGCCTACACTTAATTCAGACTAAGGAGGCCCTGCCAACAGTCTAAATATCCCCTAAAATACGTATTTGTGCAAAGACTTTGTTTTCTCAATTAAAACGGGATTTTTTTAAAAAAATCACATTGTATTTTAGCATCTAAGTTTCAAAATCAAAAACAAAACAACAACAAGAAACAAAAAGCCCTCAACTAAAGGGCTATCTTTTAATGAGGTAGAACTACTTCATTTTGATTTCTTTTATAAACAGAGTTTGATTGAAGTCTGAATGTTTCAACAGAATGTTTTGATCTTGTTGAATAAGCAGTTTCTCTTGGAAAATTGTATTTTCATTTCTGTGCAGGTTGGAGAAATTGATATGCTCTATTAACTTCTATGATTTACAGCCAGTGAGGAGCTGACTTGTAACTGCAGCAATCTTTTTCAGTATCTCCTGGACACGTTTAAAGAGAAAAGGTATTGCACAGTGACAGAGCATGCATTTTGGAAAGATTGAGAACAGTGGACAGGCAGTAAATTATATTAATAAGCTTTGTTTCAATGTCAGTCTTGGCAAGCAGAGCAGAAGATAAGTCTTAGAAAGCACTGTCCCAGTGCTTCCACAAATGGCTATCAAGTGATTTGCTTTACAAAATATTCTTCAAAATACTGTTAATAGCTGGCCAGAAGAGGCAAGCAGGGTCACTGCATGCCAAGCTACTGCTGCTTGAGAGAAAGCTGTGTCCTATAGCACCCTCTCTAATTCAAGGAACAACAGCTAGATTGCCGATGTTCTGTGACAGCTCTCGTGCCATGAGGTCTCATCCAGCAGGGATTTAGCAAAGGGTCTTGGAAGATTCAGGTCTCTTCAAGATAGAGCATGTTGGTTTATGGTGGTGGTATTGTATTTCTCTCCTTTTCTATATATATCTTTTGTCTTATAATGAATTTAATTATTTTATAAAATAACCGTCTCTTGTTCTTACTGTGTGCGTGTCAATAAAAGTGCGTTAAATCTACTATATATTTGGCATCATTAGGAACACTAATAATGAACTACCTCAAGTTCTACTCAAAAGCTGACAGCAATTTCTAGCGTCTTCAGCAGTATCTTGGGTTTGATGGGATGAAAGTGAATTGCTTGGCAATTACTAGGAAGGACTCCTATGCAAAGGTGGGCACTGACCCACATATTAAAAATGCAAAATTTAAAGAATATATATATATATGGCCCACATATTAAGAAACAGAAAACTAAAAAAAAAACCAAAAACTCCATGGCTCATTTGCACCTACGCTGCACAATTCCAAACAGGAATTAATCTAGAGATTATCAGAAGAGGTAACCCCATTATTAAAGACGGATTTTGTCATGCTTATTCACACAGGGTTCATTCTAGGACAACATTAAATAACTGGAATGATGCAACAGTGAGAAAAATCGTTACACTTGAAGATGACGTCAAGCTAGCAGAGACATTAGAGAATAGTATTTGAGTCCAAAAGGGCCCTAACAAAGTAATATAGGCCGGGGAAAAAAAAAGAATGATGAGTTACAGTGATTTATTTCTTTAAAGTGTGTAAGTTTCTGTTGACACAAAAATCTCCTAACTCAAGAGGTTCAGCAATCCCTTGAGCTACTTTCAAGAGAAAATGAAATTAAGGTATGTTGGATATAGACGAAGAGAACAGACAAGGCTCATAGAAGTGAAGTAATTGAAAAATTGTGTGCCATAGACCTTCCCACACTCAGTTGCTTCTAGAGTCACTTGCTTGTTCTGATGTCCTTTGCTTTAGAGCTCCTATTTGCCTTAACTATGGTCTATTGCGTTAAAATGTCAGCTTTATCAAATGTAAAAGTTTACAGGGATGAGAATTAACAGATAGGAAAGCATGACTGCACTCTGCTACTTCGGACCAACACAGAGCTGTTGTATTGCCTTCTTTCTGAGACAGGAACTACCAACAGGGGAAAAGGCAAAAAAAAAGAGGAGGGAAGGGAGGGTTAAAAATATTTTCACCACTTCAACTGGTTTTAAGTAAAACAAGTCCTCTTGCACACAGTGTCCTGGTAAGAGAAAGTTAAGGTGTTGTGGACGCATAGTAAACTTTGTGCATTTGTTATCTTCCAGAAAACCTGGGCAAACCATGAGGGTGAGTGTCTGAGAGCAAACTTACCATGTCTTATTGGTGTAGAGAAGGACTTTTCTCCACAAGTCACCCCATTGCTGTTAGTTAGTGTCATGTGCAGCAGGACAGGACTCAGCCCCAAGGAAGTGCTTCCTCGTGGAACCAGAGCAGTTCCCGGGAGCTGGACAAAGCTGCTACCTCCTGTCAACACACTGCAGGAAAAGCTGTTTTTCTGCTACATCAAACTTGCCAGATGTCCTCCTGACATTTGCAGCTCAAAGGATAACCGCAAGGCACTATCTTAGCTTTCACACAAAAAACCTGTTTCCAACATAGGAAACTGCAAAACCCACTCATTTAAACTAAAAGAGAGTTAACACAGAGATCAGTGTGTCTCACAATCCCTCCCTTCATCTCCTTGATCAAAGCCCATTAACAAGGAAAACTTTGCTTTTTAATTTGGATCTACAACCAGACTGTAGGTACCTCAGATGAGCACATCAGCTCTGCAGCTGGCTGGCTGCAGCTGTGTTTCTAGCACAAACACTAACATTTAATATAACCTTGGTGCAGAACACTACCCTGTCATTTTGGTTCATCTAGATCTTGTTTTTCTATCTTATGCGAGAGGAAAAGAGAAGCAAAGCCAGTAACATACGAAAAATAGTTTATGGAAAAATAACAACAACAAAAAAGCTCTCTCAAAATATTTTGAATTCTGGTCCCCAATTCACAGACAGATCCCTAACTGCTGTAAATGAGTATAGAAATCAGGTCAGGGATGTTAATTTACACAAGTTAAAATTGTTGCTATCTGAACCCTAGATCCACTTGATATCACAATACAGCTCCAACACTTTAAATAACAAAAAGTGCCATTAGAGAAAGACTCCATCAAAGTGCAGTAGGTGGTTAATTCTCTCCATTTCAGCCTCAGATTACAGAATTGGGAATGAGCTGAGACTCTTCCAATCCATCTCAAGTGTCTTCGCTCCACACACAAGGCTGCAAAAGACTGATTTGCTGCCCAGTCCCTAGACATCACTGAATTCTCTACAATAACAGACAAAAGTTGAAAAATTCTCACAGAAATGGTTTGGAATTTTATCACTCCTAAGTAAGAGTAGCTAAATCCACAGCTAATACAAATCCACACGGCAGCAAGAGCAAATCTGATTTACACTACTTGACGAATAGTCTTGTGAGTTTACTTGGTTTAGGAAAAAAAACCCACACACATAGCAGTACTGCATTACTAATAGGATATTTGAGCTTGATTTGTTCCCTAATTAGTTTTCAAACTTACATAGTTGCTGCTCCCCAATGTCTTCACTCTGAATTTTTAAACTATCTTTAAGCTGAAGATGAGCTCTAGTCCAAAACCTTCAATTTGAACATGACACATTAACAAAGAAAGGTTTGAATTTAAAAAAGGTCCCTCTCTCATTACAAAAAAAAGAATTCTCGAAATATTCTTTTTAAAATCATCTCCAGTTCCAAAGATCACCACTAAATTAACAAGCTTCAAAGCCCTAGTTGGATAGAGTAAATACATCAGCTAGGATTGCCTGTCAGGCGCTTGAGCTCCTAACCACTGATCATATGTGATGTTCATGATGCATCCCACAGTACCTGGAGGTTTCCTGTTGCCGCGTGAGCGTGGGGCAGGCATTCCACAGGTTCAGGGAGGATAAGGAAGTGTGAGGAAAGGGCTTGCAACTTCCACTCGCAACTGCAAGAGAATGAGGAGAGGTGCAGTGACTACATGCAACACTGCTCAAACACCACCAGAATGCAATTGCAATTTGGACTGTTGATATTGAGAAATATAATGAGGAAAACAAGACAGACACAAAGCCTCTAGAACAAACAGCTTCAAACAAGTGATTTGATGGACTTTAATGAGTACTTTCTCTCATTTATGCAAAATATTCCTAATATCCAAATAAAACCATTAAAGAAAATTAAATAGCACACTTGTGTAGTCCTTCAAAAACAACGCATATTAAAAGCAAACTGACCTGGTGATGCACAGTAGATGTGATCACCTTCTTTCCCAGTCTTTGGCACAGTCTCAAGGAAGGATTTTTCACTCAAGCAGGCAGAAATCCCCACTGCCCTGGTTTGTGGGCATCCCTTCACTGGTGGAAACCCAGAGCTTTTGGATCCCTCTGGCAGAAATCAGTTCCTTCTGAGTGTTTCCTGGTCCACCTATTTTCAGAAGGGTTTGAGCCCCTCCTATTATTTTTTTTTTTTTTTGTGAAGTCTCTTTGGTACTGCCTTACCCTTGCCTTAAACCTCCTATAGAGAAACTAGTTGATGTCTCTCTTCCTCTTCCGTGTCCTGCATCCTGCCAATACCCACCAGATCTTCTGAAGGTCACAATCTGACTGCCTGGAGTAAATGTGCAGGTACAAATCCTTGTACATGATCCACAACGGAAACAGCCGAGCACTGTTTCCTTAAAGTTACTGCATGTTACTGCAGCTGATTTCTGCAATAACTTTGAAAGGAAAAGTAGAAAAGCCCTTTTAATTCCAATTGCCCTTTATTTTAAAGCTTAATTACAGTAATACAAGACTGCCATGGAACGATAATTACAATTTATTTAAACATCGATAAGTAAACATTAGATTTTATTTTCCTACTGTGAAATGTATCTAACCTAATGGACTGATAATCTCATTTAATTGTATGCAATCAAAGAAACTGGGTAATTTTTGTGAGGTATCATAAAAGGGCAATGGCTGCTTTATCAACAGATATTAACTATTTCCAAAAACAACTGCTATTTTTATGAATCATCATTTTCCACTCATCCTGAAGCACACTGCCTTTGGATCTGTACACAAGATGAGAATCTTCCTAAATGTGCCTTGTTTTCCAAACATCCCAATTGTTTATCAGTACTACTTTACTGATTATCAAAATAAAGATGAATCTGCAGCAGATTTGCCAGCTTAATACTTTTATCCACGTGCTAGAGACACTAGAGGGTGTTTAAGAACTAGGGGTCAGTTTAAGACTTCAGTGCACAGTCCGAAAGAAACACAATAATTAGATTGAGCCTTTGGGTAGTTTTAATTTTTAATTCCACTCCAGAAAAGTTAATAGGAGACTTTCTCTGAATGCCACCTAACAGATGGTGGTTCTCTTTTTACTAACACCCTTGAGTCTATTTCGAGATAGGAAATAAATAAATTTTTAATTGGGAGGAGGAAGAGGCCGAGAAGAAATAATAGCACAGGAACTGAAATTAAAGATACAAATAAACAATAAGGAGAGTGAATCCTTCGTTCAAAACTCTCCCTGCAAAAGGCAGGAGTTTAAAAGCTGCAAATCTACACATATAGAAGCTGAAACTCTCCCTCAATGTCTGAAGAAGTTACATGTGGAAGAACCCACAACTGTCCTCTCCAAACGTTGCAGAGCTTCGTGGTGCAGATCCCTCCTGTGGGCAGGAGTCTGGTGCTTTTTAATGCAAACTAGACCAGGGTCTGTGCCAGATATTGCAGTTTTTCCTTTCCCAGAACCCTTTCCCAGGGCTCTGTTGGGACAAATACAGGCAACTGCCTTTGAAATGCATGCGAGTAGCTCCAAGCAGCATCTGCAAGCCAAGAGCAGTTCCACTTCACCCAGCTGATGGGAAGCTTGAAGCATATGAACCTTTTCCACAGAGGAAAACAATTTGCAATTCTCCCATTACAAGAACCATCATTTCATCAACACAGAATTGTGCTAGTCTCTGCACAATGTGTTAGCCAATAATTCAAGAAGCTGCTGTGTCCTGCTAGATCAGTTTTTTTTTGGATTTTGAGATTCATGTCCTTAAAATGTAATGCCATATTTATTAATAAATGCAAGCCTGCACAGTTTTCGCATGTGGATTAAGCTGACAACAGTCTAGCAATTTAATTGTCATCAAATTGTGCTGGCAATTTTCAAATTTGTTCTGCATCAGTAATAATTTTGATTATATTTCTGAGGAGGAGAAAACACAAGAACGGAAAGAATACCATCCAGAAAGAACTATAATTTTATTATTTCTGTGTTTAAACCTATTAAATTTATGGCACTACTGAATGCAGAGGACCCTGCATGCAAATTATCCTGAAATCTAGGTCACAACATGCTGCAATGTGATTTCTAATTAACAAGCACAAAATTACTGTTCCAATCAACCCTTTCATGAAATTGATGGTAGTAAACTTAACTAACCTTTACCAACATGGTAAGCAATTTCGAAGATAAAATCCGGGTTTTTATATCATCCACAAACTACATTAGCCAAAGGAGTAATCTTAACAGCTACCAAGCTCACAGCTCTCATTCAATTGCAGCTCTTTGGTTAACAAAAGGCTTTGAATTATCACACAGAGGAAAAATAAGAGAGTCCAGGTTCAGGTAAACAATCTATTTGCATTAGATACATTTCTATAATTTTGGAGAAACTGCATTTAAATCAATAGGTTTGCAACAGCCAAGAGCAGACTCTTATTCTTCTACCCTTAAGATGCTAAAAGAAGAGACAAGCACAAATGCTTTTTATTATTGATGTAACAGGACAGATCTTTGTGTGGCCTAATTGGGCCCCACTATATCTGGAATTTTACCAGATTATTTTTCCCTAATAAAATCATATGGATTATTTTCCTCTGTGCTCTTTCAAGTGAACTGGTTGCAGAGAGTTTGCCTCAGAATGGGTTCTTCATTATAGCACAGATGCCTCCCTCCTCTTATTTCCCTTTAGTTTCTAAAGTTGGCCCTACTAGGAGGACAGGTCCCTTTGCTTTTGAAAGCTACGGAGTTTTCACCATTGACTCAAGTCACAGCAAGGCTTGGTCTACATTATAATTTCCATAAATTAGAGGTATTACAATGAAGTACGAAAGTGGCATGCCTTATTTGGTGTGCATGTGAAATTAGCATAAATGAATCATTTAATTTACTTCGCTTCACCATAATTTCTGCAATTAAAAAAAAAAAAGATATCAACTAGTCTTTTATTTTGTTTATGAGCTTGTCTCTGTGGGTTAGATTTCCATACTGGCTCTTCTGGTGAATAGCAACAAGCAGGAGCAGCTAAGTAAGATGCATCACCTTCATGAGGATAAATACATAGCATATTTCAAAGGCAGAAATTAATTCCCAGAATGTTCTTAGGTCAAGCGCAAATGCTGTTAAACGGAGCTTAAAAAGCATCAAAATAATATCCTTTAGTGCTAGAACCATGGGAATGCTGCTCTGATAGAACAGCATCTTGCCTTTGCTGATGATGGCAGAGAGAAAAAAGTGGATTTGGACAAGAATCCAAAGATCAGCTCAGTATTAATAAGTCTAAGGTAAGAAAATACACAGAGAGAGCAGCAAGGAGGGAATCAGATATGGAATAACGGCATTTTAGCTCATTTTTCCCCACTAAAGGAAGCAGCTTATCCCTAAGTATCCCTATCTCTGCTCATGTACATGACAGGCTCTCATCTTACAGCAGGAGGTGGTGCAGCCAGGTAGGGCACCAATCTCCCTTGGAATCAGGCTGTCGCTTCTGCAAATGCTGACCCTGCACAGCTGTCAGTAGCTCCACAAGAAGAAAATCAATGGCGAAGCCAGTCTTCTTTTTCCCATTTTCTTTCAGTTCTTCAAACAAACTCAGCACAGATACTCCCAGCTCAGTCCTGAACCTGTTGGTTGTAGCATCAAGAACACCTTGACCTTTCAGGTACTGCTAGCCAGGAGTAACTGAGCTGTGAAACTTGCACAGAGAGACCTCGCTCCCAGGAACACAGTATTTTACCCCATAGTTTCGTGATGCACCTAAAAAGACAAGCTGAGATGTCTCTCCGCTGCCCCATGGACCACAGCTGAAAGGTAGTGCCTGGCAGAAGCCCTGTGGCACTCTTCCTGCTCTTACATTTGGGCAATTTCTGAGATCGTTCTACCTAGAAAACAAAACAAAGTACCACATTAGTGAAAGAGATATGCAACCTGACTACTAAACTGAGTCCCAAACTCTCTACAGGCCTCTGGGCTCTCCAGGATCCTCTCTAGGATCTTTCAGTCTGTTGCTCTCGTGCCAAGACTGATGCTGAATCACACACTCCAAATAAATGCATTTTAAGCAGACCTGTGCATCCTCAGAGATTAAGTCATGTTCTATAGAAAATGACATTCAGAGGAGCTCAGGGAGCATGGGAAAGACTTGCTTACTTGATATTTTGCGTTCACTAACCTCTTTTTTTCATTCATGACTTTTTAAACAGGCTTACTTTAATGTATGTGAGATCAGACGCCTAACACGGGTTTCAGACAACTTCCTGAGAAAGGGGTAGAAAAAAAGAGCATGGATGTCCAGACTGGAAGAACATCAACTGCCAAATCAACTACCATGCCTTTGCTTGCTTCTAGCTCCTATTAAACCAGCTTATAAACCCTTTCTGCAACCAAATCATGTAAAGTTGATAGTAGCTCATGTGGGCATACAAACTTTAAGTCAAGAAACTGAAAGCAGTTCCCCATTGTACAGGAATATACAACAAAATATCAGAAAAAGACAATCAGAGGCCTAAATCTGAAAAGACTTCACTCCTCCTAGTACACGTCCCCTCTGTCCATGCCTCTCTTCCTCCTCACTTGCGTATTTTAAAAAGCCTAT
Source organism: Tinamus guttatus (assembly GCF_000705375.1). The sequence continues at coordinate 32,591 of NW_010581886.1, read as the reverse complement.
ATATTGTGCTACAAGTTCACAGAAAACAGCAATTTAATTGCTCTTCTTGAGTGGAAAGACAGGTCAGTTTTGGAAGAAGGTTCAAGGAAGTGTGTGAGATACTATTTAATTATAGTTGCCTTAAGTTGACTATACCCAAAGCAAAGCATGATGACCCACAACAGAAGGAGCTGGGATGTATTTGTGCTAGCTAACCCGAGGAGATGCCTGTACTGCTTGGTGCCTCCAGAGAGCAGTTCCCAGCAAACCAGGCTCCTGTGACCTCCCAGCTGGAACTCCCTGTCTGTACAAGGCAGGCTCTGGCTCAAAGTTTGGGAAGCTCTTCCTTCAGACGAACAGGTTAGACGATGTGAACACACTGTGCCCTCTCCACCCTTTGCAAAAAGGAAATTTGCAATACTGCAGTGAGACAAATACGCCCTCCTTGTGGAGTTTCACATTTAAATGTCATTTTTTTGAAGCTTTCTCTGCAGACGCTCGTCGTCGTGTGACTTTGCAGCGCAGGCCAGATCTGCACCTAAGGCTTCCAGGACTCATCCCTTTTCTCACTAGTTTACTAAATGTCGAGCTGACAAAGCCAAGCCTTATCTTGCTTAGCAAGGACAGCATCTTACACCAGCGGGAGCTGCTGCCTCTGTTCCTCCACTCCATTTCCCCATCATCCATCCAAGCAATAGTAAATTATTCAGGATCGAAATAACAGTTTTCAACATTAATAATTTACAGGTACACCAAGGGGACATGTAAGGTAAAAATGTAACTGATCTGGGAGTATCAACTTTGGCAAATTTTATAATATTCATCTAGTGTTTTCTATCACTCATCCTTCTGCTTTGCTGACTAGAACAGTTGCACAGTAACAGGCAGATTTCCCTACTGACATGCATCTGATACACAGGTTCAATACCTGCAAAGGTGAAACATCCTTTTGTTTGGGCTTCATTTATTAAAGCACTGGCATCAGAGCTTGCAAAATCTTAATCTCCAGAGGGCTCAAATGGGCCTAAGGTCTACTTGCTTAAGGAAAGCTTGCTGACATCAGTACTACCTAGTGAGAATGTGCCCCAGGTATGTATATAATCATACTTTAATTAATAATTATTAATAATTTATTATCCAACTTCTTATATGGTACCTCTACCTTCCCTTTCAGAAAAATGATACAGCCTTTCACTTTTGGGAGACTGGAACTAATTAAATACACTGAGAGCTTCATGGAGAACTCTAATTTACTGCGGCAACACTTAACACTGAAGCAATGGAATTCCCCAAGACAGACACCATGCAGAGAGTCTTACACCAGCTCCCCCATTAGTGCAAAGGCACATTTTATATTTCCTTCATGTGATCCCTTTAGCAATCCATGCAATGAACGTAACTACATCATGAGCAAAGTAAATTCAAGTCTCAGAAAAGATTAATGTCGTTGAAAAAATCCTACCTAATAGGAAGCCCGTGAAAGCAATATTTTCACTTAAATTTAATGACTTTCTGATAGTAGTCATATTACTTGGAAAATGTGAACAAATGAACACCTTTTTTTTTTTTTTTTTAATTGAGATCTGGGCAAACTCCTAACAAGATTTATTAACTCAGCATATTGAGCCCCTCATTTACTTACAACATACCAGAAAACATGTCATGTTTTTCACTTCTCTGCTTGCATTGGCAATGCTTTAGCTGAGTTTTCCTGCAAAAAGAGTTTTCAACCTCCTGCAAAAAGAGTTTTCAACCATCAGCTTACTCCGCACTCATTCCTAGAAGAAAACTGACAAATTTTCTCAGTCTGTAACCTCTCCTATTCATTTTCTTCATCACCACATACAGACCACATTCTGCGAAAGCAGACAACAAAATAAGGATACAAAAATTATTGCAGTCCAAGACACTTGAACACTTGTGTTGACTCTGCTCATTGCCCTGCTGCATGCTGGTTGAGTTACTGTGTTTCACGTCCCCCATCCTGCTGCTTAGCTCCTGCAAACAGAAACTTACTGGCTGAGAACCTGTCCCTCATAATGCACTTAGGCAATGAATAGCAGAATAAGAAGTTGATATTTATTGATATTAATTATTGCTGCCATCTTCGCATCAACAGTTGCAATGATTAAGAAAAGCAATGCAAGGTTTCTGGTGTGGGGGAAGCCATTCTTTATGCTGGTCAGTATGTCAGTGAAATGACCCAACAGTATTTGGAGGCATGGAAGGAATGTATTCATTCAAGAGATCCCCCCTTATGCAGTCTTTCTTTTTACTGTAATCACAAATTTAATGATATTGAGACCCTTGGAGTATGTTACGGGGAAGAACAAACAGCAAATAAGGCAACTGCTCTGACTGGCAGGAGAAAAATCACTGCTGCTGTTCAATGCAACCACCAAGTGCTAATGATGTAACCAGTGCAGATCCATGTTTTGCTTTCCCCAGTGGTGACCACACAGTCTCCTTGTTGAGCCTTCCCACTGGTGCAACCAGACACACAGGCTGTGCCTCAAACCTCTTCACAGCCCTTCCACGCATTTTGACCTGTGTTCAGCTGAGGTGCTTAGACAATACATCATTACACTCATGAGGCAGATTTTGCAAGTGAATGCCTTCACTTAAAGACATGCTAAAGGGGCCAGGCTTTGAGAGGCCTACATCTAAGAAATCAGGCTTTTTTTTTTTTTTTTTCCTAGAAACCTCTTCCCAGAGAGGGATAACTGATTTATCGTTACTCAACAAATATAAATAACAACCCAGTAAGCTAGAGCATAACATGCCTTCAGCTAACAGAACTAAATAACGAAACAGAGGCCTGGATCCTGGCTCAGTCACACAGCTGGCTTGACAATATCAGCACTCGTTGTCTGCTATTTCCTCTCTGACTGGCATATTAAATCAAGTTGAAAATTGCTTCCTCAACCCAACACACTTACATAATCCAGACAATCTTAATGTTAGGGACAGGCTATTGCCTTCTGGTTCTAGCTAAACAATTCCTGGTTTACACAATCAAATCAAGTTTTCTTAATCTTTGTGATAAATCTGTTGGTCAAGGTATATAAGAGCATGACCAGAGAAAACATTGAGCCCGTTCAAATTTGCATTGCAGGTTAGCTCTAGAATCCTTAGCTATCATACACTGCTCCACATTATCTGTGCTGTGGAGTCCAGCTCTTACACGGCTCATATGAGCACCTAGGGCTCTGCAGCCACAGCACAGAGTTCAGCTCTGGCTAGTTACCCAGAATCCAGAAATAGGAGTTTTACAGAGCAGATTAAACCCAACTTTGAATAAAGAGGGTAACTCGTGAAGCCAAACCAGCAGCTTTGCAAATGGAGAAACATGCATTCTTGCACCAACTCATTGTTCATGCAGATGCCAGGTATCACCTGGCCTCCTTATCAGGGGTGTGCTAAGCCTAGAGACCCACATGGAGGCCAGGATGAGCTCTTTGATATTTCCAAGGTGGTATGCCACCTGCTTCCAAACACTGAATTACCTTTACAAACTCAAAGATGTCTACACAGGTAACAAGACAGAAATGGCCTACTTGGGTATCAAGTAGTATAGTGGCTTTATGGCAGATGAGTCAAAACAAAACAAAACAAAATAAATAAAACAAAAGCCCCCAAAACAAAAAACACAGCAAGTTCACTCTCTCTAGTCCCATTTGGAAGCCCACTGGATCCTACAAAGCATTTCTGAAGAGTCTTCCTTCAGTACTAGAAAGGAAACAGATTTTCTTGGACCTATTACATGCAGATAAATACTTTCTAGTTTGCCAAATATCTCATTATATACTCACTACAGCTAGTCGGCAGAAAATTATTCCTGATGAAGAAATAGTTTGCAACAAGCTCATTACAGCATTAGTTATGCAACTTTTTAATTGTTAATTTGGCTTCCTTCTCATCAGTCTTTATTCCTGCTAGGCACTCTAAGTCTACAGACACCTAACGAATTGCAGCACTAGAGGCCAACCCTTATTTGTCCTCTTGTTGTCCTCTTGCGCTGGTTTGAGAGCAAACACCGGCCTCACATTCATTGTTGGGGCTGCGGATTCTTCATGAGTTGAGTGGACCGCTGGAGTCTATGCAAGACCTCTGCTGCCTCTGAAAAGATGTACCTTAACTCAGGTTCTGTCCCAGAGCTTGATCTAATTACAAGTTTACAGAGCCACAGAATGGTTGAGGTCAGAAGAGACCTCTAGAGATCATGTAGTCCAAGCCAGGACACCTGAAAAACATTGCATATGGTCACCTCCAGGCTGGTGTTGAATATCTCAGAAGAAGGAGACTCCACAACCTCTCTGGGCAGCCTTTTCCAAGGTTCTGTCACCCTAACAGTGAAGGAATTCTTCCCCATATGGAGATTAAACTTTATATGTTTTAATTTATACCCATTACCCATTGTCCTGTCACTGGCCACCACTGAGAAGAGTTTGGCCCCATCGTCTTTACATTATCCCCTCAGGTATTTGTACATATTGATAAGATCCCACCTCGATCTTCTCTTCTCCAGGCGAAACAGATCCAGCTCAGTTAGCCTTTCCTCATAAGATAGATGTTAGAGTGCCTTGATCATCTTCGTTGCTCTATGATTGGACCCCTCTAGAAGTTCCACATCCCTGTTGTACTGGGGAGCCCAGAACTGTACCCAGTTTTGCAGTGTGGCCTCATCAGAGCTGAGCAGAGGGGCAGGATCTCCTCCCTCGCCCTGCTGGCAACGCTCCTCCTGAGGCAGCCAGGAGGCCATGGGCCTTCTTGGCCACAAGGGCACATTGCTGCCTCACGGGTAACCAGGTGTCAAGCAGGACTCCCAAATCCCTCTCCCAGGCGTGCTTTCCAGCAGGTCAACCCCTAATCCGTACTGGTGTCTGGGGTTATTCCTGCCCAGGTGCAGGACCCTGCACTTGTCCTTGTTGAACCTCATAAGGTTCCTCTCTGCCCAGAGACTCACTGATGAACAAGTTGAACAGCACCGGGCCCAGTTTACCCCTCCTGCATCTTTGCATTTCCTTATCGTAAGTATTTCTTAACTTAATTCCTACACAAAACATTAATTCATTTCCAGTTTTGACTGGTTTCTTCTATACACATCCCGGTAGTCATAAAAGATTTTAAACCTCTCAGCTAGCAGTCTGTAGGACCAAGGTTTATCCAATCCTGCAGTGTCCTCTAGAGGAGTCAGTGGGCCCCATCTACTCTGAATATGATAGAAAAACACTCCCCTCCTGTTGTACAATGCAACAAAACGTAGAACTGAACCAAAGTGCTACTATTTAACTCACTCTACTTAATAATAATAATAATAAAAGACACTTTTCCAGAATTCATTCCCACATTTGTCTAAAGATCTGGAACACTACAGAGTGCATCCCCACATGAGAAATATGTGGAAGATGAGGAAATAAATTCTGCCATCACACAACAAAGACAGAATCTAGGAAGCAGTAAAAGATCAATCAATCCATTCTGTGAATAGATGCCCTATATTGGCAGTTCTCTGCATCTAGGACATTTCAGGAATAATAAACCATTGGAATACCAGTTAGTCTATATAGTGAATTGATTGCGATGCCTGAGTCATAACAAGGTGCAATAACGAATTCAAGTGAGGAGGACGGAGTGTGAAACAAGCTCAGTTTTGGGTGTGTATATTTACTAGATGTAGGGGTTTATATTTTGCAGCTGGAACAACTAATTTTGAAAATCATCACGGAGAAATTGTTTGGGAGAGGTTATAGTTTGGTTGTTCCTAAACACCACTGCTCTGTGAACACGGTAGCAACTGAGAAAGACCCAAAAGCCACAGCAGAACAACAGTGGCTCCTCCTGGCTTGATGCAGGTATAGGAGGAGGCCGAGTCTGTGGCTATCCAGAACAGCCTCACCTTCTGCTCTCAGCATCTGCAAAAAGATTTCAACTGCAGTTTGTGATAACTAGTTGCACATCTAAATAATTAACTCCCAATTAAATGCCTCACTAACTCATGTGTCCCCAAACTACTATCATATAGATAATGCACTGTTTAACTTAGCACGACCCTCTGCTTTTCTCAGTCATTCTCCTAGTCAGATTAATTGAACTTAATTTGTCTCACTGGGGAGAAAACTACCTGTTCCTAGAACTGCTATGAGCAATCCCAGCTCCAGGGTGCTGGCTACTACATACCTGCATCATGCCAATGTGCAACGGAGGCCCTACCAAATGCCCTGTGAACTCTGCCCAAAAGAATTCTGCCTAATTCCATGAGATGGCAAATCCCAGGCACACAGTGGTTCAAGTAGCTAACTGGGTCCTACACAGTAAGGAAAGGAAGGTAGATTCTGTGCAATTCTTCTTTAGTTTCAATTCTTTCACTGGATAACAGATAAACATTCCTTGATAAAAAAATTCTTTTAAACTTATTTCAGAAGTTACATATACATAGCAAACCAGGGATCAGAGTAGTTACGCCACCTTATGTTTGTCAACAGTCTGACCTGTTCATCTTCTGTAACTTGGGTAATCAGTTTTGCTCACATCAAAATGTGTTGGCAAATAATTGCAACAACTCTCTTTATATATTTTGGAAAAATGTGCAGGATAGTTCATCACATGAACAGGCAGAACATTTTAAATTCCCCATATCTTGCAAGATAAGATCCCCTTATCTTGCAAGATTTTTTTTAAAGCAAATAAACAGAAGATCAGATTAAACAACTGTATGGTGTTTTAGGGGAGAATATTAAAAGGACTTTTTTCTGCTAATTCATTAAAATCTGCCCTGTGACCCAATCTCAGTACACCAGGGCCTGAAGTGCAAGGCCTGAATAGCTTGGGTGCAGCGTACCCTTTTTAATGAATCTATGACACACATTTTTCATTGCAGTCAGAGCAGGGTATGCTCTTTTAGTGTATTTTTCTTTTTAAGTTTTTCATTTTAAACATTTTTATTTTAACAAGTCACTATATTTGCCAGTGGACAAAATGCATGCACTCTCTCTTGTATTTCATGTTTCTATTAAGGATTTGGCATTGTAGACCTGACATGAAAAGGGCCTCAACCCGGTAAAACCACATGAGCAGAGATCAGTCTTGTTCCTCGCCACACTGAACTCTAAGGAGCTGAACTACCCCTTTGTTAATCTGCTTCTGGAATTCCTGCTGCTACTGCATTCCTTAATCTGCTTCTGGAATTCCCGCTGCTACTGCATTCCTAGTGCTTCTTTGCACAAATCACTCAGGATCCACACAGCCATAAAGCATGAGTGTCTCCTATGGCAGAATAATCATGCTAGAGCATTTCTAGTATGATGTTCAAAATCGTAGCCAAGTCTCGGAGCCAAGAAGGCCAAGGGGATCCTGGGGTGCGTTAAGAAGAGCGTGTGAGGAGAGGCTGAGGGAGCTGGGCCTGTTCAGCCTGGAGAAGAGAAGGCTGAGAGGGGATCTAATCAGTGTCTATAAGTACCTCAAGGGAGGGAGTGCAGAGGATGGTGCTGGCCTCTTTTCACTGGTGGCCACCAACAGAACTAGAGGTAATGGCCACAAACTGAAGCCCCAAAAGTTCCACAGGAACTTAAGGAAAAATTTCTCGACAGTGAGGGTGCCAGAGCACTGGAACAGGCTGCCCAGAGAGGTTGTGGAGTCTCCTTCTTCTGAGATATTCAAAACCCGCTTGGACGCAGTCCTGTGCCACGTGCTCTAGGTGACCCTGTGTGTGCAGGGGGTTGGACTAGATGATCTCTAGAGGTCCCTTCCAACCTTGAGCATTCTGTGATTCTGTGATTCTAAAAAGAGTCATATGGTGACTGATGCCTTAGGGAGACATTGTTAGGAGAGCTAGCTCTACCCCAAGGGTCTGGCCAAAGCAAGAGTCTGTCACAGTGATGCCTGAATCAGCAGAAGGACCTGCCAGCAGCCCCATTTCAAGCCTGGCAGTTGTTTTAGAACAGGATTGTTTGGAAAAATTAAAGACAAGAGTAGAACATAGTTCTTCATCTTGTCTGTCCCACAGTAGCTGATAGGGTAGATCCTTTGCTCCACTCTTTTCCCATTCTGCAACGATTTCCTTATAGATATAAATATGTGTGTGTGCATGTATACATGTATATAAATGTATAAAAACACACAGAGAGCAATCTGTGAACACATGCACACAGTTTGCACACCAGCCCTTGAAGGAGCTGCAGTGCTCCCAGCCTGCATACACACTCCCCTACTCCAAGTCTCAGTGTCCAAGCGTGGTCCCATCTGGAGTTTTGCAAGGCACATGCATGACAAGCTACATAGATCTGCTCCATCTCCCCCAGGAAGTAAGCGCTCCTGAAGCTACCACTGGATTGCCAAAAGAAAACCTGAAAGAAGGGCTCCATCTAGAAAGTGCTTGAGTATCTAATAGTGCTGAGAAAACTATCTGGCTATCTCCATTTGGTTAATGCTACTATGGACTTCAGCACTATATTTATAGCACTATAATGCAGCTAGCTTTCTTAAACTCTCGATATGAATCTATGGATTATAAAATTCTAGATGTTTGTGAATAGCAAATTACCTTTTTATTTCCCTATCTGTAACTCTTGAGGTGAAGAGTTGTTACAGAAAATCACTTACGAATGAATCAACATCAGTTCATCAACAGTTTGCATTTGCTAATGATGTTTAACAGACCACAGTGATTGCTGTCCAGAATTCTTCTACGAGAGGCAAAACAAATATCTAAATTATAACTTTCTAACATCTGCTTCCTCTAGGGGAGGACTCGTATGAGGCTTGACAGATGCGAGAGCTCCAAAGAATGGCTGTTACAAACCAGCCAGCTAGCGCAGCCTTGGAAAACACAGCCAATCTCAGCGTATTGAAACGAGCTCCAAACGGGGGCAGAAATAGCACGCAGCTGTTCCTTCCGACTGCTGTTCTGGAGAGAGATGGCATCTCGTGACGGTATTAATAGACCTCTTTTGCTCTGCATACCACCTGGGAAATGAGACCCCACCATTTCATCTCATTTGATGTTATTTATAGTGCATTACACACAAAAAGCAAGAGAGCCACTGCAGCAATGACAGCGCGGAATAAAACAATCAACAGCTAGCTAAGTCTGCATGTTCTTTTCCTTAAAAAAGAGACTTCTTTTTTTTGAGGAAAAAATCTTTTCCTCAAAATACGAATGTGAAGCACATTGCAGGAGGAGATCTTTGGGTCAGTTTGTCTTTGGAGAGATCTATGGCAAAATTCTGTGAATAATTCTCACTCTTGCTTACTGTATATTTTATTTACTAATCTCCACACAAAGAAAATAGGACATGACGTACTGCATTCTTTTGAACTGGTAAGTGCCCACGTTTGGGGCTACCTGGGAAAGGTAAAAATGTGTCCCACCAGCTTCCTACCAAAACATGAGCAAAACTTTCCTTTTCCAGCAGCAAGAGCGAGGATGTGTGCCAGCTGTGATTGAATCATCTATTTTAACACTGCTGCCGACCTGTGGAATGGATATTTGACCACACAACGGCTTTTCTGCTATGTAAGAGAGCTGACCCCTCTGACTGATTCCTCTAATTTTGGATAATGCCTTACAGAGACTGTCCAAACCACATGCAGGATAGAAACCCACAGCCACATGTTCCTCGTATGAAGATTGTACACACTTCTGCAGCCTTCAGGTCTGGTGATCCATAATCTCAATTGAATTCTGTATTTCTGACAGCACAAATTTTCATCTTGTGCTTCTGTCTGCGATGAAGAACTTCCGCCAACATCCATCCTGACAGGATGCTTACCCGTTGCCAAATGGAAACGTTTGATGTACACATACAGCCGGTAGAACACAGCTGGCAACACGCACTACAACAAGGATTCATTGCCCCACTAGGTGCTGGGACAGACACCGTTCCCACTGTGCTGCTTTTCATTGTCTGCTGCCTCGTTAGCAGAGGGAATATCACGAGCAGCTTCTCGCACGAGTAATGTATGTCTTATGAACTTCTTGGCTTTGCCATTTCCCTTAAGATATCTTTACAAAAACAGTTCCAAAGGAAGAACAGTGGCTAACCCTGCCTTGCGTCTCAGATGCACTGTCACCACAGAGCAAAATTTTAACTAGGATCAACATGTCACGTTATGTCTCACTCTGTGGGGGGCACAGAACACCCGTTTTTATGTGCCAGGCTTGAGGCATATCATGAAGTATCCCCAATAGTTTCAGATGAGGTGCAGTGATCCACGGGACTCTGAATGAACAGCACCCACATGGATAGTTGCTACCTGCAGTGGAATCATGCATGACCAAGGCACGTCTTCATGAAAAGGAGTCTTATAATTGCTGCAAAAGTACAATGCTAGCAGAAGTCATTATTTTACAGCAACTTTAGGGGGTGTCTTCCCGAACCTAAAATTAAACTCTTAAATTCATACATGAGTAGCTGTAAAATAGCCCGATTTGTAGAGCAGCAAGCATCAGCATATCCCTGGGGAAATCATCTCCAAGCAGCAAAGCACAGAAGTCTGAAGCAAAGGCAACCCTCCTATTAACTATGCTTTAGAAAAAGATGATGTTTGCTAATGGTCCAGCCAGAGAGAAGAGCAGAACAAGGATTTAGCAGTAGCTGGAAACAGCATTTTTTCCTGACTGCAGTTGCATCACCCATGGGATGGACATTCTTGCTACCTGCATTCACAGCCTATGCCATTTTATTACCAAAAAAAAAAAAAAAAAAAAAGGAAAGAAAATCTTTCTGGATCAGTAATGTGCTCTCCCCCTCCGCACCCCCACACCTCGGTTTGATGCAAACAAGCAGCAACGTGAAAGTACTTGCTAATAATGTTACCTAAGGACGATGCAGTGTAATGGGTAGGTATAAAGCAACATCAACTGTGTGATAACTGGAATGAGAAACACTAACACAAATCAAGAGCGGAACCAAACCGCTGCATGAGGACAGAGAAGGCAAAAATTGCTCATAGATGGTTAATACTAGCAGCCTTGGCACTAAATGGGAAGATCTTGAAAGCATTAAGCAGAGATGTTGACCTGTACCACTTCTTAGGTAATGCGCGACGTTAAAGAACTCTAATAATTCCACACTATATTTGCCTCGGGTTACTGATGGTTTCAAATCCACTGAAACAAGTCTCAGGAGATCTGAGAGTTTTGCTCTGTAGTTCTAATCAGAGTCTGGTAACCAGTGCTCAGATGTCCTCTGCTCAGGGATTAAAGGATCAGTAGAGCAAGGCAGCAGCTTTCAAGCTGTAAAAAGTTCAGAATTTGTCTGAACATCATCCCATTTGAATGGGATTTTCAAAGGCACTCAGAACAGACATAGCCCCTTTTCCTTATCACAAAGGGAAAAGAAACCCCATGCATTTCCCAGAATTATATCTTGATCCTCCAATAAACCCCATTAAACCTCTTCACCTACATACGGTTCACTGATGGTCTAGGTCTGAGCAGGTAAAGTCTGAGGCCTGGGGAATTTTGAGGAAATTTTACCAGGATCTGCAAAGACAAGAGCTGCCAAAGAGGCATGTCAGGATTTCACCAGCCATCTCTGCCACTAAGCACTACTTAAAGCAATTTCCTGAACGCTCAGAGCTGAAAACAGTCTTAAATTAATGAGTGACTGGATTAGATACTGTATTATCAACTATCTGAAATCCACTTTTGAATGAAAGATTCATCCCGACTTGGAGATGCATTTTCAGTGAGTCACCTCTGTTTTGTTGAAACCATAATAACACACATAATTACTTGATACAGATTAATTTTCTATACGGCTCCCCTGCTTTTCAACACAAACTGCCACAAGACATTAAGCCTGTTCTACAGCTCATCAAATGCCTCGAACCTGGCCACAGTGGTGCCGACTGCTTTACAGGTAAAGCAGAAGAACACCATGACTGACAGCATAGAATAATTCATTAAGGGGGCTGCACCTCGGCAGTGCTTTCAGCTAGGAGCTGCCCTATCTTCCACAGCTTTTCCTCTGTGATGTTAGGGGCTTTCATACAGAGAGTCATTTGCTCATTATCCATAAGGCCATCCGGGCTGTGCTGCCCACAACGCCCAGTGCATTAGCAGTCCCACTCCTCCATATAGTGGCCAGTTTCCAAGATCTCAGTCTTCTGATCTCAGGTTTCTTCCTAGACCAGTAACTTTTGCCCAACAGGCAGGCTCAAGTTTTACTTTTTCGTTTCAGTGTAAGGATAATTATGCAGTGGCAGCTCAAACCAATCCACTGGCATCTCCCTCTGCTGACGCTAACTAGGGAGCTCTCCTCTTCTTATTCCAAAGCTCTGTCACTTCCTTGACACTTTTGGAAATCCTTATAAATGTATTTCTTACACTAAATTAAGGCAGAAACATTCTACTTGGGCTACTACCAAATTATTTTAATGCTTACTACTTTACATCTTTACAAGTATAGGATTGATGCTTGAAGTGAGATAGATTACGCTAGGAACACTGCACTGATCACCAGCGTGGGGATGGCCATCAGCGGTGGCCAGCGACAGGACAAGAGGCAACTGCCACAAACTGGGACACAGAAAGCTCCGTCTGAACATCAGGAAAACTTTATCGACAGGAAGAGGTTGCCCAACGAGGCTGTGGAGCCTCCTTCTTTGGAGATATTCCAAACCTACCTGGACATGATCCCGGGCAATATGCTCTAGATGATTCTGTTTGCGCAGGAGGGTTGGACTAGATGATCTCCAAAGATCCCTTCCAATCTTAATCATTCTGTGATTCTACAACGCAGCCATGAGAGCAGCTTACTTAAATGGGTTCCCTGGCACATTAACTTCCTCAATCGAAAGCACATCTTGAAGAAAAAAAAAAAAAAGCCTGCCAACTTCAGGCAAAATTAGAATTATTATAATTGAAGCAGAAGCAATGGTAAGATTTTATTATTTTTATTGTATAATGTTAGTGTAGCTGGCTCCTCATGATCTAAAAATATAAACCCATGAAATCGGATGGTAGGCAAACTGTAGAGCGACCTCAAGACACGCACTGTGAGAAGAGCAAACTCGACTCCATCGGGCTTGGAGTTCTGCTGAACGTCCCTACCGCCTGCCCTGCCCCTGCTACCCCCTCCATCAAGTGCTGCTCTGTGCTTGGGATCCCAGAGGTCCAGGCACCCTCCACAGCGCTGACTTCCTGCCCGGCCCTAGCAGGACAGTTGTCCTCTTTTTGAGGAGAAAAGAGGGGGGCAAATACCTCAGAAGAGATGAAAACCACCATCAGGCATTGACTGAGTAGATATTTCTGATGAAAGGGCTTTAAACCAGATCTGTGCCTTTCCTGCATGACTAAACAAACACATCTTTGAGTTTAGGTGCTCTCTGCTTATCGTGGGATCCACAGCGATGAAACAGGAGTTGTAATTTGAGGCGAGAAGTAAGAAAACGAGTAATTCTGTAAGCTAAAGCTATCCAAAGTCATCCATCCAAAGCCATTAAAACATAGTAGATCTCCAAAGTAGCATTTTTGGCACAGATGTACAATAAATGTAAACCAAGTAAAGACTGTATGAAAACAGGATGATAGAATTTAAACTCCAGTAAATGTTTTCTCTCAGCAAGAATTTAATTCAAGAGATACTGCTTTAAATTACCAACTACTGCAGGATTTGCAAACAGCGAAACAACATAATTCATAGACTTTTTTCTTTATATATTTTCTAAATAGAAATACAAAAAAAAAAAAAGTTTTACTATTACAGAGAACCAGAACCTATCCTATCAATATGAGATGATGAAAAGATGAAAATGCCTTCAATACAGACAGGAGGGTTGCCCGCAACATTTACAAGAGCTTTGCAGCTCTTTAGAGTTTTATTGTGTGCAGCAGCTTTCCTTTCCCCCAGCACATTAATAACACATTCATGGCTGTTCTTTCCCTGTTTTCTCTGCATATGATAACTTCCTTAAGCTGAGAGCTACTCTTGTAAGCACAGTATTTTATCCACACTAATCCTGTCATGTCTCATTTGTACTAATGCAGAGATGTGGAAATGTGTTGCTTAGTTGCTTATTTTTCTCCTCACCTTTCTCCCTTCCAACCAAGGCTTTTGCCATACCATATAAGTAAATATTTTAATGTAATGGAATTAAGTTTTATTAAATGTCAGGTTCCTAATAACAACAGAAGGATCTGTAAAACAGAGCTTCACGCATATGCTTGCCAAATGGCTAAGTTTCCTAATGTTTCTGTTTATGCAATACAATTCTATCAATTCTATTTTATAGGGCATTTTACAGCACTAGTAAAGCCACCTTCCAATAAAAACACTAATACTTATATTGGGCTTACACAAATAAATACAAGAGTCAGTCCTAAGTTTACCCAAATGATTTTTATTTATTTTTTTTTCACTGATGGTCTGTATTTTACCTGTATTTTAATTGTTCTTCCATTGCACAGAAAATAAGAACTGCAGAAATTATTGGGGCATTTTCTTTCATTTGTGCTCTGCAGATGACGATAACGGTCCCTTTGGCCTTAAAATCTCTGCGCCTGACATAAAAACAGAGGGAACATGGGCAGATGCACAGAGCAGCGCTACTGTCAACACCCAGCTCAAAAAAAAAAAAAAAACCCAAAACCCTCAGGTCTGGTTCCAAGAATACACAAAACAGACTTAAAAACAGGGATATAAAATATAAATAAGTTATGGTATGTTTATTTTAGTTGTCTTGTGCCTTTTCATGCTTTACTTGCCGCTCCTGTCTTCCAGCAATACAGAAAAGAGGGAAGTGGCTCAAACTGTCATGACATATTTTCTAATGAAAGCTGTTAGTCCTGTACAAAACTCCATTTTCTGAAGGCTTTTAATTAAGAAAAACAAAGCACGGTGGCACCATGTCTGATTATTCTATATTTTTTTATAGGGAGACATCCTGCTGCACCCAAATCACAACTGGGGGTAGTGCCATGAAAGCTCATGAGACTAATTTCACTTCCAAAGGGCTTCCCTACCCTGCATTTTCTTTCCCTCTCTTCTGTGGAAACTCTGGAGCCTTAGCTGTGATTTCTCTGCTACAGGAACAAACTCTGGAAGGGACTTTCTGAAGATCATCATGAGCAGGAAATGGTAGAATATTAATGCAGGAAGAACTTCGAGTCAACCTTTGATTCCTTCTGGGAGAGAGAGGAGCTTCACATGGGATGCCTCAGCTCCCTTCCAGTTCCCTTGAAATGTTGTGCTGATGTCTCTAAAGCAAACAGCTGGAGTCTGAAAGCTTCACCTGTAACAAGGACTGGAAAGAGACACCAAAAATACCCTCAACGACAGCAAAACGAATGCCAGCATTTCCATGTGCTTGCTGGAATGGGTTGAAACATTGACTTCCGTGTGGCTGTGTGAAGCATTCTCAGCCAAAATGAGGAGAAGATTAAACGTACAATGAATGAGGCAGAGATACCATAAGAGAACCCAGGAGAAACAACAGGCCCTTTCACACATCGCGTTGTCTTACATTAACAACATTAAAATTGTTAAATGCTGCAGTACTCAAAACACACACTCCTGCAGAGAAGCAAGGGAACAGCCTAGCCCTCCCTGCTAAAGAAAAGGGGGGAAAATTTCCCAAAACCAAAGAAAAAAACTAATCTTTGGGATTTATAAAGTTTTATAAAGATTTATAGTTATAAAGCTATATTTACTCCAAGCTTTTTGAGCAGGGATTTAGTTATCATTTCTAAAAGCTTCTAATTCTCATTTTCATAAGTGTCTTTTATTTTTTATTAAAACTGGCTTCTAGTGCAGTTAAGCACGTCTGAAAAAGCACACACTTACGTAGAAACCATATAAATATTGTTCGGCTTCTATAAAACTGTTCTGCAAGTAGCTAGTGTAATGAACACAGTTCATGTAAGGAGCAACGCAGAAGAAGGGCGAAGGGAGAATATTCCAAAATGGAGATGGATCAGCTGGATGTTATCATAGGGGGAAAAGTGCAGGGTGTTCAGACTGCTTGGAGGTGGGGGAAAGCTGCTGTTATGCTTTGGCAGTGAGCAAGAATGGCCTGCTTTACTGGTAAAGAAACAGAAATAACGCTCCAAGCGCTTTAAAGTGCTCCCACCTACACCCTGCTTCACAGCCAGCTTCTCCTTGATACTCTGCCTAGCGCGGCCACCACCTCAAGACCTCCTAACCACCATGGCCTGCCCATATGGTTGCATGGGACAACTGCTTTACATTATTTTAGAAGCATCATCAAGTTCTACTAGTTCACAAAACACTCAATCTCAGAGATCTAAGGAATTATCTGGAAAAAAATAAACGGAACTTCTGCTTTGGATAGCCACCTGTCGTATCTTTGAGCATATCATCCTCATCACAGATAAAATAAAGATCAGTCAAAGTTCTTGGGCTTGAAAGTCAGTTCTCAACCCTCGTGAAAAGTTAGGGGAGGGAGGAAGAAACCAAAAGCTAAGTTACTACCAAAAGAAACAAAACTGGCGAATAAGAAGTGGGAGATAAAAAATCACTGAGAAAACTAGGAAGCTTCTGAGGACGTGTGGCCCTTGCTGTGGGTGTTGTGTGGCCTGTACTTCAGAGCAAAGAAATAATTGAGAAGGTTCCCAAAGGCAGCAATAAACACTGTCACACGCATCATTTAAAAACCAAAGGGAAACAAAAGGCATCATGAGGCTGCAGCAGGAGGCAGTTTTGTTCTGTGACAAGCAGAGGAGCGCTTGGACTGACGGCACAAACACCAAGGGATCTACCTCATTGCGCCTGGAAGATCAAGGGTGGCATCTTCTCTACTTCGCAGTATCAAGACAGAAGCTTCCCAAACACTGCGGATAAGTGTCAGAACAGGAGACTTCCCCACCCATTTGGTGCCTTCAGTGTCACCACTGAGGTGACACTGTTTTCTTCTTTTTTATTTAGCAGAGCAAATAATAAACTCTTTCTTTCCTGGATGTTTTTTACCTTTTTTTAAACTAGGAGTTTAACAAAAGCATGCACGACACCTTTTCAATGATCCTAACTGGGAAAGAGCGGAAAGAAACATATTCCTAGTTTATTATATGTCAGCCTTATTAAATATTCTCTTTACAGTG
>NW_010581886.1:0-15538 GCF_000705375.1 Tinamus guttatus | reverse complement strand
TCCCTCCCAGCTCCCCCAACAGAACGTGTGAAAATAGAACGTGCTTTGAAATGATGGATGAACATTTCCTGCAGGGAGAAACAAATAAGGTTAAAGCTATATATACTTACTTAGGTATATACTTAGGTATATCACTAACACCTATTAACACTTGATTGCTCAGTTGTATGATGAGCGTGAGAAACACGTTTTTAAGACAGATTTCTTCACATAAATTGCTAGAAGTCCCCTTATGCATACATAAACACAGAGCGTATAAATAGCAGCAAATACAGTGTTCTTTTTGCATAACTTCCCTTTCTTCCTTATTTTATTTTATTTTATTTTAATTTTATTTTATTTTATTTTTACTTTCAGTGGTAATCTTTGAAATTCAAAGAGAAAACCGAGAACTCATTCTAAGAAAAAAAATTAAAGACGCACAAACAACAGATTTTTATTTTTGCAGAAACCACATCACACAACAAACTTCGCAAAACCTTCACACACATACTTCGCAAAAACCTTCAACTTTTTGTTTTGTCAGACAAAGCCTAAGAACCCAAATAAGAACTACTGGTTAGTTTAATAACGTGTTTTTGCATTTTTTAATATTAAGCACAAGCAAACAGCAATGCAAGTTATACCAGTAATAAAACTAAGTATTTCATTCTCCAAAAATCAGCAATAATGCACTTTTCTTCAGCTTCCTTCTTTTAGGAGCCACGGCAAGCAGGTAATCAACCCCCAAATTTATTTTTGACAAATGGACTATGCATCAAAAAGATGCATAGATAAGATAATAATCAGTAAATACATACTTCTGCTCTTCTACAAGAAAATTTAGCGATGAAGTCCAATATTAATATCCTAAAATAAGTGTTATTTTACAGCACATATCTTCAGGGCCCCTGGGCATCTGTCCCTTTCTAAAATTTTATTGATAGAGATGCTTGAAAAAAAAAGTATGATACACTACGCATTGAAGGAGATACCATGCCAAAATTAAGAGCATTCACAAGCTCTACGAGCCGGCCCCTTGTCTCCATCAGGGCTATTGGGGTATTAGTGTATTATTTGGAGGAATCACTGAAATCTGTCCCCATTGTGCTAAGCACAGAGGGTTTTAACAGCTTTTCCATGACATTAGGTAAATCCCGGGGAAGAAAAAAAAAAAGAAAGACCATGACAGATCTGGTAACTCCAAGCCTAAAAGCCAATTGGCAACAGAGTGGAGAGCAAAGCTTCGGAATTTTAGTTCACAGCTCCAGATTTAACTCATCTCCAACATAAGAGCTCCCAGGTTGCTTTTGCAATATAACTAACACTACCAAAAAGCAGCGTGGACATGGGCTAAATTTACAAAAGTGACCCCAAATTATGATTCCCACTGTTCAGCAGCCCAAATACTCAAGAATCAAATGGAAAAGAAAGTGATCAAGACACCACGTAAAAACAGGACGCAGTTAACACCTTGTTGATCCTGCACAGCAAGCACTTCTCCAGGGTGAGCTTGGCATTTAAGAGTATGTTTTGTGTTCAAAACAAAACAAACAAAAACTCACAAAAAGAAAAGGAATCGCTGACACAACGACTGCCCATTCCAGATTAACTCAGAAATGAGTGAGATGGCATAAAGCTAGAAGATAACCAAAATATTTCAGCGTGTACATCACTTGTTTGAGAGCAGCTGGCCAAACTTCCATCAGTTTTACACCCAGATTTTCCTCCCCGGGTGACAATATTTGTGCCTTTCCATCAGACATATTTTTTGTTTTGTTTTCTTGGGTTTTCTCCAAGGTGTGTTTTCTTCTTTTGTTGTTGTGGAGTTTGGCTCTTTTTTTGTTTTGGTACTGTGATATAAGCCCTCATCATGCAAGCGCTTCAGCATAAGAATAATTTCACACATTTGTTATTCTGCCAAACTTGCCCACACACAGACAGGCAATGAACACATTTCCAGATGCACTTGAAAAATCACAGTCAAACTCCCTTTGGCTCACACCTGTAATTGGGGTCAGACATTGGCGGAAGGGTTGAGTGGAGAAGCAGCTAAACTTCCATTTATTTATCTAAACATAACATTCAAATCTCCTGAAGCATTCAGCTTCAAAGAAACATATATTATTTCTTCAGCTAAGTAGCCCAAACATTCACCCTATCGAACATGGACAACTCACGCAGAGGTACCTAGTTTGGAATCTGATGGTCATGAAAACAAAGTATTTGTAGTCGTAAAAACTCTCTTCTGGAATCAGCAGATTCCAGGAGATTCCAACTGGAGAATTAAAAATGATCCCTATTAATATAAGAGGAAAAAATTCCAGAAGACTGAAGATGCGCAGAGCTGTCTAATTTCGTATGGGGAGGTCAGGACACAGAAGAGAAGTATTTGCAGGAAAAGTGTCCTCTACATGCAGTGCTACTTTTTAATGACTCAAGGGAGGGTTGTTTTGCCTAAAACAAAAACCATTTATTCTGCCCAGCAGAAATCACTGCCTGAAACTGCAGGGACTGTAAAGAGGAAGAGGTCAGGAAGCAGGAGAGCAGATCCAGGCGTCTTTGCGAACACAAGGAAACAGGATGCCTTGAAATCTGCTCAGGGATTTGCAAGAAGTAGAAGAAAGTAAGATATTCCCATAGAAAAAAATATATACATTTTTTTAAAAAAAAACTCTGAAAAAAGACACACAGAGCTCATTTGCTACCTTTTAATTTGAACTTTACAGCGGAACTGTCAAAGGTAACATAGACAAAAATAAGAAAAGTAGTGTTTACATTGCTCCTAAGAAAAAAAGCTATTATATGGCAGCATAACTTTAAATGTCACCTTGTAGAATGGAAAGCACAAGGAACTTTATAGTGTCTATATCTGCCAAAATACCCACCAAATAAGTTGCATCTGCTTGATCAAAGCAAGTTTTTGGAAATGGGATTGTCTTCAGGGTATAGACAGGTTTTGTGCTGTGGAAGAGGCATCAGGTCTTGTCAAGAACACACAGCTCCAGGCGGACACAGCCCTATGGCATGGATTTCATGTTAGGCAGTGGCTTAGGTTCACTGAGAAGTGTTGTCATTGCATTAAATCCAGAACATCCCATCTTCAAAGCTTCTTTCCAAAGAGAAATCCAGAAAATCGTAAAGTGATGATGCTGTTTTGTTTTGACTGAATGCCAAGTTTGCCTTGGGTTTCAAAGTTCAAAAATGACAGTATAAAAGTAGCCTTAAAGGAATTAAAGCACGCCATAAGAAAACTCAGATTGTCTTTTATAACAAGTCGCTACAAGAATGTACCCTGAAAGGGATGTAAAGCCACCACGGGTCTTAATTTTTCCCAATTAGCTACTTTAAGCTACATTGCACAAGCATCTTGTCACTGTGCTAAGGGAAAAACAAAACCCATCTACAGCAGCTCAAGGAACCTGGGAGATACTAAAGGACAGAGCCAAACCTTTGTGTAGACTTGGTTCTTCCCTTCTTCATTTCCCAGGTTCTGGGAACCACTTTCAGAACGAAGACAAGTGCCTTGTTTTAGGATTTTTTTTTTTTTTAAGCTAAACTCTATGAGGCTGCGCTGTTCAAAACAGAGCAGGGACCACCCTTGGGCAATACTGTACACACAGAGAAGCTCATGACTGTAGAGTTACAGTTTCCATCTGCCACTCCCTGTCTGCTAGCAGCCTACACTTAAACCCTGCTGTTCCTCCCTGCCTCTCAAATTAAGGCAAGACAGCTCTGCTAAATTCCTTTGTGCTTATATAATGTAATGTGTAATCTGCGTTTCAAAAACATTTCAGCTTGGATTTTCAAAGGACTTTGCAGGACTTTGTTGCAATAGATCAGCTCCCTCGAACAACAGCATTAAGTTTCCACTGTCAGGGTCAATTAGAAATTATTCCTATTACCAGAGTTTCAACACGACTTTGGCATATATCTATAGGGAAATAATGATTTGCCATGGGAGAAAAAAATTACAGACTAAGAAAATGCAGAAGAGAATGAAATATCATTCAAACAAGTCAGCAAGGTCAGGTATTTGGAGTAAAATGGGAGCTGACCTCCTTCCCTCGCTTTTTATTTTTAAGGAGTTGCCATTGTCCTTTCTGACCTGGCTTCTCAAGGGCAGCTAATGGGAAATGTTTGCCAAGTTTCACAGGTAACTTTCCTGCAAACCCTCACCGGAATCCTCCTTGGTGAGACACCAGCACCGCACCTGAATGGGCGCGATGGTAAGGGCGGGCTGCTGCTTACCATGCTCAGATCTCCCTTTTCTCCCCTGTTTGGACCTGTCTGTCCTTCTGCAGCCCAGTCTTGTCCTTGGATCGGGCCCTTTGAGACATGGCCAATCCTTTTTGCTGTGACAGCCACGGCAGATCACACCCAAGTGCTGGCTTAGGGCAAATGAGGGGTCTTTGTGCTGGGTTGCATGAAATAGCCTTCCTGATAAGCATCAGCACTTGAGGCTTAGATGTCTGTGTCTAATTGTTTTCTTCCTTCTTTCTTTTTTCCTTTTTTTTTTTTTTTAAGACTCATTTTTGAGGAATTTGAACAGATCTAGGTTAAAAGAAATGGGCTGTTCCTTTTTTCCTCAACTTTTTTTTTTTTTTTGCTTTTCTCTTACAACTCTTTGCCTGGGAGGATGAACGTATCCATTCCCCCTCTTCCCTCTCACTCTTAGATTCGTATCCTACCTTTCTCTAAGAGGAAAATAAAGAGCATGGAACCCCATCAGCCGCCACTCCTTTACCTCACAAAACTCAGTCCTCCAACACAGAGGTAACCAGCCTTCAGGAATGTTGCTATTTTGACTATATTCTGATCACAAAGCTCAATATTGAAGCCCAAAGTTGCACCCAAGTTGTAGTTACACCTTCAGTACCCAACTGGATTCTGCTGATAGTTCTGTCTTAGAAAGAATGAGATTTTACTGGATTTGCAAGCAAGCAGATTCAGCCTCTCTCTACATTACAGCAGCATGGCTACACTCATAAGTTACTGTAAATTCTGGACATCAACAGCTGGACACCAGAAGGGAAAAAACTCCAAATATTTTACAACAAGTCTCTTATTTTGATGCTGCTTTTCTAGGTTTCTCTTTTCTTATCGGATTGTCCTCATGAAGTTTACTGCCTAATCATGTTGCTTAAGGAAACAGCATAAAAATTAAAGAAAAAGCCTTGTGAAAAGAAAACAACTGATCTATAATGTGGGAAATTGTTAAAAAAATTATTAGCTAGAACAACTTAATAGGCAAAAATCAACATTATATCTGCATATATTTGATGTAGTTTTGCTATACACCAATATGCACAGGTCATTTATCTTTGGAAATGCAAGACAAAAATAAAGTCTTGTTTGCTTGTTTGGGGACGAGCATTGACTTGCTTGTCAATGAAGAAGCTAGCCCCAAAACCCAGTGTTACACATCGCATCCCCTACCCTTTTTTGAAAGCTACTATTGTTTTGCAGGAGTGAAACAGCATATTTAATTATTGGTGCGTTGCGGTCTCTTCATCCTGCAAATTCAGCATCCCTGACTTGATCTGAAGGAGGAAGAAGAGGGAAAAATTGCTGCGACCCAGCAGTGGCCTAGGTGGGAATCCAACCCATTTCCCTGCCACAAACCCCTGTGGCGGGTGTTGTGGCGGGTACAACAAGACGGGACTGCCAAAGTGTTGGCCCTCTCCAGGCAGATTTCCTGGGATTCACACGACTGTCTCACAGGGTAAAGTCTGACTGCACTTCCTTTAGGGCATAGGTTCTTAATAGTTAATGCAGAGTTGCAGATTTTGTTTCCCGAATGGAACAAAGATAGCTTAATTGTTTACTTGGAGAAAAAGAGAGCACAAAAATGTTGTTCTTTTACTAGTTGAGGACACGGGTCAAACATTTGTGAAGAACTGCATAATACAAAGCAGGTGCTGGGAAAATTTTCTCAACTTCCCATACGAGCTCTAGCTTCACAATGATTTATTTCTAACTATGGTTCAACCCACTTAGGGTCTTTTCCAACAAGTGGTTCATCTGTTAGTCTAGTGAATGCATTAAACCTAGCAACTTCTAACTGCCTTCTAGCTTCCTTTGAGAAAAACACAGATGAAAACTGCCCTCACAAAAGCATCTAACCTGAAAGTTGAGCTCTTCTGAAAATCTAGTCCCCCATGCCTGGCCATAACCCCTCCAGGATTACAGTATCAGTGACCTAAGGAATCAAACTTGTCATTGTTTTCATCTGGGTTTTTAACACCTGAGATAGCTACTTTACAACCACTGTAATAAAATCAGACACCTCAGTTTCTAAAGATGATTCTTTGATTATAAAGAGGGATTCAGTGAATACTTTTGATTGTTTAAACACCTAAAAGCTGGTGCACGTGGATCTCATCTCACATCTTTGGGGTAGAAACAGATCTATAAATGGTTTGAAGTCATAAGGAAAAATCTTCCATCCTGGAGACCGGAACGTTCTCCAGGTGCTCATGGGCAGCAGCCCACAAAGGGCAATTTGGCACCACCCTTTCTGTGTCAGTTTATTTCTACATTTAAAAGCTGATAAGGCTATAAATTTGGAGAGAAGTGTCTTCCATTCCATCCTACTCCGATAAATAGATCACAGACAGTAGGGTAGCTTTATTTTTTTTTAAAAAAATTAGAAACTGACTTTTATCAAGAGAATTATGCTCCAAAATTAGGTAGCAACAACTGTAGATGATGAATAAAAGGACCAAATTCTGAAATACAAGTTAATGCATATAAAAATCCTTGAGAACTTCACGTATTGTAAAAGTCCCAGCAGTCACATGCATACAGATAAAAAGTGCATAATCCAATCCTTCATACACTGGAGAACTTTTACATTTCTTCTTCCATTTGGGAGGGCCAATCAGTTACTTCTAATAAGTTACTTCTGCATTAACTGCTGAGTTCTAATTGTCACGCTCAGATACACCAGCATATTGTAGCATATTGTACAAACGGTGTATCAAAACATCAGGAATATTACTGCATTTGCACGAACATTGTCACAGAGGTTTGATGGCTGTAATTGAGACATGCTTCCTCTGATTATATTTGAACAAGATTTATGAATAAACACCACAACAAGAAATCTGCAACATCTGGGCGAGACTGGCTCGGAGTCATTATGACAGCATTTACTCTATCGGAGTCACTGGAAAACACTTTTATCTCTGGTTACATGACAAGCAGCAAGAATTCAATATGTCTGCGTCTGGTGCGTAGGCCGATTTCTTTCCCTTTAATAGGCTGCATAGTTAACAGTTGTTGTGCTTGAGCTGTTTGAAACAGTTTTCCTCTATAGTGGAACACTAAATCCTTTTTGTCTCCACCAAGTTTAACCACTTGTTTCCCTTTTTATGAAGGGGCATGTTTCTAGGGAGGTTAAATCCCATCATACTGTTTTAAAACTGGCCTGCATACAGACACCTCCATACAGACGACTTTCTAATATAATGGAGAATGATGCTACTGCAAGCAGTAGTTAGAACAAGAAAAATTCAAATTCACATTTTAAGTGTACCTCCCTGTCCTCCATATTTCCTTAACAAGCAAAATCCCCCATAGAGGGGGAAAAAAAGGAAAAAATACAGACCAACTTAAGTATCCTTAATTGCTGATAGCGGAAAAAATAGTCCAGCTGATATATTTATTCAGCTGTTTGCAGATACATACCCTTTCTACTAGTGCTAGTTCTACGATCAACATGTTAACTTGTCACGTTCAGCTGGCATGCAGGATGGGGAACTTCTTTGCAACGAGTGACCAGGAACAAAGTTACAGCAGATAGATAGAGTTATTGAGCTTGAGGAGTACTTGCCATTTCATGTCCAGCGTGCGCTCCATGCAGCCTTATATTTCTAAAAACAAAAACCAGGCAATCAAGTACATTCAGATACTCTCTTCTTGCCATACTTTGATGCTTTTCCTTTCTGCTTGCAGCTATCAAAACTCAATTCAAAGAATGAGAAACTGCTGTGTGCTGATGCATGAGAAGCCCATGACCAGTTCTCACGACTTATGAACTCCACTGGGAGGTAAACTCAGCATAAAAATCCTTCAGAGGTTGTGGAGTCTCCTTCTCTGGAGATCTTCAAAACTCAACTGGATGCCACCCTGTGCCATGTGCTCCAGGTGTCCCTGCTGGAGCAGGGCGGTTGGACTAGATGATCTCTAGAGGTCCCTTCCAACCTCAACCATTCTGTGATTCTGTGATTAGGATTTTTCTCAATGTTTGGAGCATCTTACCATGAAGTAAGTGTCCAAGAGACTCCGTTTATACCACCACATAATCACCTGAACAAGAAACCCCTAAGCATCCCTTGCTCTCACGAACACATCAACTTTTCGCAGGTTCAAAGGCTAAGCTGCAGTTACTGCCAAACAAACTGCACCAGTGGTTAAGCATTCAAATCAACCACCCCACTATTTAATGAATTTCTTTGCTGAAAACCTGGGAGATGACAGGGACAGGGGGCCACTTATTGTTTTCTTGTTCCTATCATCGCTATGTTTTAATATTATTATAAACAATACACCAGCTGTATTTAGTGGCAATATTTTTATTAATTATTGCTCAGGGAATTCATTTAATTCTGCAAGAACAAATGTTGTTCCATTAAAGTAAACCACAACATCTCTTTTCAGGGAATAAATGATGTTTACTAACCCTGAAACACTGTTTTTTTTTTTTTTGTGGACATTTATGCCTTTATGACTTTATTGGTATCAAAATAAGCCTTATATCAATGCAATCTAATTAAGAAATATTACTGCATAAGAAAATGTAGAGTTCATTTTTTTGTTCACGATTCTTCAATGCAGTTTAAGAATCCCATTACAGAATTAACATGACAATAATATAGATCTTCTGACATGTAATTGGGTAGTTTTTTATTATTATTATTTTTAGACCAGGAAAAGGCCCCTTAATTCAGAGGGATATTACTTGTATCTGCAATCATATATTCAAATCTCAAACATTCATAAAGCTAGTCTTGGTTGTCCTCTAAAAATAAAAAAGAAAAAAAAGAAAAACACAATGTAAGAAATTTCTACATACAGCTCATACTTCAGTCACATGTTCATTGCAAAATCTCAGGAATAAAAACAAAGATTGAAATTACAGAGAAATACATTGGCACAGGCCATCACCACATCCTCCACTGCCAGGACTTTGGCAAAGCTTCTGTTAAGTCTCAGAATTGAACTGCTAAGATAAAGCTTTCCATACTCTGAAATACCCTGCATGATTTCACATATACCCATAGATTCACTTCTCTTTTTGCGCTCATAGGGACCTAACATCCTGCTCAGGTAACAGTGCAAGTCTTTCCATTTACTACCCGTAATCCAAGGGATATCTTCCACAGTTGCCATGATCGGATGTGGAAGGACCATCCACTAAAAATTCCACCTCCTGTCAAAGGGTGCTGCAAGACCAGACTCACACTACCCAGACTCACACTATTCTACATACATGCACAAGTACCAGCACACATCATGCTAATGTGGAGGACAGCAGTCCACAAACATGTACCAGACTTGCATCCTCTGCTCATCAGTCACAGGGAAGCCACATAATTACGATGTGTTGCTGAAGTAGAGTTGTTCTCCACAGCGCCCCGTACAACTGCACAAAACCAGCCAGAAACTAAAGGCAGTGACAAGTACTACCACTCAAGTCACCTCTTCAACACAGTCATGCAATAATATTTTCTCCAAGCTAGTGATTTATTGATTCCATTTCAGACTACTGTCCGAACTGCCTGGAGCTACAGACCACCACAGATGTGGTGCCTTCTCACACGAGCCAGTGCAGTATAAGCCTGCCAGAGTGCCGGCCAAACCTGGATTTGGATTAATAAAGCTTGGCAGACAACATGCAGCATGAGCAGAGATGGGAACCTCAGCTGTGTCCCCCATGGTTACACACAGGACCCTCGTGTGCTGCTCCAGCTCTTTCAAGTACCTCTTGACTGAAGATGTTTCTGAGCCGGCCTGTGCTTCTGTGTGCTTAAAAGATCATTTTAATGGGGCAACACCAGCACAATGTCTCGACAGACAGCACAGCATCTTAACAGACTTCTCTGTTGTTTTCCATACCTCTTACCTCTGTACATCATCACCTCTTCAGCTTTGAGCTCCAAAACTGAAGGAAAAAAAAAATTAAGACTACAAGGATGCTTCTTCTTGGACTTTCGCAAGTCGGTTCAGCCAAACACAGCTTGTCTTCTCCTCAAACATTTTGCTAGGCAAAGTTCTGCACTGTGCAGAACTCAACCAGCTCACTAGGACTTAGAAAGCAGGAGTTAATCCTTTGGGAAAGGTACAAGCGTGAAACCAGTTAAAGCCTTATGAAGATTAAGCCTCTGCTTCCAAAATAGCCTAGGCTGTTCTGCCCATTTCTGCCACAGTTCTGCTTTTCTCTCCACTTGTTTGCACTTGCTTAGTTGGCACAAAAGAAGTTCCTGTATTGGTAAGGGAGGAAATATTTTTCTGCATAGCTTCTCTCCAGGCACTCTCCCTTGTGATCAGCATTGGTGGCCACAGATACAACTGACTGACTAATCCAAGCTTAACTCTGTGATAAGCTTCCCAGGTTTCACTCTCTGGTTTCTTGTACTACAATCATTCTTACATATTACTGTGATTAATCAGTTATTAATCAGTGATTAACTGGATTGATAACCTGGAGGCCATCCAGGTAAAAGGAAGTGTCCTAGTCCCTCTCCTTTTAGTACCCCGGTAGCAAGAAGCAAACTACAAAAGCCAACAGAAAGTTGCACAAGTCACCTGCATCACAATAACACGTTGAGTTTGACAGCAAAACAAATGCATCAGATAGAAAGACCGTATGTCACTGGTTGGGCTGATGGCTTCTTTTTATTGATTTTTTTTTTTAAATAAATGACCTGAGCTGCAGATGGGCTCTGCTGTAGGCTTGGTTGTTCTAGACTTGAGACAGCTCTTTGATTTGCTTAGGTCTCACATGCAACAGCTCAATCCTAGGTTATGGATACAGGCTGAACTTGGCCATTTCCACAACTAACACCAACAACATTTGACTGCAGAATTGCTTTGGACAAGCCTCACACTTAAAACTATAAGAAATGGGTGAGCTGTTAACACAGATTGCTCTAATAGTTCTAAATGTTTATGCAAAGTAATTAAAAGAAATTTGAGCTTCCGAATGTTAAGACACCTCATTCATTCCCCATTACCCTATGTCACTCCCATGGTATCAAGTACCAGATGTGTGAAGCTGGCAACACTTTCTAAAGCAAATAGAGGAAGTTCAGTTTCAAATCAACATAAACCTAGACTAGTTATTTCCCATAATTACTGCAAACAGTAATGACCGAAATGAATAAAAACACTAATGACAGAAAACAGTAATGACAGAAATGAAACCTTCGTGTTTCTCCCATCTTATCAAAGGAATTAATTTCTCTCTCTCCATCTCTGTAGATCTTCCACAATTTGGGGTCCTCTTAGAGGCAAACATCCAGATTGGGAAGAAAAAAAAAAAAAAAAAAAAAA
This sequence comes from Tinamus guttatus, assembly GCF_000705375.1. Next base: position 4,000 of record NW_010581886.1, on the reverse strand, counting down.
GGAATGGCTGCAACCAGAAATATTACAGCTGTCAAAGTCATTTGTTTAATTTTTTCCAAAGTGGATATTGATGCGGGTTGAATTTTGTGGTTGATTTTCAGATTCTAGATATCAGGAGTAGTGTCTTCAGTCCGCACTATCCCGAATCACTTTTTAGTGCAAATTTATTACTCACAGATAAGTGGACATTTTGAAGTCCTGTAGAATACAGCACTAAGATCCTATCAGTGTAATGCATTATTTACCAAAGCCACTTGGCTGGCTACTTCAGACATTCTTCTTTCAGTGGTTCTGCTTGCAGTGATCTGCAAGTTTAACACTTCTGCAAGTTATTTCACAAGTGAAGGCAATTTTTTTCTTTGAACAGAAAATGAGGGTACGTTAAAAGGAAAGAATCCAGGCTGAAGTACATTTCGGAGAATCATTCCAATGTTCTCCATACACAGGAACAGATCTAGCACAGACTCTGGTGAATAACACTGAACTTACTTGATGAGCCAGCGCTAGGTGGAACTCTTCTGAGACAAGGCAAAATAAAATAGCAGTAATGTTTTCTGACAGAAAGAAAACTGCATTACTAGGAAGTCAAAAGCTAGATTCATTGCTGGGTGCAGTGGTCTTGTAGGAGGGATTTTCTTGTCCTTGTGTCCACCTTGTATCTTAAAGACTGGTTATAATTACTCCAGAACAAATCATAAGCAGCTGAAACCACCAAGCTGGCATGTTGCTTTTCAGGGACGGAGTCAGCATGGAGCTACAGCTCCACTGTGTTACCTCCTGCTGGATCTTGCAGCCAATATCAAGCACAGAAGATCTACAGAAACACCTGCTCTTACAGGAAATTCCAGGGAGGATGCTCTTCATGGTCCTTCCACTGTTCTTTGATCCTTAAATACATGTTCAAAAGAAAAGGGTATGGTCTCCTCACACAAAAAATTATAAAGCATCTCCATTCTTTAACTGGGATGAGAAGAAAAGGAGCATAACACAAACATCTCTCATACATGAACCAAGAAACAAAACAAAACAGCACAAACATCACTGCACCTTATTCCAGCTGCAGACTTACACAATACCCAGAGTCATTGCAACCCTAAAGTTTATTACTTTCTCCCCTTCTTAGTTGGAACACTCTCCTCTGTCCCCTTCCTCATGGGCTGCAGCTAGTTTTCCCTTTAAACAAAGCTGCTGTCTTGCACTATCTGGTACTTACCAACCTCAGCCACCTGATTCCTTTTGAAGGAAGATGAGAAGATAGACACTTAGAATTAGATGAAACAACCAGTCACTTTGAAAGGCAGTAATGTTAGAAAGGCTGCACATTCCAGATATTAAAGACAAATACTAAAGATCATGGCTAAGCCAGAAAGATAAAAGGGGAAGGGAAGTAGAACAGGAGGTTAGGGTCTCAGGAACAGTACACCAAACCTGCAAGTTCCCAGGTCTTCTATTCATTTAACCATCTTCCCAGGAAAGGTTTGGTGTTTAGGTGTTGAGGACTACCCCTCTTCCTCAAGCATTAAACTCCAGATAAGAAACACCGGGATAAAACCATGCAGGTTTCCAGCGCACACTTTCTACATTTCAGATCTGGACCATTGCCCTGCCCATTAACATCTCTATTTCCCTTGGTGCTACAGAACAAATCGGGAATAAAAGGGCAAGAACATTTGCTTTCACATCTTGCATTTTCCTATTCCTTAGAGACATGAGGGCAAGCAGACATTTATCTTTGCTTCTGTATTTTTAGAACATTGCTGTAAGAGAAAAGACCTGGGAGTGAAAAAAAAAAAAAGAAGAAGTAAACAAAGAAATCAGCAGAAAAAAAAGAGCTGAAAGTTATGTAATGTAAGGATGAAAGGAAGAGACATTTAAGAGCAACAGCACTTGTGTTCTCCATAAAGGTGCCGAGCAAGAACCATTAGATACCTCTGAGCGTCTTCCAGAGAAATGCTTAAATTAGCCAAACGTGGTTGATCAACTCAGATGACAAACTCTGTCAGCCCATCTCCTGGTGTTTTCCTTCAAGAGTTGGTGTGAAGAAGGCTGGGACCAGCATTCTATCAGAGCTCAATTTAAAGAAGAAACTGGACATCCGCTACAGAGGATCCACAGCCCTCATGAGCTACCCTACTATTGTAAACAGTATATTCCACTCAAGGTTCTGGTTAAAATGAATGACTAAAATTATAGATACTGTCTGGTGAAATTATGCAGTGCGTTAGTGACAAAACAGGTTGAAAGAAATACATTTTTTTTTCCAGTCTGCTAACAGATTTGAGAAGGTCTCCAAGTATAGTCTCCAAATCAGCAGACAGATAGGAAAGGTTTCCATGCAGCAGTTCCAGCCCATAAAAACTGGAAAGATTTATCCTAATACCAAACTTCAGGACGGGGAAGCACTAGGAAGGCCGTAGTCTCTTTCACAAAGGATCTGTAGCAACGGATTAGCCATGCATCTGTCAGGAATAAGAAAGGAATAGTTTGTTTTGCCTTAGACAGGAGACTGGCCTGGATGACATTTTGATGACACTGTCATCCTTAAGCCTCTCGCTGCAAGGCTTGAGCATGTAAATCCTGTACTTTTCAAACTACAAATTCAAAACACAGAAGAATCCCTTTAGAGCAAGAAATCAGGTCTCTTGTGCAGCATTTGCCATCAATAGATCTCCAGGTGCCTTATTCAAACATCAGCAAGAGTATCTCCATTTTGAAAAAAAAAAAAAAGATAACGTAATTTTCACATAAACCAGAGTGTGGGAAGAACCCCAAGCACCAGTACGAGCCTGTCTTTCCAAAGCCCTTTTAAGTCACAAAGTGTGTGAATACTGGCCCAAAGACATACCTGTTTGGACTGGGGAAAAGTCCAGCCTCCAAGCTCAACCAGTGCTGGAATCAAGACAAATAAAAGAGAAGGATTTTATGATGGCAGTATTCTTGCACTGGGGAGAGGGTTCTGATTCCTCCTCACACAAACTATGCACTTGCTCCTCCCTAGGTCCAGATTGCAGACAAAACTCAGTGGTTACAAACTAAGTCTTTCCTAACATGCTGGGGCACTCGGCCCCTACACCATTATTTATTACTGTGGTTTCTTATAACAGCTTTCCCCATCCCTCATTAAAATGGGGCTTTCTATATGTGCTTTTTTTTCCCAAGTGCTCCTCCATTGTGAGTTGTTTGTAAATTTACTGATACAGATGCATTTCTTTCTAAGCAGTTCATGAATAAAATATGAAGATTATAAGTTCAGAAGTCTTTGATGTATTTTCAAGCATTAGGAACTCGATCATTTCTGTAGAATTATCCCTTTGATGTTTCAATTGGGCATTTTCCTCCTCAAAAAAAAAAAAAAAAAGAAAGAAAAGCACCTGCCTTTTTGAAAGATGACTTTCTTAAAGATGTATATTTTATTTTGTTTTTATTCCTGATAATAACTTAAAAGTCGAAGGCCAGCAAAAGGCTCAGGAAAGAAATGATGACTATTAAGAAGTTAACAATTAAGCTGTAGCTATGAAGAAAAGCTGCCTTTGGGGTAAACGTGGATTTACACCACAAGGTACCATGTGGCCATGGAGGTAAGCCACAAGGACCTTTTGGCTTACCTCCTTTCCATTAGATATCTCCATCAATCCAGTCAGTTCACCAACAACGGGGAATGACGCAAGGTAAAAACTCATCCTTTGCTATTCCAGAACGCAGCAGTGGTCATTCCAGGGAGGAAGGGCTCTACCTCTGAACTTACCATCAATTTAACTGAGTCAGTAGCTGTGAATTATTTCAGGAAGACCTGCAGACTTTTCCAAGCAAACAAGCAGCCACCTAAATTTTGCCCTGCTCCTGCTAGTATTGCCTTTCAAGTTCACTTAGTGCTCTTAATGTGCTATGCTACTTCTACGTTTGGCCAGATTTGGGGTGTGTTTGTTCACTTTGAGCTGCTCCTGTAGCTTTCATTAGTCCTCCTTGAACAAGTATGTTATTCATAGAATCATAGAATGCT
>NW_010581885.1:0-133428 GCF_000705375.1 Tinamus guttatus | reverse complement strand
CAGGTCTTTCTCCGCAGAGCTGCTCTGGAAAGTAAATGGAGTGGGATCTTTGCTTACCTCTTATCTGATGTAACTGAGTGTTAAAATAAGCTGAGTGTGTCTCATTAGGTCAAGGAAAGAGCATATAGATATGATTATGTAAACTAGTCTATAGGTTGCTACCCTGAGGGAATCTATCCCAGATTCTTATTTTCCTTTCAAACTGTTCTTAATTTATTTCTAAAATCATTAAAAACGAAAGTTTACTTGCTTTTGGGAGATGACTACCAAGAAAAGGATGAATGATAGAGATAGTAGAGAGGAATAAGCACAATTCAAATTTTAGAATGGGCTGTAGGAAAGCCAATGTCATGCCAGCCTTCAAAAAAGGCAAGAAGGAGGACCCAGGCAACTACGGGCCAGTCAGCCTCACCTCCGTCCCCAGAAAAGTGATGGAACGGCTCATACTGGATGTTGTCCCCAGGCATGCGGAGCTCAAGAGTAGTCAGCATGGATTCACCAAAGGGAAATCATGCTTGACTAACCTGATAGCCTTCTTCGATGGAAAGACCAGCTTAGATGAGGGGAGAGCAGTAGATGTCATCTATCCTGACTTCACCAAGGCTTTTGGCACCGTCCCTCACAACATCCTCCTGGGCAAGCTCCGAAAGTGTGGGACAGATGAGTGGACAGCGAGGTGGATTAGGAACTGTCTGGATGGTAGAGCCCAGAGGGTGGTGATCAGCAGTGCAGAGTCTAGTTGGAGGCCTGTAGCTAGCGGGGTCCCCCAGGGGTCAGTCCTCGGTCCAGTCCTGTTCAATTTATTCATTAATGACCTGGATGAAGGCACAGAGTGCTCCCTCAGCAAGTTTGCTGATGATACCAAACTGGGAGGAGTAGCTGATACCCCAGAGGGCTGTGCTGCCATCCAGAGGGACCTGGACAGACTGGACAACTGGGCGGTGAAAAACCTCATGCAATTCAACAAGGCCAAGTGCAAGGTCCTGCACCTGGGGAGGAATAACCCCAGACACCAGTACAGGCTGGGAACCGACCTTCTGGAGAGCAGCTCTGCAGAGAAAGACCTGCGTGTCATGGTGGATGATAAGTTGACCAGGAGGCAGCAGTGTGCCCTCGTGGCCAAGAAGGCCAATGGAATCCTGGGATGCGTTAAGAAGAGCATCTCCAGCAGGTCGAGGGAGGTGATCCTGCCCCTCTACTCAGCCCTGGTGAGGCCACATCTGGAGTATTGTGTCCAGTTCTGGGCTCCACAGTACAGGAGGGATGTGGAGCTGCTGGAGAGAGTCCAGCGCAGGGCCACAAGGATGATCAGGGGCCTGGAACATCTGCCCTATGAGGAGAGGCTGAAGGAGCTGGGTCTGTTCCGCTTGGGGAAGAGAAGGCTGAGAGGGGATCTAATCAGTGTCTACAAGTCCCTCAAGGGAGGCAGTGAAGAGGATGGTGCCTCTTTTCAGTGGTGGCCACTGACAGAACTAGAGGTAATGGCCACAAACTGAAGCATCAAAAGTTCTACAGGAACTTAAGGGAAAATTTCTTAACCGTGGGGGTGACAGAGCGCTGGAACAGGCTGCCCAGAGAGGTTGTGGAGTCTCCTTCTCTGGAGATCTTCAAAACCCGCTTGGATGCAGTCCTGTGCCACGTGCTCTAGGTGACCCTGCGTGTGCAGGGGGTTGGGCTAGATGACCCCTAGAAGTCCCTTTTAATCTTAAGCATTCTATGATTCTATGAAATAAGATTATAAATATAGCTGTGCCAGACTCCTCTTTCCGTTCTAAGTAAGCCTATTATCTGTTGAAAATCAAATGGAACTCTCTTTGATGGAGCTAAAAGAAAATTAAACATGGAACTTTGGTCAAGCAGAATGTGCTGATTCATAGCATGAATATTTGTTGTAAACTTTTCACAGTAGTTCATTCTAATTGGTATTGATAAATAATATTTACTATGGTCCTGCAGGTCATGGAATGTATAGTGCTACCCTGTCTAACACTTCTACGGAAAATAGCATATGCTGATCCAGTGGTGCGTTTGTCCCTAGCACAGCAGTCATCCTTTCTGCTTGTGTTATTCAGAGGTAAAGATTTTATTTCTAATTTTATTTTAATATGTGAGTAGAAAGCACCTGTGTGAAACACATTAACCAAAAGCTTACCTGAGAGCTTTGGCTGTCTTCAGAGAGAGAAAGAAATACCATTCTTTACTAGTGTTACCCAGAAAGTGGTAAATTTTGAGGAAGTTTGCAAATAGACTGTAAAAATTGAGTGTTTCACCAGTTCCATTAAATATCCCAGTTTTTCTAACATATGTTTTAATTATCTTTATTCAGTTTCCCTGATATTCCAAGCTGATGGTGCTGTTCTAACTGAAGCTACAGTATTGCTTTGCCTTCTGTTGTTTGATGAAGTAGCAAGACAAGAAACATGGTATGAAAAAAACACAATTTTTGATTATGTATCGCTAGCTAAAATTTTAAGTTTTCACATTGGTAGAAGTTTTTTTCTTTCCAAAATTGCATCTTGCTTATTTGTGTAGGCCAAACAAATTGTTTAGGTATTTGTGCTGATAGTCATACAAGTTTACTTGATGTACAGTTACAATATAAATGCATCATTATTCTTTGGTTTTATTTATTTGTTTACTTTTAATTTACTTACATTTTTCAAAAGTCCCCTGCTGCCCTCTAACACCTTTCCATAAATAGAAAGTACACTAAATAAAAAGCTATAGATCTAGCCCCTTTTTCATCTTAGTAAGAATTCTCTCATACAGTCTGGATTTTAGGTGGAGCAATTGTCCTTTTTAAAAAAAACTTCAGCTTGAAGAATGTTTCACATTTTATTATTTGAAATTTGCGTATAATTCAGAAAAAAATATGCTGTTATAATTAACACACAAAATATGGACTGAAAAAAATTGTAATGCCTGCTTTTTTTCTCTAATGGAAATATAATTTAAACAACCACATGCTTTGATAAGTCATCCTTAATTTCATTTTGATGTACAGTACATCTGCAGCAATTATTTTGCATATATGTGATCAAAGAAATTCCTTGAAGGGAAAAAAATAGCTATATCTGAATAATAGCAAAATAGGAGCATTAGTAGAAAATTAGGATATAAATTAGTATATAATGAGCAAATAATAACTATAGCTTAATCTTTTTCTTGCAGGGCTGATGACATATCTAGTAATGATACTGACCTACCTTCCTTCAGTTTGCCAGTTGCTGTTGTTAGACGGTATGCTTTTGGCAGTTAACTTTGTTGCTTTGTTAGCTACCAACCCTGAAGGGCCAAAACAGGAGGAAAAGGAGATACATTTTATGTTAAAAATGAGATTGCATTTTTAAATGTGATTTTTTTTTCTTTAAACTCCAAGAGTTTGTCCTCTGACAAAGACTTTCCAAAACTTATTTACAAATGTAAATGTCTTGTCCTAATAGAGTACTTTATTATTATTATTATTTTAAAAAAGGTATCATCTTCCGGTCAGAATCACTGCTCATCATGCTGTTAGTCCCAATGCTGTCATTACACCATTGTCTTCTGACTCCCTGGCTATGAAGCCTGTGTCAGACATGCTTAAGATGGCTTGGAATCTGTCATGGTTTCATGGGATTGAAGACCTGTTACAGCTGGTAAATTATGAGAAGGAAGCAGAAATGTAAGCTGTTCTGTTTGGATTTAAATTCCTAATGTGTTTTAATAATATTAAGGGTCTTTCAAGGTTAAATAGCTTCTCAACATAAACTGCAATTCAAATTGTTTATGATATTAGAATGCTGTCTTTTTTAAATGTAAAATGTTACATTTTAAATGTAAAAGATTACATCTCTACAGGACTTTGTAGATACGATGTCAAGGGCTGATGTTTTACCTAAATCACATTTATGCATCAAGTCTAGAGCTTGATACAACTTACAGTGACGGTCAGGCTCAGTCAGAATTAGGTAGCAGGAAGCTCACCTTATAATGGGGCTGGAATTTATTTATTTATTTATTTATTTTACACTTTTTAATGTTAATACTAAGAATTACAGTGGATAATCAAGAATCTTTTGACTATCTCTTAATTGTGCATAATTTCTGTGTTTGAGAGTATTCTGTCCCTGGGCCATAGAAAACACTGCATGCTTTGATTACACTTTTATTTAAGTCAAAATAATAAAAAAAAAAGTGACTGTCTCACTTGCACTAAAGTATGAAAGAGTTGGTGCTCACTGAAATAACTTATAAAGACACTGACCGTTAACCATTGCTCTTTACCTTTGCAGATTTTTAGACATGCTAAAGCTGTCCTCAGAAGATATTCTTATACTGAAGATAACGCACACAAGCTATGGACTGCAGGAATGTTTTAATTCCATCATTCAGGCAGTATCCCACAGGGACGTTAGGGCTGCCGTTATGAAACTAAGTTTTTATGTTCTTAATGATAAGCTTGCTTTAAAATACAACTCTGGGCCTTCTGGAAATACTTTGGAGAGCTTTGTTTGGCAAAGAGCGTTAAACAGGTAAGCATACTGACTGCAAAAATGCATTAATGCGTATGATGTTTAAACTGTAAAGTTGAAAATATGAAATTTCTGAAATTAATTTCCCCTCTATCTCTAATTTTGATTGCTTGTATCCATTCAGATATAGTATAATCCTGCAGTTGAACTGTGTCTCCTAGTGGTTACTGATGCTGACAGATGATGCAGAGTTTTAATGTAAAATTTAAATTAACCTTCGCTTAGTCTTGGCTTTGCAAGTATGTTTTTCCAGTGTAGGGATGTTTTGTTAGGTTGTTTCTGTTGTTGTTGTGTTTCTGTTAATTTGTTTGTTTATTTTCCTGGTCTGTGGTCCTGTTTTGTATTTTTCACTTTATGTTTAATATAGGTAATTCCCTATTTGCAGGTTACTTCAGTATTGCTAGGCTGAGATCTTAAATGTCTTTAATGTGCTGCAGGTGTAAAAAAGGTATTTTTGTTTGCATTACAGGTTTCTACAAGTGCTTCCAGCTTCTATCGATGATGAGAAGCTTTTGGTAGATGTCTTGAATTTTTTAAACAAGCTGCTTAGGGAGCAGAGAACAAGTTTAGAAATGGACCATCTAAAGTGGATGCTGAAAACATTGTATGAGAATGTAAGAATCCACCTAATTTATCTGTAGACTACCAAATGTTTGTAACATGTTTTTGTTTTGATGAGCTTTTCTAGAAAAAGGACTTTTAGAACAGAAGTTTTAGAAGAAAACTTTTTGTTTATTTATTTATTTATTTGCCAAATAAAAGCATCATCTACTTGTGGGTTTAGTTTGTTCAGGTGTTATTGAATGAGGCAATATGCTGTATGTGCTAACTTTTCCAGATAGCTTTATTTTGTACGCCTCAGGCAGGTGATAGGAGTAAATTTATAGTTAAATTAGTATCAAGAATCTGTTAAGAATAAAAGCATCAGTAATTTTTTTTCATGCATACTTAAAGAATTTTGAAACTTTCCATTTTGATGGTATTAATGCAAAGATTATAAAGTAAACACATGAAACAAGATTTAACCATTCTCTTTGAGTCTATGTATTGCAGTCACTCCATTCTTTCCTTTTTTATAATATTAAAACACTAAGAAGATAGCAAGTGAGGTAATAGCATATGTTTCCTTGAATGTTATTATTTTAGGACATTATAATTATGAATGGTCAGATGTATTTATTCTTTACTGACATAATATGGTTCTAGTACTTTTTAATGCAGAACCAAGAAAATGATGAAGTTTTTCTTGCCTTTCCTGAGACCATGCTGTTATGACTATAGCAAACAAAATCATAATTGTAATACCAAATTCTTTTCTGGTTCATAAAATATTGAAAATATAGAAATCTTTTACTAAGATTGCAGAATATTTATGGAAATGTTTTTGAGCCATAACTCGCTTAGTTTTCTTTTTGTGGAGCCTCATGAGATGTTTCTGTTACTTTTTGGTTTTCTTGATATATGTTAATAACATCACTTTCCCTGTTCCCTAAGCTCCAGATACCTTTATAAATTATTTTACACAAGAATTGAAATGAAATGTATCCATTTTTATATATTGAAAATTTACGTAATTTAGATAAATGCTTCACTGTCAACTTACTGTCACTCTTCTTCATGAGGCAATATAAAGATTAGTGATAGTTATTTATTAAGACAAATTCTGTCTATCCCGGAGCTTACTGTTGATGACATAGTTGAAATCATTTAGGTAAGATAGTGAAATCGTGCACTTATTGAGAGAAAAGATATTTTTAAACGCATTTGGCAGGCCACTGTTATTGGTGTTACAATTTTCCTGCAGTAATATTATATTACTGGGAAGTGTGAATGAATATGCATTATTTTACACCATTTAGTAGATTCAAATAATAAGTAATTGTAGGAAGCCTTTACTGTACATTTTATAGAAATACTTCTTAGTGAAATGATCATGCAATTTTTTTTATAAGATCTTAGGTTTACAAGCTATGAACAAAAATGGTCTTTTTGTGTGGGTGTTAAAGCAAGCTATCAATACTGGATTGCATAAATATACTTTTATTGCTTTATTCTAGAAACCAAACTCACTCTTGGACCTCCTGGTGCGGCCAGAATCCCAAGTGCAGGATGCAACAGATGAAATACAGACAGCTGTCAGACAACAGCTGGATAAAGAACTCATTCACCTTTTTAACACATTGCTGCTTTGCTCCATGTCAGTGACTGACAGGTACATTGTAAGGGATCTGCCTGCATAATTGCATAATTCCAACTGAGGAACTTAATATCTAGTGAGACTGTATCTCAATCATAATTGGTATATGATTGCATGGTGACACAGTTATTTAAAACTGTATATATTAAAAAAAAAAAAAAAAAAAAAGGGAACATACTCCTGAATTGAAGATCAAAGCTTGGTGGGCTTTTTCATGACAAAATTAGGAAAGTAATCTGGAAAGGGTGCAGTAGTGGTCACTTTCTGAGGAAATGGAAACTAAATTTGATAACTTGGTTGACTTTATAGCAGTTATTTATTGGAAATAGAACAGTAGAATATTATAAATAATAACAAATGTTTATTTTCATCCAGCTTCTTTTTGGTCTAATAAAGTGCATCTCTGCATATTAGTCATGAGTTTGGACATCTACTTCCTTCACGGAGTTCGAATCCTTTTTTGCCAATCAAGAAAAAAAAAAAAAAAAAAAAAAAAAAAAAAGGGCCTATGGGGGGAAAAAAAAAAAAAAAAAGGAAAAGATGGGGGGGGAGGTGGTTAAATAAATCCTTGACAGTTGTGTTTCCAGCTGAATTCTAGACTGATTGAAACATTTTAAAACCTTTGTCTCTTGAATCAGAATAAATAAATATACCTACCTTTGTAAGATGCAATACTAGGCTTTCAGAACCTGACTGGGGCTAAAAATATCAGATTTGCCTCCGTGTCATTCTGTGCATGGGGCAATAGTTACTAATTCACATGCTGCGAGGGACAGAATAACAAATAGAAGAATGAGGCATTGGCCACTTGTGAAATGACTCATTTTAATAACTTGCTACAGATAGCTGAACCTGTTTTGCTTTTTACAACTTTCCCAGAGAGGGCTTGGAACTTGCAGGTGCTTTCAGAACAGAGCTGGCCCTGAAGTTGCTGCAGTGCTTGAGGCTGGCAGACGCACCACACTTCTATGGCCTCCCTTCCCTTGAAAGAATACTGCGAGGAATGGTGCACGTTACTGCACTTCCAGACTGGAGCACATATTCTGCAGTGGAACCTATTGCAATCTGTAAGAAATATTTAGCAGGTCTTCTTGAGGTAAGTAGCTTGTTATGTATTTTTGGTGTGAATGCTTAGAAAGCACAATGTAATTAATTCATGAATTTAAGTTATGATTTATTAGCGTGTAGGACAGTTCTTATCTACCTGTATACTGCTTACAGCAAAGCTGTCATGAAATTGTTCCACCACTCCCAGGTCATTTCATCATTTTATGTTGAATGGGGAGGAAATGCTATGTCCTTCATGGGAAAAGGTGTTACGAAGAGCACAGTTCTTTGCTTGCTTCACTTGTCCCATGAAATGATGGCTCAAGCCAAGGAAACAGTGAGTACACCAGAGTTGTCCTTAATGTGTCATTTGCGAGCATTATGCATAGATGACATGAGATTTACCCTAATTTTTTTACGTGGTCAGTGGAAAATGCCTTATGTAACAACGGTCAAAAATGCCTTTGCGACAATAGTCAGTAAAATATCAGATTGTAAAAAATTAATCCTTCCTAATTCTCAGCTGCTTGTGTTGAAAATGCATACAAAATACTGTGCTCTAACTGGAATTTGTGTTTTTTGTTACAATCCATAGAACCAGGCTGGTCAGAAAACATACCTCTAAAATTTTAGTTATCATGCTTCATTATGGACTTAATGCATTGTTTGTGTAAGTGCATGGTTATACAAAGCACTTTGCAGGTAAGTTTTTTTGCCCTGAGCTAAGGAAATGAATTTGTACAGTCCAACTTCATTTCCTAGAATCTCCAACTAAGTGGTATGTGATACTGTTTAATTTCATTTAATCAGGTGGAAAGTACATGAAAAAGAAGAATTATGATCAAAGAAACAAATGCTTGTGGGTGTTGCTTGATATTTTTATGTATATGTATAAAAAAAAGTCATGTTAATAATGAGTGAAAATAAATTTAAGGATTAATTTTTGAATAGAAAACATTATTCTAATACTCAAGCGAAATATTTAATATCTCTTTAGCATTACTGTCCTAATCTTATGAAGAAGCAGACACAGATTTAACTTTACTCAGTAGGTGAAGTCAGTGAGTTAAGTATATCTTTACAGGAGAATCAGAATCTTTTTATTGTAATACAAGTGCTTTTAGTTTGCAAGTATGTATGTAGTCTGATAGCTCAGACTGTTGGTAGGCTGGCATGAAATTGAAGGATTTACAAAATAATTTCTTACTCTATTTTCTGTTATCAGGACTGGGTATCTCTTTGGTCCTTGCCTTATGATAACAATGAAGAGCAAGTTCCTCCTCAGCTAGGTCTGGCATGGCTGGTTCCTTTATGGGTTGATAGAGATCCTGAGGTTAGTTAAAACAATGTTAAATGGACATCTTTTGTCACTTAAATATGTGCCATATTTTTCTTTCATTGATTTTATTTAATATTAAAACTAATATGTTAAGTAATATCTTAAATTATTCAAAACATTATTGACTATATTCTGAATAACAGTAACAACTGTGAAGGAATATTTTCATATACACATCTGAGCAATACTTCCCTGCATCTCTAATCTTTCCTCTCATTAGTCACTAATGATAATGATTTATAAAGCAATATTGATGAAAACTGCTTCAACAAATTCAGAGCAAACATGTTTGGTGTAAAGTGTGCTTCATTTTATGAAAGTTTGTTAGCCAGAACTATTTTAAGAGGGAAAATATAAAGAAAATTGAAGAATATGTTAATTATTCAAAGGCTTTTTTTAAAAAAATTATTATGTCATTATTACTTACACATTGTAGTGATTATTGGCATTTGATCAGAGAGAATTTAGGGAAAAATTTGCTTCTCTTAAAAAGATTCCTCCTAAGCTACAGATTCAGTTGCTTTAACTCTCCAAGAGTCGTAATAATTAGCGCTGCTTACTGCTGCAAGTAACGTGGTTTTCTACTGTGCCCATTTGTTGTAGGTCAGATTTACCTCACTTGGAATAGGATCAGCTCTTACATCTGTTGAAGTCGGATGCATTGCTTTAGCAGAAAGCTGTCAAAACATATCAGGAGGACTGTGGGGAACAGTGATCAATATCCTTCTGGACCAATCTGAATGTAGCATGGTGCGCAGGGAGGTGCGTTTGTGTATCCTTCTGCCATCTCCTGTTGTGGATTTGTAGCATATGTCTAAAACAGTGAGCTGACTTGTAGATTGTGTTGTTCAGTTTTGGTTTGCTTGTTTTGAGTTTCGATGTAGCAATGGGAATACTGATGTTTTCTTTTCTTTCAGGCTGCTTTTATTCTACAGAATCTCCTTGTGATCCCAATTCCTACTGAAGATGTGAAAGATTGTGCTTGGCAAGTGAGTGACTGCTACATTTAATGAGAAGGTTACAGTGTCATAGAGAGACATTGCTTGTTATAAAAACATGTCAGTATATCTGTAAACAGAAATATGCGAACGTACTAGTATCCATAATATTTTAAAATACAAGCTGGTCTTTAAACCAAAACCTGTTAGGAGAAAGACAAAGAAGCTTGTTACTTGTCTTTAATTTTGAATGTTTTCTGAAAAACATTGGTTTCATTCTGTATATGCCTGAAGATTTTAAGTGTGGATTTGAATGTTCAAGGTGGCATAAAAAATTGTCATGGAATCATAGAATGGTTGGCGTTGGAAATAGTTCAACCCCCTGCTCAAAGCAGGATGAAAAAGAGCAGGTTGCACTGGGCCATGTTCAGTCAGATCTGAAATTTCTCTAAATATGGAGATTCCATGACCTCCATGAACAGTCTGTTCCAAAGTTCAACTACTCTCTTATTTAAGGGGGGGGAAAGAAGTCTCTTCTTCTATTTAAGTGGAATTTTGTTCTAATTTTTGCCTGTTGCCTCTTATCCTATCAATGGGCACAACTGGGAAGAGTCTGAATCCATCCTGATACCTTCCATCAGGTACATTCACAAGATTCCCCTATGAAACTTCTCTGCTCAAGGCTGAAGAGCCCCAGCCTTTTCAACCTCTCCCTTAATAGGGGAGTCCCTTAATAATCCTTTGGCCATTCTCTAGAGTCCCTCCAGTAGTTCCAAGTTCTCTTGTGCTGGTGAACCCAGACCTGGATCCAGCACTTCAGGTGGTACCTCAGCAGCGCTGAGCAGAGGGCAAGGATCACTTGCCCCCATCACTCTTGCTTACACAGTCTAGGCTGGACACACGGCTTCCTCGTGCTTGGATTCGTGTCCACTAAAACTGCCAGGTCCAATCATCTACAGAGCTGCTTTCTAGCCAGTTGGCCCCAGCCTGTTCTGCTGTATGGCAGTATCCCTCCCCAGGTGCAGGACTTGCCACTTTCCATTCCACTTCCTATTCCTGTAGCAACATACATAATTTTATTAGTGTAGTTACTAGTGGAATAAACCAGTTAATTATTCAAGAAAGAGCATATTTCCCAAGATTGTGGGCTTTTCAGTTTTGATACCAGAATTGGAAAACTGGATTTTACACAGGGCACAGAATCCCTGGTGAATTCCAGTGCTATGAGCTCTGAGTCAATGTGATTCTTTTCGATAAGTGCAATTTAATGGAAATTGCTCGTCAATTAGGGGTTCATGCTGAAAGCTATTGAACAATACTTCACAGTAATGTGAATAAAAACTGAAAATACCAACAACAATTACAAGACTACTTCAAAGAGTTATTTTTTGCCTTGCACAGGATGAGTTAGTTTATCAGTAGGAAAGTTAATGCAAGCAAAGTTCAAAGCAAAGCTAGTAAAGAGGATTTGGTGAGTAGCAGAAATAGTGTTTCACAGCCAAAGTAGAACATTATTGTTTTATCCCTAAGGCAAATGGGGTTGGAAAAGAAAATACTCTTTCTAGATATTATAGGGATGTTTTATTAACATGTGAATGTATGTTCTGTTGCTGTTACATAGTTGATTTGCTTTATAGTAACTAATTTTGATATGCTACTTTGAAAAGTGGCACGAGTATAATCAATTGGTATAAGGTGCTTTGAGACTGCAACATACTCCGTTATTTAAAGACTGCTAAAGTCAGAGCATGTTTTGAATGTGACTGAGTTTTGTCCTGTGCAGCCAAAAAAGTCTTGGCCTGGTATTTTAAGTGGGCAAAGAGAATGCTATCGTATTGGAGATACTACATACTGGAGATATACATATTACTATATCTCATATATATATATGAGCATATATATATGTGTGTGTGTATGTATATAATATTAAATAGTAAATATTTGAATAAATGTAGTCATACATCATGTGTATAAAATTTCTGCAGTATTCATTTACCGTACTTAATACTACCCAGGTATATTACTGACCTAAGCATGTTGTCAGTTTTCCAATTCATTGCCAGCAGTTTACATGCAGTAGAGATCTTCTTCAAGCAGTTTGTTACATCCAGTTCTTCGTTAATTGCTGTAAAAGGCAAGTGATGAAAGTGGTCAGCAGTTTATATTGCAGCAACCAAAAAGAAAAGGCAGGAGACATCCAAAACTCTATCTAGAACTTACAATGCAAAATAATTTACTCCTTCTACTTTATCTTCTTCTCTCTTTTTTTTTTCTTGTAAAATAAGCTTGTAGACAGTGTAAATGGCAGAAAGGGGTCAGATCTAGCCTGCAGATGGTAAATAGTGTTTTTCCAGCGACTTATTTATAGCTGATTTGATTCAACTACCTCCTCACTACCAAAGAAATAGCATGGGTAGATTTTCTTTCCTGTAATTTTAAATAGTTTGTGTTAAGGTACTGTCAGCTACCTGCTAAAAACCATCATCACAGAATGTAATTGGTTTGAATTCTTCTCAATCTGGGTTCTTTTGACAGTTAACGCTTTTATGGTTCTGGTCCTTCTAAAACAAGTTTTATCTTAGCTGGGCAAAGACTTTTTGCTTTCTTCTATTACTGTAGAAAACACCAGAGAAATACTGTTATAAAGGCAGGCAAATCAAACTGTTTATTTGAAATAATACTATGAAGTCTTTCTTTTAGGGTAAGTTAATAATATTTAACAAGAAGTGAACGAAAACCATTCTTCAAGGAGAATTTCTTGTAATGTTTTGTTTTGTAGATAAGTCTCTTATATACGATTGGAATTGATAGCTCTAGCATAAGGACAGTGTATTTGCCAAAAGACAACCTTATTTTATGTTAGAGATTCCTTTTTTTTAAAAAAAAAAGTCTTTGTGAATTTCATGTCTTTAGGGACCCTGTGTACATGATGAAGAGTCTGGTCTCTCACAGTCAGGCAAACCTGCACTACAGGCCCTTTTCTATCACTGCCGCTTCTATGAACACTTGAATCAGATGGTGAAGCGCTGCTACCTTGGGTGTTACATGTTTGATTTGAATTGTGCCAAGGGAGACAACCTGACCATGGAAAAAAGTGGTACAGCTGGTAAGTGATCCTAATGTAACTTTGTATTCTTAATCTAATTAAATAATTTCTAGTTTTGAGTAATTCTGCTAAGATATGAATTTGAAGCTTTTTTGAAGATGAGAGCATCTGCTCATTACATATTTCTGCTGTGACACCCAATTCCTTCAATACTACTTATTATGAAATGATTAAAGCCTCCACAACTGCAAGTTGAGCTGAATGTAATTTTTTCTAACCTTATGTTGCAGCTGAATATAGTATACTTACATTACTGCTGTTTGAGGCATTAGTGGACCGTAACTCATTGGTCTTATGTGTAAAAACCTATTAAATATTTTGAAATCTTCAGAAGGAAAGCTGATCATTACTACTGTTTCACTGAAAGACTGATTTGGAAAGCTTGCTAAAGCACTCTGGTTTTCTTTTTTACTACTACAAGACCATTTTTTGCTGTTGTGTGTTTTTATTTGTTTTGTTTTAATCCTTTTTCTGGTTTTCCTACAGATTTTGATGATTCGCTTAATATTTGGAAGGTTCCATCCACTCAAAGCCAGTCTTCCCATTCTCTATCAACATCTGATACTATGGTAAATTTCCCTAGCAACTTATTTGTTTTAAATATACTGTTGTACATTTAATTTTCTTCAAATCATTTCATGCTGTTATGGATGCTGAAAGACAAAGCTGAGCCTAAATTGAAATTTACTCTAAATTAGCTTTAATACACTTTTAAAAACTTTTATAGTTATTTACCTTGGCAAATGCAAATAAAATGGCTTCATTTATCTAGTTAAGTGGATAAGGCAATGATGGATTCTTTTTGTATCTTCTCTCAGCAAGACATATTCTCTAGAAATTTCTCTGCAGTTGACTTTATTGACAAAAGGTAGCTGGATCATCTGTAGCTGTCATTTCTGTTGCTTTTCCTAGCCGTCATTTCAGAGTGATCCAGCATTTGCATTATACAGTTACAGAACTGGATCAATAAAACCACAGCAGCATATTTGGTTAAAATTATATAATATACATATATATTATAATAAACTCTGGGTTCTGAAAATGCACAATTGTTTGCCTGACCTGTGAAAAATATATGAAAGCAAGTGACTGCATGATAAAGTTGTTTGAGTGGGATGGTTGCTGTAATAAAATACTGTGAAGACATTGTGTCTTTCAAGATGGCAAATGCAAAAGAAGAGAAAGTGAAGTGCTTTCTTCATGCTCCAGGACAGATTTGCAATACAGGTTCAGGCTGCAGGTAGAACTTTTCTAATAATTTTTAAGGTACCCGATAAAAATAATCTATTCTCAAAGATTGAAGTAGACCTCTGAGAAAACTGACATATTGCATAGCAATCCCTTTTTATAATTCTATGTTTCTACTTTTGTGATTAATGCATAGCCATCTAATATATCAGAGCCATAAAAAACATAGCTCATGCAATGTATAATTTATTTAAAGATTTTTTTTTATGAAAAACAATGCTATGCATTTGCTGGCAGTATCTACAGGTTTAGTTTTCCTGCATCTCCTTGTATGAGACAAAATAGCTCCATGAAGAAAATTGTAAGATTGTATTCATGTACTTGCTATTTCATATTACATAGATCTAATCTAACATATGTTGTTGCTGAAACACCTGTGTTGTTTCTTCTTTACAGTATTGGTCATGGTTATTTTGGGCCAAGAAAAAGAGTTTCATATAGGAGCTTGGCAGGGTTTTTGTTTGGCTTCCCCCCCCCTCCCCCCCCCCCCCCCCCAAAAAAAAAATAGGGTATTGTAACTTTTGTGACTTCAATGTCTTCAAAGTATTTGCCAGTTACAGAATTTCAGAGCAACGCTTTGATTTGAAATAATCATTCAGAAGTTTCTCTTCTGTTGAATAGATGTGCTGATTTGATAAAGCTTTATCACATGCAACAGGATACTATCCTTTTTTTATTGACTCAAAATATTATGCAAGATTTTTGCAATGGAAGGTGACGAAAAAGAAAACATAGCCAGTACTGAAATATTGTCTCAATATTTCACAGTTATCATCTTTCCTTTGACTTATTATTATCAATGTATTGCTATCGAGTGTTGTTACTGTCATTTGGGAAATTTAAATAATTCAGTATTTAGTTTAAAAATCAGCTATTTTTCATATCTTTTTAGAAATGTATTCATTTAATAAATGAAAATGAAACAAAAAAATAAGATATTTTAAATTTATTATTCAGAACTGAACATTTGAAAATGATATAACTGAGTCATTATAAACGAGCGCTCTTAAATATGCTTTTAACTGAATTATCTGTGTCGCCTTCTCACTCGGGAATTATTTGCATATTATTTGAGGGGAAGTTCAGCTTTAATGACTTGGAAAAAGAAGAAAGTCCAATTTGAAATTTACTAGATCAGATAAAAGCGTACGTGTAAAATACCATCAATGGTTAGTATGAAGACATAGATTTACAGTTGCATTTAACAAATGGAAAGCTCTGAACTATTTATAGCTGAAAGAGCATGTGATACAATGATGTGTTCGTTTGTATCAATCTTCCAGATATTTTCATACTTTTTGTATGTATTTGGGAAGATTGTGCTTTTACAGCTGATGGAAGAGAGCTGAATCCAAGGACATTTTTTCCTTGCTTCCACTAGTCAATATAGATTTTACAAAACAATTTGATCTTACTTTCTCCTTTGAGAGAGACTATTTAATTTGCGTTTGTCCTTCACGTGCTTTAGCTTTATGGACCTTATAAGCAACTCTGAATTCTAGTTATTATTGACTAGGTTACTTAACCTTTAAAGTGTCTGAATTGATGTGACGGGTGGTAAGTTTTCATGTTGAGGGGAGAGGTGGGCAAGTCGGATGTTCCAGTGCCCCTACAATTGTGAAAGACTGAGGAAGGGATCTGAGACTATACAGAAACTCTGTTCCAAAGAGTGATTAGTGACTACTGAGTATTTATCTGTTGTCTAAAGTTTGGAAATATTTTAAAACTCAAACTGTCTTATAAGTTCTTGTAACTTTTTATATAAATTGACATTTTGTTTTCTTGCAGTCTGTCCCAAAACTTTCAATTTTTATATATGAGGAGGAGTAAAATATTTATGAATTAATTATGCCAAAAAATATATGTCTATTTGTCTCTGAATTTGGCCTGTCGCTGCAGATGTAATTATTCCAAGCCCGCTAGATGGCAGGCTTTCCCTGTCACAGATGAAAGGGAGCCTGCACATCTTACTGAAAGGACGAATGTTGATGTTTTCGTGTCTGGCGCAGATTTGATGACAGCAGCCCCAAAAAATTGAGAGTTAGCAGCTATCAAAGCATGTACAATTGTTTCTGTCAGAAGCTCTTTTCTTGTATTTTAATAGCTTTTTACATAGCAAATTTAAAACAAACAAACAAACAAAACCACAGTTGTAAATCTACCCTTATCCATTTGTCCATGCATTTCACGAATGCCAATCTAGGTATCTGAAACTGCCTTTTGCCTGCAGTAAGCCACATCTTTGTGGAAGCCAAAGCTCGCTGTCTTTCTTGAATTCTAAGAGCAGAGGAAAGGTCTGCTGATTCTGGAGGATGCATGAAAACAGCTCTGACAAAAAGAAGACGACACCACTATTTTTCTCACTTTTGAGTTTTCATGTAATTAGTTTGAGCTATCCAAAGGCTGGCTTTATTTTGAGTTCATATAAACTCAGGTGAAGGTAGTATTTAACTTTTTTCCCAGATGTATAAAAATTGGGAAAATTAAAGCAAGTACATTAATAACAGAAATGATTCTTATTTAGTCTCTAAAGTAGTCTGACGGGTCTTGCAGAGACAGTACAACTCTCCTGATTTTACAGAGTGAAGAATTGTGATATGGGAATGAAATAAATGACTCAAGGTCACATAAAAGGCAATAGTAGAGCTGAATTACCTCTGTTAAACTGATTTGTGCTGGTTTTAGTATCTTTAAGATCTTAGTAGATTGCAGATTTGTCAAAATCATCTTATTTTTCTGTAAACTATAGTGTGGATATTACAAAGAATACACTTCTTTTGAAAATAACATTTGTCCTTTGAAGGACTACATGAACTCAACTTATTATAACAAAAAACAAATCCTTACTTTTAATCAATATCTTTGTTTTAATATGTATGCTTTAAAGCACCCATCAGGCACCAGTAGGCTAGGACTGCTTAACGGAATGAACAATTGGTTTAAAAATTGGGGCTAAGAATGGTGCAGGTTAAAGGAGCTACAGGCTTTCCCCATAGATAGAAAGAAGATTTCATGGAGAAGAATGACTATGAGTTAAAGCTATTTGATTAAAAAAGATAAAAATGTGCATGTTTTATTTACTGGATCCATGGTTACCAGAGTGCTCTAAACTAAAGTGATGTAAACCACTGAAAAGAGCACTGGATAGAATGAATCACTGAAAGCCTATTAAAGCAATGCTAGAGGGATTTTTATGCTGGAGGTTAAGAAAAGACCTTTATTCATATCTAGTAGATAAATGACAAAAGCATCACCTTTGTCT
The DNA here is from genome assembly GCF_000705375.1 of Tinamus guttatus. The sequence goes on along the minus strand of NW_010581885.1, from coordinate 115,777 downwards.
TGAGTCCCCCGTGACAATTTCAGTGTCCTTCTCTATTCGTTGTTATGATCTGTAGTCCTCTTCGCACTTCTTCCTCTCTAGTACCTCTCCTTCCAAACCTCTGTGCTTGTGCAGTGAAACACCAGAGTGCTTCATCACTCCTAGAAAGAATATGGTGGCAGTAGTAAATAAATAGTAATTGTAAATATCTTCTACAGGGTATGATGTCCCAGACCCCCAGATTATCCTTATCAAGGGTGATTTATAAAAGTGGTAATATCTTTTCTTTCCTGGAAGGCAGAACACTGTGGAAATTACTTCATTGTGTTATTGTATGTTTTCTGTTAAGATAGCAGAAAATGTCTGTTTTTAACCCCATATCCCACTGTGAAGCAATTACCAATAAATGTTCCATCAGTGCAGGAAGCTAATAAGGTATATTTTTCCAACCAGATAACACTATTATTGATGTGTGTTTTTTGCTGTTTTTTTTTTCCTCTTCCAGTTAGATAAGACTTTATTTTTATTTCTTTGACCATAAGGCTCAGACAGTTGGACAGGATGCAGAAAGAATACATGTTATGCAGCACAGCTGATGTGCTGATTTGTTAACACGTGCAAGCTTGTATGCATTCATAATATCATTAAGATGAGTCCCAGCATAGCAGTAATTTCTTTCGGTTTTAGCTGCTGCAGGAGAAATACAAGGACTGTTAGAGGCAGTACTTTAGGTTTGTGCTTGTATAATTTATATATATATTTCTGACATTTATTAAAGTGCTGGAATTTAAGTACAGTGCTTAATAAATGCAGAATTTACTCAATGTCATAGTGGAGTGATTTACTCTAATACAAATTATTGATTTATATAATGATTTAAATCAGCAAGCAGAAAACTTTTCATTTACTTTAATTTGCAAATACGCTTTTTAGGTATGTATTTAAAAGTTCTATCTAAAATATAACTGTGCTTGATTTTCAATTTTATGATGGAGTTTGGTATTGCTTTTTGCTCACAGGGAGAATATGGTGTACCCAAACATGTCTTATTGATTATGTGGTCCTGGGATTCAGATCTGCACCCTGATTTGCACCTCTGTGCTACAGTGACGTTTGGTCCTTTTTCAGGACCAGCTGAGCATGCTTGCACAGGAAGAGTCAAGGAGATAGTGGGGAAGCAGAGCAAAATGGGGGGAAGGCAGTTGCAGCACGGCAGTGAAAACCTTCAGCTCATGCAGGGCAACATTGTGTGATGTAAATATGTGCTGACAAGGTTTGGAAGTGGCTGGGGACCACAAGGGGAAAATGGAAAACCTTAGGGAGAAGAAAAGACTGTAGAGAGTTTTCTGCAACTCATAATGCCGTTGAGTAAACTGAAACCAAGCATGGAAAGAAGTGACCTATCTGCACTGGTTCAATGGGTAAGAGAGGAATTAATGAATTCTCTCCCCTTGCCACTTGATGTGGTTGTTGTCTTTTAGATCACTTCTGCTTTTTCCTTACGTAAAAATTATTTGAAATGATATTCTGATAATCCTTCAAAAAGAAAAAAACAATACCTCCTTTGAAGAAAAAAAAAATCTACTTTATGTGAATAGTCCAGCTAGTAATCAAAGAACAGAAGTGAAAAAGTGCCCTGGCATAGGTATTTATGCTCTGAGTCAGGTCACAGGTCCCGGTAGGTCACAAAGAATATTATTAAGCTGTAGAGTCTTGGGCTTCTGATTTTGTGCTGGCAATTTAAAACATAGTGACAAGACTATTAACTTCTTTGAAAGTCTGCAAAGTTGCTAATGTGGCAGGGGATTTAGTTGCTCAATTAATAGAAGCTTCACTATAGTATATTATTGTGATGTAAATATATCTTCACCACAAAACAAACACATCTGAGGATCACAGGACTAAGGTTAAGAGAAGTCAGAACAGCTCCAGAACTTACTCTTTGGCTGATGAGACTAATCCATTTATTATGTTTTATCTAAGTGTGCCCTTACACAAATGGATGAGCCCTGATATTTTCAGCAGAGCAGAAGTGCACAGGAATCTCAACTTTAAATGTTTCAGTGATGCCTTTCTTTCTTCACAAAAAAGTGGATTAAAAACAAAACAAAAAACAACCACAAAAAATAAGAGGGAAGAGAGGGATTTTCCAGTATTAAATCTCGGGCATTGATAAGTTTGTGAACTGAAATGTTTTAGCTTGTTCATATTGTTTTTTTTCAGTAGTTTCAATTCTCAGATGTTTATATTTTTAAGACAATCAACACTGAGTTAAATTGAATGCTGAGTAATTTTTACATGTATTTCTGTGCCTTCAAGCAAAATGAAAATGTCTGTTGTATTAAAGATTGAATAGCTAGTTTGCTTTTTTTTCTATCTAGATTCTGTCTGCATCACCGTCACTGGGGAGTGCTACTGAGCTTCAGACAAAAGGCCCAACATATTCATCCAGTTTTATTCCCAAAACTGCAGCTGATAGGCTTACAGCTCAAGGTAAGCTAAACTTTAATTGACTTTGTAAACATGATGATGAATATAATGTATTATTTAGCCTGTCCTTATTCCAGTATTTGGATACGCATATAAATCTTGTGTGTCGTTGGAACAGTCATGCTGACACTTTGAATGGTTATTTCAGAAAACAAGCATAAAATCATGCCTTTAAATTGAAATAAGGTGAAATACATTGACAGAATTAAGTACTAATGGTTAGTCTTGTTTGAAATGTTACATATTTGTGAGACCACTTTTCCATTCCTGTCAGCCAGTCACCCTTTCAAAATATTAAGTTTTATAAAGATGTCAAATATAGTTAAAGAGCTATGCACCCAGTATTATGAACGAAAGAAAATAAAAATTATGTCATTCCAGATTTATCTTTAGTGGCCTACAGAAAGAACAGTTTATATAGGAAAAATATTAAATAACACTTTCCTTGTATCTGATTTTTTTTTAATTCCAGATTATACTGTTTTAAGTATATAGGGAAGATGGATATTCTATGAAAAATAAAAAGCAAGTTGTTTTACGTAAATGCAATGATTTTTTTTTTCATATGGTTCTTTTGTTTCTCTCCTGTGTGTTTAATGAACACACTTTAGGTCAGAGTGATACTACCACAACAGGGTCTTCAAGTCAGCATGGTTCTCCCCTGTCTGTTGGGCTGTCTAAACAGTGTGCTGTGGTCACACCCGCTCTCCTGTCTGCGGTTTGCAGCCTTCTGCATAATCTGCTCGTTGTCACTCCAGAAGATACTGGAATTGCTCTCCAGCAAGCACACTTGCTAACAGCTCTCAGCAGGTAGGGGATCAATAGCTGCTGAACTACGAACAGGTGTAGTAATAGAGCTGAAAAGAATGTAATGAGATCTACCAGTGTTTCATACCAAAGCTGTTAAAGGTATTGATCAGATCTTGCTTCTGGGGTGTTAACAAAGGCTTTATTTAATTATTTATTTATTTTCCTTTTTAACACGAGTAGCAGAAAAAGAGGGTTTTTAGAATTTTATACACAGAAGAGGTAGACAGAAGAGTCGTATGGGTGATGCTAGTTATGGTGGTGGTCTTCTACAGAAATGTCATGGTTGTTTGTTTGTTTGTTCTTTTTAATACTTAGATGGAATGTTTGGAGGACAGACCAGGGCTTGTCATAGTAAAAGACCTCTCCTAACAACTTTGGGAAAACATTAGATCAGAAACCCTTAGTTCATGGGTGTTTTTTCTTAAAGCAAGAATAATTTGAAATAGTTTTCAATTGTATGTTTTCCATTTTTCTGTTCGAGTAAGTACAAATTCTTTTATGTGAAGAAAGTGTTTGGAAGTCCTGAAGCGATGCATCAAAATTAGTGGGGTTTTGGGTCTTGTTTTGTTTTTCTTTCGAAAGTTTTTTGTAGTTAAGCCTCATACATAAATTAATAAAAACAAATCTTGTTTGAATACACATTATATTAGCAGCGAGTTGTTAATTTTTTTTATGAAAGAAAATGATCAATTAGGAAACAACAAATGATTTAGTCTTAAAAATACTTTATGCCCCTTTGGTTGTACTTGCACTACAATTAAAGCTTATTATAGTTTACTCTGTTTATTTAAAATGAACTTTTTATGTAAAATTAGTATATTTTTTAATTGCTTACACATGTTTCTTATCAACTGGCTTTATTTTAGTCTTGTAAATGCTAATCTAATCGAGAGATGTATCCTGGAACTGAAAGCTCCTTTGGGTAATTCCTGTCATGTGGAACAAGTAAAAGTTCAGGTTAGAGAAGCATTTGTTGTTGTCTGAATTTTCTTTGAATGATGAAGCTATATTTTTATTATCTGTATTTATTAATATAGCCCATACACAGTGGTGGAAGTGAGATGACTCGCTGCTCTTACGAAAGGCTTGAGAGAAAAGTAACAATATACTCTGTTCAACATACCAAAAATATTTATTTATTAAAAGAGCTATACTTAGAACTATCGAACAAATAAAAATCAGTTGTGTTTTAAAAACAGATTGAACTCAGCAGCTACAAAAATCACATAATTTAATTTCTTTAGAGAAGACTACCAAGGCCTTATGCAGTTACTGACACATTTGTTTAAAATTTTAAACACCATTCTTATACAGATTACTCCTAAATTTCATACTTACTGCCTGTTGGCTTTGCTTTGCTTCCAGTCTTTTAGACACTTGAATAGTTCTTAACTAACTCTGGTATATAAAAACTGTAGAGATTCATTACCTATAGGACTACATTGGTATCAAAATATTTAATTTGTAGTAAAATACCCATACCTGTAAGGAAGTGTGTTCCTGTGGTATTTTTGGGGGAATAAATAATGTATATATGACAAAAGTACTTGTTTTTCTAGTACTTAAAGCAAAGATTCTGTTTTCAGAAAGTATGCATGTATTTATTAGTATTTTTCTTTTTTGTATTTATTAGTATTTTTCTTTTTTCCTTTGTGATAGTTTCTGAAAGCTCAGAGCCTACACGAGCCATGACTTTCTGATAAGGAATTCAATACTTGTTCACACAGAAGAATCCTTTATGCATTCATTTGCAGAGTAGGAACTCTGTTCTATTTTTTACAGTAGAAAATGAAGAAGATCTTAATTTATGTCCTGTTATTTCTTTTAACTGGTGTATTTATAAATTCAAAATTAAATGAATAAATTGAGGTAATGTGTTTAAATCATAAAAATGTGGCAAGTGCAAATATATGGCTTTATTTCCTATCCTTCTAACAGGTATTACTGCTACTTCAGTACTTATCATCTGTGTCCAAGCTTTTGAAAACGTGCTTACTGGTGCACTCTCAGCTTGTCATCCAGGATGAACTGTTGAAACCTTTCCTAGGAAACAGTTTCATGATCCTCTCCATTCGCTCTAAAGATGGGCTCGGTAAGAAACAATTTTATTTTCAGCACAGCCAAATGGCAGGTCTCTATTTTAAAGTGTCAGTTTCATTTAAAGTGTCAAAACTTGTGATCAGGCTTGGCCGTTCAAATTTATATGCATGCTTAAACTGTTTGATTTTTCTATATTCTCTTTGCAGATGCTGAGCTAACATCTGCACTCCATGAAACCTGGATAGACTACTTCAATCTTCTAGCTACGTTATTGTGGAAAAGTGGCCAATTTTCTCTTCCATCTGTAACAGCAGCTCTTGGAAATCATTGGACAGCAATAATTGGTAATGCCTTTTCCTGTTGGTTTGCAACCTTGCAACTAGTTAAAAATAAATAAATAAAATGAGGGGAGTCACCCCTGATTAGATGCTGTCAAGATGTATACAAACAGCATATTCATAACGGTAAACATTATCATGCCAGGTTTTCACTTTTTCCTGAATTCAACCTTTGTAATTCTTTCTTAGGCAGTCAGGCTCATTTCTGTTACATGCATGCAAATAAAACTTGTGAATTTATGGTAGTGTTGCTAATTGTAAACCATAGCCAGATACTGTACGTTTAAGCCTGAAATGGTCAATTAGTATTTTGCTTTTTCCTCATATGTACTATTTTATCTTATACAAAAACAAAGGCAAAAAAAAATCAGAGGAGGTAAGGGGTACTGCAATTCAAGATATTAAACAGTCATTTTTTAAAATGCTTTACTTGTTACTTGTCTAGTCAGGGTTCTGAGTCAGCAGGACTCTCTAACATGTTTCAACATGGAACATGGTCCATTCAAGCTTGTGATTTCAGTCAGCTGTATGTTAAGTGATCTGGTGAATGAAGGTGTAGCTACACATCAAACAAATGTAATTACTGTCAGTGCTACAATGTAAGCTGTAGAATAAAGTGCAGAACATTCAGTAAAATTGTTAGATAAATGAATGGCTTAGCAAAAGGAGAATACCTTTTTAACTTCTGGTCAAGTTAATGGATATCAAATAATTCTTTCAAACCTTAATAAACCTAAAAACTTTCCATGCTTGCTTCTTTTAAAGACTTACTGTCAAATGTATAAATGTACTATAAATGTGCAAATGTGTAATGTACTTCCTCATGAAGTACACTAATGAAGCGGCTTCTTGGCTCATGCATTCTTTGATCAATTTTCCAAAATTCTAAAGTTCTTTTAACTTGTTATAGAATGAAATGTAAACATCTTTAATTTTTTTAATTTAACATTTCAGATACCATTTGTGATTGTATTAATCTGTCAACCACGTGTCCTGATTTATATAAGGCTAGTTTACAGTTTATCACTGCCCTTTTGACTGAAGAAGGAAAAAGACAGCTCGGTGATAAACAGAGTATGTGCCAGAATCCAACTGTAAGCTTTCTTCTAGATGAAGCTGAAGGATGTCAGGCATCAGTAACTCAACTTACTGGATTAATAATTCAGGTATTTGAACTTTAATAGTGTAAATGTAGTGTAGTATTTCTGTACTTTGTTAAAAATGATTTTTTTTTTATCTAATGAAGAATTAGTTTAGTCTCTAGTTATAGACTGAGCCATCTTTCATCTCTTGTGTCTGTTATTACATGAAGTTCTCCAGTTCAAACTGGAGAAGTTGCAGAGAAGCAACTTATATGCAGTGCCTCTCAAGACATTTACTGTCATACTGCAATAATATGATATGAAATCTTGTGTGGGGAAGATGTGCACGAGTAGAATATATTTGGCCAAATACTGAAATGTTTCTTTTTATCAGATAGAGTGGGATTTTTAAGGCTTAACATATTGTTATTTCCACTGTAAATAACAGCATTATTGTTCTTAAGCTGTCTAATCATAAAAATTGTGACCCCAAATGAGTCATTATGCCCTGCAGTTTGTTTCCTGGCAGTGTAAGATTGGCATTGTTACAGTATAGGGGCATATAATGTATTTTCCAACCTAATTTTAAGTCTGCCAGGTATAATATTTTCATTTGTTCCTTCGGGAACCCATTGCCCAACATAATATATACTACTGACCATATTTCTAGGTACTCATTCTCAGTGTTTTTTCTTTCCTCATATAATCTCATTATTCTCATTTATACTTGCTTGTACTGTCCTAAATACTTCCTTTACCTCTTTCATATTAATATCCTTCATTTATTTACTGGCTGTTAAAATTTCTTCCATTACTTACTTACTTGTCAGTAAGACAAGATGTATGTGAAATTTGTACCTAATTTATCTTCGTTCTCAGGTCAGTTCTTCTATCTACGTACTCATTGTCCTTCTTTAAATCATGCGCAGTTTGTCCCTGTAGCAATAATAGTGATCCATGAGTAAAATGTACTAAATGGTTGAGCAAAGCTGAAGCACTTCCATTTACTAATGCTTTCTCTTTGTTAGTTTTAGAAGCATGTATTTGTCTGAGATGCAAGCTTCATGCAACTTAATGTGGTTTATGATTTCTAAATCATAAGATCTGGAGTCTAATGTCTACTAATTATTTTTTAAAAAAATCAATCTTATTTTGAAACTTTTTGTTTGTTTTTTATGTATCTGTGGATGTTGAATGATGCAACCAAAGTAACCCCATCTTAGTAGCACGTCATTTCCCCTATTCCTGTGGTTGCTGAATTCTGTACAATAAGTTTGCTCTCATCAAGGCTTGGCCTGATCAAGCTGACATGTCGCATAACCTATGATCCCCATGTTGCTGTTTTACGCTGCTGTGGCTCTGTAGGGGTTGGAGGCAGAGTGTTCTGTGTACTGAGACTCCAGTAATCTGCAGGGACAAGCAGCTTACCGAGTGAGTCTGTCTTGGCACGCTTGGCCAGGCCAGGAAAACACGAATTACTCCATTCTTTACCAACAAACTTTAGATTACTTATGTGCTTAGAGACCTGTAAGGCTGTGAGTTTTGGAAACTCAGGACAGCAAAAAAGGGTTCGCTTCACTGAAATCCCGTGAGTAGCTTAATATCCTGTTAGTATTTTGTAGTCATATTACTCCAACACTAAAGTATGTCAGAATTTAATGCTTCTGTATGTACCTTAGCCTCCTTAGTTCTGACACAGAAAGCGTGTCAGTATGTTAAAGAACGGAGACCTTCAAATGTTCCGAAGTCAGTCATCCTCTTATATTTTGCTACAAGTATATACATCAGTGACTGCCAGTCTTTGCTGGTAAAAGGTGATGCTTCTCATGATTACAGCACAGAAAGTACCTATACAGTGAAGAATTAATTGCAGCCAAGCCTACAGCTAACAGTCAAAGTACATCAGATACTATGACATAGTCTGAGCATTGCAAGAGGTACTAGTCTTTAACTTAACAGTTAACTGTTCACACAGCTGTCCAAAAAGTTGATGGACATTGCTTTTTATTCACAAAGTTATTGAAAAGATAACCTGTGCTTTTTGGGGCTTTGCTTTTTTGCAAATTCTCTCTACTGAGAAATTATTATGTTTGCTGGATTTAAAAAAAAAAAAAAAAGACTAGAGAGCTAGTTTACCTTAATGTCTAATTATAATCAAGTGAAATAACAAGTGTTAAACAGAAGCAGTAGGAAAGAGCAGATAAAGGGAGAATCACCAGGAAGATATAGCATTCTATTACTTTTTTTTTTTTTTTTTAACCATGGTCATCACTGAAGGACAGTCAAAGATAACCATAGAACAAATAATACAGCTTAAAAAACTATGCAGTAAAAAAATAAGTACAGTTTTTCTACAGAAGTACCCAAGGATATAATGAACTTTTATGTATATATAGCTATGTATATATAGCTATGTGTATATATAGCTATGTATATATAGCTATGTATATATATGTATGTATGTATTGGGGGGGAAAAAAAAGAATTATCAAGCAATCAGTAATCTCTGTTAGTTACCCCACCTATCTTAAATATTAAGGTTTTTATTGGGAATCTGATTTTTGATATATACTACTCTCACTTATTTTGGATATCAGTATTAGGTTTATATTTTAGGCAAAAATGGTGTTCAATATTCTCTTTTAGATAATATGAAAGACTGGGAGCAGCCTCTTTTTAATAACTGTCTAATATGGTTCCAATAAGTATAATCTCTATACTTTCCAATGAATATTCATATTGTTATTATTTACTAGAAATGCGAGGCTCACAAAGGCCTCACATGGATGCAGAAATAAGATAAACTGGTTTTTCTTTGGTTGGAACTGTGCCTAATAATTATTTGTGTGTCAGTGATATGTTTATTCTAAAGAAGTTTTCTAATATTCAGTTTCTGTTCTTGAACGTTCTCTTGAAGAAAAATAAGATTGTACTAAAAGAATATTGCAGAGGTGTCTATGATACCATGGCTGCAGATTAGAAAAATTTTCGAATGCCGAAATTGGGAATCCAGTCTTGAAGAAGGTAAAATGTAAAGAATAAGAAAACTGGGCTTAGGAGCAAATGATTTATTTATTTATTTATTTATTGCCTTTTAGTTGAGAAAATAGTGAAGCACTTCTTTGCAAATAAACATGATTATGTGCATGGAGAATTCCGAATAGGAATAGAGTGTTGAATCTTCAGAATATTAATATAGTCTATAACAACATACTTATACATGTGAATACCACTTTTAATATGTATGACCCCTTCTCCATTATCTCATTATTTGTAGGTCTATGAGAGAAAATCTTCAAAAGATGTCCTGAAACAAGTGGCTACAAGTGCATTGCTATCCCTGTTAGCTGTCAGTAGAAATGCCCAGAAATGTGCTTTAGAAGGTAAGCACTTTAGAAGGTAAGCATTTGATTTATAAATCAAATGTTTGCTGGTGTTTTAAACACTTCATACTTTGCTAACATAGTGTTGTAGGTGAAAGTGTGTCTGGTATTCTCTTTGCTCTACCCAAATGCTCTTTTTTTTTTGTTTCCTTTTTCCTATTCTACAGTTTTTAGTGGCAGCCCCTCCATTGAAGGCAACACCTTCCATGCCCAATAATTTTCCTTTTTCAGTAGTAGAACTAAAAACCTTCAGTCAGATTTTTGAGCAGAATGCAGGAGAGGCTGATTTATTTGCATTTCTTATATAAAACAGTTAATATCTACTGATAAACACAGATATGCTTTTCATCTGGATGTTTTTTAGGTATTTACATCTCTGTGTTGCTTAGCCTGATTCCTTAAACCTAGATCATATTTAACTAGCTTTTTATATCTGCTTGTTGTCTGATCCCCCTTATACTAGCATAACACTCCAAAATTCTAATCATGCATTATATACTTGTGTCTGTGTGTCCTGTATATATACACTTTCTCCTCCTCCCCAAGATACTGGTGATCCACTTAGCTCTTGTTTCAATCAGCATTCTCAATTTGTTGATATCACAAGCAGTTATCCAAGAGACTTGGCTTTCTTTCAAGACAATACCAGGATAAAACTCAAGTGTTTTCTGTGCCAGAGAAGTCTTCAAGTCATCTCCAAGTCACCTTGCAGCACAAGTGATAAAGATAAGAGGAAAAAGTTCTGAAGTGAAAGCTATGTCCTGAAAATGTTTCTAGCTTTAACACCAATTCTTTAGCTCTTCGTGTTTACTTTCTAAGGGATCAGAAAACATATGTGGACGAATCCTGGGAAGGAGCCACTCATTACAATACAGGCTGGAGATTGGCTGTTGGGGACCTACAAAGGTCCTGGCAGACAACAAGCTGAACATGAACCAGCAGTATTCCCTGGCAGCAGAGAATGCCAGTACCTTGGCATTAATAGAAGCAGAGCCAGCAGATCTAGGGGAAGAATTATCCCCCTCTAGTCAGCATTCCTTAGACCACACCTCAAATGTGGCATCCGGTTTTGAGCTCCCCAGCACAAAAAAGACATCAACAAACAGGAGTGAGTTCAGTGGAGAAGCCACCAAGATGTTTGGGGCCTGGAGCACTTACTCCCTGAAGAAACACTGAGGCAACTGGCCTCCTTCAATCTGATGAAGAGAAGGCTTCAGGGAGACCTGAGTAGCCTTGTAGTACCTACGAGGTTATCAGGAAGACGGAGTCAATGCTGCCTGATGTTGGGAGACCAAGAGACAATGGCTATAAACTGATATTAAAGCTGAGTGCTTTGAGCAGGAGGTTGGATCTCTGGAGTTCATCTCTTCCAACTTGTTTTATCTTATGATCCTACAGTCTCACTCAAGGGCTCTAGGTCATAAGAGCCTCGCTTCATATTTTAGAGTCTGAATCACCTGAATGTTTGCTTTCCTTTGTCTCTACTTTCTCTACCTCAGGGATACTAAATCTGGAAAGAGTAGGGGGAAGACTTGGGTAAGATGTGTGTTTATTTGCTCTAACCTCTTGAAGGTTTTGCCTTTGAGTTTCTAGGCAGCATTGTTAAAGATGTCAAAAATTATGAATTGCTATCCTCTTCCCCCCAATTCTTTTTCTACAGCCATCTTCTGCAGCTGTCTCCATCTTTGACATCCGTCTGCCTTGTTTCTGCAGAAATGCAGAACTACAGATATTAAAGTCAGAAAAATAAAAAATTCTTCTCTATATCTTATCAGTTCTTCCCTCCTTGGGAGTTCATCTCACAGAATTCAGTTGCAAGAGGAGTTATCACCATCCAGTTATATTCAGTCCATTTCAAAGTGTGTTAGTTCTTTCCTGAAACCAAAAAGATAGATATATTTCTTGAACTTACAGAATTTGGTCATCAGTACCCTTAAGTTTCAGTTCAGGTGGGGTAACAGAAATCAAGATAATTGCAAGAAGGCTGCGTGTTCCTGATTTCTTTTTTTTTCTTTTCTCTTTTTTTTCCAGCTGACCTAATAGACAGCTGTGTAGAACAGATGAAACGTATTCATGCGCAGATGAATTTGGATTCCCTAAAGCCTGGGAAGACTCAGAAGAAAAAGGTAACAATAAGAGCTGTAAGGCTGATGTAATAGGGCACTTTCAGGTTTTTTACTGAGGCAAATACTCCTAGCTATTTGCCATGGGTGAGAGAGTAAATTGCACCCTGTAGTGGATCCCTGGGTACTGGCCATTCTTTAGGAACCGGTGAGTTTAGAACTTTTACCCTGCTTGATTATCTCACACCCTCAATCACTCCCTTGTGCAATGTTATGTTCATTGAGTCTTGACCGTCTTTCCCATTGGCAAGAGTTTGTCTTATTTTCCTATTTCTTTTCTTTTAACTTTTTTTTTTAAAAGAAAGAACATATTTGACCTAGATTCATTCTAAGGGAAAATGGAAGCATTTTACCTGGAGATTCTCTACCTCTCATGAATTAATTACCCTAATGCCAACAAATGCCATTAAATAATTTATTATAATCTGATTTATTGAATATATTATTTATAAAGCATATATAAATTCTTGAAGGAACTGTTTAATGTTTGCATTTTACATAGTTAAAGACTAGTCAGATACAAATCATCATTAAAGATGCCTTTTATGACAGGCTTGACTCATTTTTATCATAGCTGTTTTTAAGATAAACTTTTACTTCATCACTAAAAGTCATCAGCTGCATATAATATCCTTTAAAAGCAAGTGTTGTTGCTTCAGTTTATTTGAAATTAATCCTGAATGTATTTTACTTGCATCTCTGTTCCTTTATGCTTCATGAAAACAGAAGTGGCTTCCTGGGGTGAACGAGCTTATTGAAATTCGATTGTCTTTCAGAAGTGTTTTAACATGTCAGCCACTTAAAAGTTAGAGGTCAGCCATGGCTAGAGAGAGTCCTTTGTTGTCACAGCACAACCATGAAGACAGATATGTTGTTTACTTACACAGTTAAATCTCTGTATAGCACCTACCTGTTAAAAGGTCTGTATTTATCTTCACAATATTCTTATCAGGCTGAAACTATTTCTATTTCCAATGTTAAGGTTAAGAAAGTAAGACACAGAGAAGATAATGATAAATTAGTGTGACCAAATATAGAGATCTGCAAGATATAGCTAGTTTATCCTTGTTTTATGTTCAAGGAAGAAAAATAGATGCTTTTAGTGATTCATCCGGCTTGTTGTGGAGATATGTTTTATAACAGAATAAATCATGCTCCAGAATTGCTTCCTTCTACCCCTTCATTAGTTGTAAGGGAAATGGAGCTCTGCCTTACAGATCTTTGCATTTAGCTGGACCTCTACCCCCTAGAAATACTGTCTGTGAGTTATGAAGAGAAGTGAGGATGAAACAAGTAACTTGCTGTAAATGTCTGCACCGTACATGCATGTCTGCATGTTTCAAGCTAGGTAAGATGAATCCTGGCTAAGATGAGAAGGAAACTCTGCAGAACAAATCTGACCTGAACATTAGCACCTTAGATTTGCATCTGATCTTTGAAACTTTCTTCTTCATTGCACAAAATGAATCCTGTGTTTATGTTGATAATCTTCAAATACTTTTATGTAAATAGGAGGATAGCCTTATCAAGCAGTTACAGTGTGCTATGCAGCTTCTCAGAAATTGCCTCTTTCAAAATGAAGAATGCAAAGTAAGTATTATTTCATTACCTCACCGCATTAGTGAATAAAGATGATAGATTTATTTTATTTTGAAAATATTTTCAAGTTGACTAGATTTAAACTTGGTACTAAGGGCAAGAAATGGTTCGAATTTCATTATTATTTCTGCCCTAGGAATATTTTATGCATTCGTTAGATAACTGAGGTTGATAATGAAACATTGTGTCCCAAAGATTGCAGATGGCAGTCATCCTTTATACCTGTTTCTGCTTGGTTAAAAATCAATCAGTCCAATTTTCTAAGTAGATAACATGAAAAATGGATTTGAAGAAAGGTGTAGAGCTGTGAGAAAGGAGAATCAAAAAGCATGTAAGACCTTTTTTTTTTTTTTTTTTTTTTTAAAAAAAAAAAAAAAAAAAAGGAAAAAAAAAATTTTTTTTTTTTCCTTATACCTTTCTATTTTTTCAGTTTTCCTTTCTGAAGGAAAAAAAAGCCTTGAATATTAATTTGGTATTTACTTGTCATACAGTCTCAGTTAAAATCGTAAAATAATAGTGCATTTTAGACTGATCCTACAGAATGTGATTCCGTTTTGATTTTTCATCATTTTTCTTGCTCAGAATCATAATCATACTTTTTTTTTCATGAATCATCGTTTCTATGTGCTTATCAGTTTTTCTATTTCAATTCTTATCCCTATTTATTTTTTATGTGACTTCATTCAGCAACAGTAAGGAGTAACTTTGTTAATGACACGGTTATTTTCGGGTCATTCTTTCATAAGTTTGCATTGTGATGCAAGTTCTGCTGCTTTTAAGAGGTCTTGGTGGGTTTTGCTGGAACATTTCCAGACCTCTCAGGAATACTACCATTGAGGGGATGTGTTAAAGACTATTTTTGTGTGTACGTTATGGGTCCAAATAAGCTATTTGCTTATTCCTAAGGTTCCTGTATATCAGTGTTTTGGTCGCATCACTGCAACCTCTCCTTTGTAGAACCCAGAGTTCTGCTTCACTAGCAGTGAGGCAGAAACTAGATGAGATTATAGTTGAGCATTTTTTTTTCTTAATTTTCTTTTGCAAGGCTCTACAGAGACAGCTGTTAGAAGGAAAGAGGGTTGCAGTTGATAAGTGTCTTGCTTTTTTTGCTCTCTAGAGCTTTCCTAGGTTATTCTCCTACGTCTCTGCTTTTTGAGTTCTAATAATTAGCATAATTAAGTAAAATAAAATTGTAGTCTGGGAAACTCTTGCATAATCACAGTTGGAATGAATAAATCTTCATTTTGATTTGTACATCTCACAATAATAAAAACATTTTAGAGTAGTCCCAGGATACCATTAGTGTGGTTTTCCAGTACTTCCTAGCAAGTAATGTTCATTAACTATGTATTACAAAGCTGAAGTGAAATAAAATATCAATATATACATGAGAAAAATATCAGGACATACACGAGAAGCTTCTTCCAAAACATTCTAATGTCAAGATATATATGGCAAAGTGTTGGTATACATATAACTGAGTGTAATTTTAAGGTATTCATTGAAAATAATTCAATTACAATATTTAAGATTGAAGATTGATTTTTAATCAATTGTCATTTGGAATTTGCCTCACTGCTCAAATGAGGATGTTGCTTCCCTCCGTAAAACTATTTAAAAGAACTAATGGGACAAAATATGGAAATAAGATAAAAATATGCTTCCCCACTTTATTAAAAAGACCTTCATATTAAAGTAAATGCTATATATTTTTCTAAAATAAGAAAGTCTTTTCGAAATATTAAATTGTGTTCTCTAAATTGTTCCTCGTGTTCATGCAGCTGGCAGCACACAGAGCTCACCTTGTTCCTGTTCTGCATTCGCTATGGCCATGGTTTTTACTAGATGACTCCTCGATGCAAATAGCTCTGCATTTGCTTTGTGTCTACACTGCAGACTATCCTGCAGGTATGATGGTCACTTCATGATACTATCCAAAAATATATTTAACTAGAATAATGAGGATAGAAATAGTATAATAATGGAAAAAAAATGTTTATTATTACCATAAGAGCAAAGGATAAAAGCACTGGTCCATCACAGTCTGAGAGTTTCGAGTTTAGTATGTTCAGGACTTCTCAGCTCCTCTTTCAGAGTTTAAGTAGATGAATTTGGTTTAGCAAGGATAGAATTATATTAAAGGATTAAATAGTATTTAATATGAACCATGTCTAAAGGTTATGCTGAAAGTCCTGCCAAACTGAGCAGTATACTGCAAAGATACTACTCCCAGGAGTTATATCAGAGAGAACATATATCAGTGCTGTACACGTTAGCCCTTATTAATAAAATTCTGTCTTTAACACATTCAATCTAGTTTAATTCCTTATTAAAATTCACACAACTATTGGACTCAGTAACTTAAGTTTGACTATGGCAGTTTTTTGTTAGCATTCTCTTCTGATTAGAGTAAATCCTTTATTTCTTTTGATTATTTTGTTTGATGAGTAATCCCAACTGTTAAAAACTGTACCTTTTTCTAATATGAATTTTCTTCATTTTGTATTCTGGTTATTGATTCAGATTTTGATTCTACAGTAGCTTGAAGAGATCTGTTGATTTCTCCTTGTCAAGCTCCTCTTGAGTTCTCAAGAGGTAGCATAGTTAAAATACGTTAGCTGAAGACTCTATGAGCTTTTTTACCGTCTTTTAAAGTTAATTTCTCCAGGCCCTATAACTGCTTGTGATGCTGTTTTTCATGAGCAACAAATTCTTTAATTTGGACTGAGGAAATGGTTGGTGGTTGACTAATGTGTTATGTTGGGAATCGGGCCTAAATTTCTGATGGTCTTTCTTACTCCTCAGTTGTATGACTCTAGACTGCATTTTTATTTTTCCTTGCTAGTAAGGGAATGTGGTCTTAAATTAAAGCTTAGAGATTTCTTTTCTGGGCCAGTTTCATAGTGTCACTTCAGATTCTCATGCCAAGTAAGTGTGTAGTATCTTAAATGCAATGTTCCAATTTCTAACAAAATATTCTGAAATAATGCAGCAGCTTCTCTTTAAAAGTAAAATATGTTCTTAGGTTTTAGAACAATAAACTCCCATGCCTGTAAACTGTCACCTTCATGTCACTTTCTGCTGAAAGCCCATTTTATTGCTTCACTGTGGTTCGAAGTATATAAATATATATATATATATATATATTTAAATAAGCTCAGTCTTAAACCCTGTGATAAGGGTTTCATTTTTCTTTAAGGTTGTAGTTCACTTTCTTTGTCAAGTGTTGGACAAGCACAGCTTGCATCTGTTCGAAGTGGAGCTGGCAATTCATTAATGCATAACATCATGAAATTGGCTACTCCCATATCAAGTGATACCAGCCCTATTCTGCTGATGGTCTTTGGTCTTCTTTCTAACCTTGCCTTGTCACATGACTGTAAAGGTGTTATTCAGAAGGTAAGCAAACAATATTCTTTAGCACTGTGATATTAGCACTACGATGGGTGCAACTTCCTTTTTTTAATAAATGCTTGATTTCAGTATGGGTCTTGGGATCACAGAAATCCTTCTGCAGGAAGGAAAACCCTTGGGACTTCTGAGTTGTGTTACTCTTCAAGTGCAGCATGTAATTCGGTCATATTCGTAATAGTGGAGGCAGAAATTTCATGTGGAACTACACTATATTTTAATAGATTTTTTTTTATAATCTTTTAATTTAATTTCTTTGGGCTGCAGATTTTTTAATATCCACACATATTATTGGATTATGAAAGTGAGAAAACAGTAGTATAATTGCATGTAAGTAAATGAGAAATTAAAATTTGGATAAATAGATAAACTTTGTGAAGCATAAATCTCGATTAAAAAGTAGTTTTTAGAGAAGTCGTATATGTCAGTAATTGGGTATTAAGTAGAAATCAGTTTTTATTATGTACCCATAAGTATTGTCTTTTTCCTTTTTAAATCATACATTGAAGGAATCCTTACGCTGTTTTATCAAATGTTTCTAGAAAGATCTATTTTTTTTTCCTCTTGTTTTGTTCCTTTTGATTTTACTTTGATCATCTAATTAAATTCAGCACATAGAGACAGAATCAGACTGTGTAGAAGATTTAGCCTGGCTGTAGCCTGATAAAACTAGTTAACGTAACCACAGTTATGGAGAGTACTTATTTTAGCATCTTTTATACTATTTTAACAGTAGCAACAATTTTTTTCTGGAGTCCAGTTAGCTTATACAAAAGAGAGAAAATATAATCCTTTTATCACAGTACTTATGTTGAAATATGCATGGGCTGCTTCTGTTATTCTCAGAAAACTTTTTTTCTAGAAAAGATACCTGAAATGCTTCATTCTGTAGAAGATGGTTTATTAGATGAAATATTTTGCCTATAGTTTAGAGCTCCAGTCTAGTGTAATGCTACTCTTCTTCATTTTCTCTCCCAGACTCTGCTTGCATAAATCTAAGAATTATTAATTTATTTTGTTAGAATCAACTTTGCAGTGTTACACGTATGAACAAACTGTAGTGAGTTTGTCTACAGGGTTGTTTGTTGTTTGCTTTGGTGGTTACGTGTCAACATGCAGAACTGTGTCAGGTCTGTGAGGATATTTAGTCAGGGACTTTTTTTTTTCTTGTAGCAGAAATGTTGTTGTTCACCACATAGCCCTCTTGCAACAGTGGAATAGAATTTCACCTGTCCTGAATCTCCTTAAAGTGGAAATTGTATGAGATTAGGAATAATAATGTGTGAGATGTTCAAGCTTTGTTGTTGTTGTTGTATCAAAGTTTAGAAAAATGAGGAGCTCTACTATGCCTAACCAAGAAAGGGGCATGCTATACCTTTAAGAGTTGCTAATAACCAAATAATAATTAATGAATCAACTACAGTAACTACTATATACAACTTATTTTTGAGCTTCATGAATTTGCTTGTCAATTTATGTATCCATACTGTATAAGTTATTATTGAAGAAAAGTCTTATATGAAAATGCCTATTTAAACAAAATGTGGATCTCATTCATAAATAATTCTTTTAAATATTCTTCAATAATAATGGACATCTTGAAATATGCATAATAAAATATCGATATGTTTTTTGGTCAAGTCTACTGAATGGAAGTTCAAACTGCAATGGACAAAGCATACAATAATTCAGATATCACAGTCTCACATGTTTTTCTTCCTTCTGACAGAGTAACTTCCTGCAAAGCTTCCTTTCTCTGTCATTACCAAAAGGAAATCATAAAAATCTTAGTAATATGTGTGCTCTTTGGCTAAAACTGCTACTGAACATATCTTTGGAAGAAGATGGACAGCAGATGATTATGAAGATCAATGGGGCATTAGACCAGATTGTGGAGATGTGTAAATATAAGCACAAGAGTAATCGGCGTATAGCACTACTTGTTTTACATAATATGTGTTTTAGTCCAGCTAATAAACCCAAGATATTAGCTAATGGTAAGTATCTGAAAATTATTGAAACTAAACTCTGAGAATGTCAAAAATACATATTTTCATTGCAAGTTGGGTTACCCATCAAAAATTCAGTACTGTTATTTAGAAAATGTTTTTATAAAAATAATTTTCATTATCAACATAGAAGTGATTATAGAAATTATATTTTTGCAGAAATATAAGAATATGTAGCAAAAAATAAAAGGCAAATGTATCAGATAACTAAAATATTTTCAGAATTTATTCCACGATTGATCATTTGAATAGATAATGCAACATGGTTACAGGTATTTTTTTCGTTTTTTTTTAGAGGTAGATTTGAAGAATTCTTCTTTCCGCCATGATGAAATGAGCTAGCTTATAAATTTTAGTATTTTTACCGCCTAATTTCCTATTCTTCAGTGGAACAGAAGTTTGTTAGTTCCAACAGACTATAGGTTTAGTGGTGATTTCAGTGTATATGTGTAACCCTATTTCTGGGTTGTCTGGAAAAGCCATATTTATTTTCTTCATTTAATTGCAGAGAAGGCTTTTCTTCTTTAAGTTCTAACTAGGTCTTCTGTAGTGTCCTCTTATTTTTTTTTCCATGATGATTCACTGCATTAACTAAGCACACATTATTCATTTATATCATCTGCTGAATTTTGTGAAGTGAACAAGCAGGCTTGAACAAGTAGAACAGTGAATCTAGGAAATTAAGGAACTTCAGGTGGGGTGGCAAATTTCTCATTACTTACAAATCACCTACCTAGTAATTACTAAGTGAAAAAAAAGAACATTTATTTTTTTTTATCCCAGTGTGGCTGTAATTGTGGTTACTGGGAATTGTAAAGCAGTTTTCATGAAAATGACTTACGTGTTTATTCATAGGTAACAGCTATACATGCATGCACATGTTTTATTATTAATGGCTAATTTTTTTCAGAAATTATTATTTTGCTTCTACTTGCTAACATTTAAGTACAATGAAGTTGGCAAATTTTTGGACGTATTTAGTTAATCTGATAATTTCTGCAATTGCTGTACCATCCCACTATCTGTCATAGATATAAGCATGCTCTAATCATAAAAAATACAAGTGTAAATATTTGTGTTTATGTCTGATGTTTCTTGCTAGGCGATTTTTTTTTTTATTATTCTTTTTTTCTCATTAGATAAAGCTATCAGCGTGCTATCTGCCTGTTTGGAAAGTGATAGTATTGATGTTCAGAGAATCGGTGCAGCCTCACTTTGGGCTTTGCTTCACAACTATCAGAAGGTTAGTATTTGCTAAACACTTGTTGCTTAAGAAAAAATAGTGCATTTGAAGGTAAAAAATATCATATTACTTTTATTATCCTATAAAGAATAGAATAATCTTTAAATAAATAAAAATCAAGTTTACAGAAGCAGTTCCAGTTTTTAATTGTAATAATGTGCTAAGGTCATCATGTTATACAACATGAAAACTTAGCAGCTTGATGTGGTTTGTGATTTTTCACCTAAGTGTAATGTGTAAGATGACATGTTAATTCTGAAATTCCTGGATATCATACTCTACTCTTGTTACTGTCATTTTATAAGTATAAGTAGCTAAGTAGATGTCTTCATTATTCAAGTGTCAAATGTGGGGAAAAATTAAAATCACTTTATTTTTGTTTGTGTGTAACAGGCAAAAGTGACTTTGAAGAATCCATCTCTAAGAAGGAGAATAGATGAAGCTTATTCTTCAGTAAAGAAAGGTAAGTATTGAACAAAACATTTTCCATCTAGAACAACTGGGCCAGTCTGTAAAACTTCTATTCAATAGACCATTAGACATTCTAAGTTACAGTATCATAGTCAAAAACTTAAGTTTTGAGAGCTTATTTCTATCCCTAAAATAACAAATAGTGGTTTATATTTGGGCATCTTTTAAATACAGTTATGCAAAAATATCTCTAGGTTAATAAACTGTAAATAGGAGCTGGGCAGTTGTCTACAGTGAGTTTTAAAGAAATGTTGTTCAGACATTTGTCCGTAACTTCAGTCTACTGTAGCAGTAGATGCAGTTAAGCAGTAGTTAGAGTTAAGACTCTGATTTTGCAAATGTTTCATTTTAATTTCATTTCTCATTTAATGATTTCATTTGCTGTATTTTGTACTTAGATAGGTTTACTCATGCAGGAATTTCAAATTTTGTACCAGGACAGAATTGCCATAAAATTTCTATTGAAAATTGGCAGTGTCCTAATAAGAAGGAGGTCTATTTTTCCTAGCACAGCTCGTGGTAGTTCTTCCTATGCTATGAAACTCTCATCCCTTCATTTTATCCCTCTTCTTTTGTTCCAAATTCATCGTTTTCTAAATTAACCATCAATCATAATATTATGCAACATTTTAGTTACTCAGACTGATAAAGAATAATACAGATATATCTGTTACGGTATAGTATTTGTGGTATATGTATCAAACCACAAATCAGTAAGGTAGAAATTTACAGTTTTTACAGACTAGCACTTCTTAAACATTGTTCTCTGTTCATTTTTGTACTGCTTTAGAACATAAGATCTTCGACTGAAACATTCATTTTGAATTAAAAAAAATATTGGCTGTAAAACACTTTGTGGAACTGTAATCATAACTATTTAGCCATGCATTAAGTTTCCGAACTTGCCTAGCGTAATAAAGCTTTGAACACTTTACAGTGATGTCTGGGTTAATGACCAAAAGAATCAATTGTTCATCACAAGTGGAGGAATTTTTCAACACACCTTTTTGTTTGTTTTGCTTTGTTTCCAAATTTGTCCTTCACATGGAAAAAGAAAGGACCATAGAAACGAATATTTTGGCAACTCTGTTGTATTATAGCATAATGAAAAGAGAGTTTTTATTTCTTTGTCTCAGCTGAGTGAAGGCTTAGAGAGTCACTTAATGCTGTCAGGTTTATTAAAAGCACATCTTGCAAAATAAAGTATTAGTTCATTCACTACTAATATCTCAGATAAGATTAGAAAATAGCCTGAATCCTAACCAGGCATTTGATATAATCTTTGGAAAGAAAAAAAAAAATCATTTTATGTTAAGAATCAACTAGAAGCTTAACTTTGTATTTGTCCGTTTTTTTTTTTTTCTTCTCCTTAGCTACTCCACAGCCAGAAGAAAATGAGCTAAATGCATACCACCTGAAATGCTTAGAAAATGTAGTGCAGCTTCTTGATTCTTAAGGATTGTCAAATGACTTCACATCTCGAAACTGGTAGCTTGCTCAAGAGGAGACTGTAAAGAAAAGAGCTTCTAATCCTTGGATTTATGGCAGCAACATGCTGTGGAAGATATTTATGAAGTTTTTGGGGAAGGAGTTGATCACTGAACCAAAGAATTGCACTAAATATGACTGAAACTATTTATATTGTAATCCCAATGGGAATTTATAATGATGGTACTATGTGTAGTACTTACATAGGAGAAAGAATATACAGCGGAAACAGATGAGAAAAATCAGTAATTTTCTTAATTTATGTATTATAATGTCACTGGAAAGTAGCAGAATTGTTGGTTTTGATCAGTTTTAATAAAGTTTTTTTTTTTTTTTAGTTCTGTTTAGAATTTGTTATTTGTGGTTTGTAATTTCTAATGTCACAAGTGAACACATAGGAAATAGATTTTAGAACTGAAAGTGTTCACAGGTAAATCATAGTGTGTTGAATGTCTTAGATATAGAACAGAAACATGTGTTTTTTATTTTGAGGAATTTTCTTTTTTCTTGAGGAATTTTCAGTTGCCTTATTTTATCTCTTTAAATATGACCATGTGAAAAAGAACTCCCACTAACTGATACTACAGGTGACAGCTTTGTTAATATAACAGTTTCTAAATAATATGAGGTATGTGCATCTCTCTTTACTTAAAATAATGTAGTTTTTTTTGACAATCTGTTGACTCCCATTTCATGAATACTTACAAAAAGAAAATGTTTTTCCCTTGACGGGGGGGAAAAAAGCAGAAGGTTACCTAGGTCTGTGTCCTTTAAATTGCTACTATGCATTCTGTACAAAATAAGTTTAGGAAGGAGATACATGCCAGAAATGCATGTCAGTCAAAATTTGCTGCTCTGAAGTATCTTAGAGAGTACTTACAGATTTCTCTCAAAGCTCGTAGCTATGACTGCCATCAGCAACAGGTAAAATGAGCAAATAGAAAGTAAATGTTGGGTAACATCTGTAAAAACACTTGTAGCAAGGTCATGTTTACCTAACCAGATAATGAAAACACTCTCAGCAGACAATATGTTACTTGATATTACTTAATAGACACAACCATGATACTTGTAATGACTGGATTAGATCACTACCAGAAATGTGACTCTGGATGAACTAGCACAACCCCTCGGAAAGCACAGAGCCAAGGGGAGACCACCCAAGCCTCATTCTTTTTCACCTGATGCTTTGCATAATCATTCTAACTTGCAAAGGAATTTGAAGTACAGTTATGCCTATCTCACAGTTTTGCAGAAGCTTAGGCAGGCAGGGATCCCAGTACTCACACGTAGACAGGTAGCTCTGGAAGTCAACGTTCTAGGTCCAGTTTATGAAGTGGGGCCCTGTTTTTCTTGG
Organism: Tinamus guttatus; assembly: GCF_000705375.1. Next base: position 91,954 of record NW_010581885.1, on the reverse strand, counting down.
GAGCAACTGTTGTCCCCTTTCAGGCTCTCACATACTTACTCTTGCTCCTGGTGACTTCTCTCCTAAGTCAGGTCGTAAGTCAGCAGGCAGATTGGCAGTTGGTTTCTCAGAGATGCAAAAAATGGGACAACCGAATCCTGCTAAATAATAATCTTGTTATTTTTATTGAAGTGAATTTGGCATTAGGAAAGAACTCTTTCAAAGTACAGAAATCCACATGGATCTAGTGACATGAAAGAGGGTGGCATTAAATCTGTTTTTCTATCTGATTCATATGAAATGTTTTTAGAGAGCCATAATGTTTGAAATCTCTAGCCTTGAAAGGGCACAAGAAAACTGTGTCCTCAGGAAATAAGAGCTGTGTTAAGTTGCAGAGCATGAATGAAGAGGTGTCTGAAGACTCGTAACCTGGGTGGCAAACTGATCTCCATCTCATAACTATTTAAACTTGCGCAGACAAGAGTTGGCTTGATTAAGGTAGTGTCTCTTTATAGCACACTGGATATTGATTTATCTGTTTTCTTCTGAATATCTGTAAGCAAATTATAGATAAATGGCTTTATTAAATGCAAATACAATGGAGTAAGAACATAGAAGAACTACATGCCCATTTTGTATTGAACACTTCTAGCTATACATATTCTTTATGAAATTACTCATATGGAAAAATCCAAATGAATTGCTACTACATTTGTTGTTATGATAGGTCTTACTCGTGTGAGTGGTGTGTTTATGCCCAAATGACCATGCAAATACCTTCTATTTTCTCAGTGTTTTGCAACGTTTTGCAATTGTGGAAGGCAAGCTTCTGCCCTTCTATCAGTGGTATTAGTAAGTACTTAAATTTGATGCTGCTGCTTAGGAAAATATATCCTCGGAGGGTATGGACCTCAAATTGCTATTTGCTTTCAGTGAAGAGCCTTCATAGAAATTCAGAATTTTCAGTTTTGTTGTTGAAACTTTCCTCCTTCGAGATTAAGGAAAACAGAAATTAATCATCAAAGGTGAGTTTGAAGGACAGCACATTTTTCATCATTTTTATCCCCTAAGCTGGGTGTCTTGTTTCCCAGCATAAGCAGATGATCTGGGGTGATGAGGAGGGTTATGAGGACACGTGACCCTATCATTTTTGTTCAGGGATACTGGATGATTTTAGTTATGCTCACGGTTGCCTAAAGTCTTTATAGTTTTCATGAAAGAATTTTGCCTGGAAGCCTAGGTGGGGAGCAGAGCTGACCTGAGCTCACACAGTCACTGAGATACCGTGTCCCTGCCCACGTGCTCCAGGTGTCCCTGCTAGCACACGGGGTTGGACTAGATGATCTCTAGAGGTCCCTGCCAACCTCAACCCTTCTGTGATTCTGTGTGGTTCTGTGAAATCTTGAAACTCATTAACAGTTGAGCAATCTTTCAGGATTTTGGCCGTGCATCTGTTTCTAGGGATGTGTCATTTGAAATACTTAAGTTTTAAAGAAACTTGAATTCTAAAATACCTTCAGATTTTTAAAAACTGTAACAAAAGCTGTAATTACTCCTCGTGCACAGGAAAGCACAATTAAAGTGGAAGGGGATATTGCTGGAAGACACTAACGAGCTTGGGCTGAAAAGTAATTGAAAGCATGCATCTCATTTCTTCACTGAGAGGCTTTACTGTGCAAGATAGGAGTCTTGTGAAAATCCTTGTCCAGGAGAATACGCTCAGTTGTCCCAATGTAGATATACCATGCTCTTCCTTAGTTACAGTTTGTAATTAAGTGGGAAGTTATTTTAAGTGCAGAAGAGATACATATGTAAACTTGGAAATATTTTTTTTTCAGGGCTGGTGTGTCATATCCTGAATATTTACAGCTTCCAAAGAGGCTACTGAGTTTCTTAGATATACTTGGTTTCCTTTTGATCATTTTTTTTTTACTCCTAAAAGGCACTAAAACACTTTTCTGAAAGATGTGAAGTTTCCTCCTCCTTTCCTTTAAGGAGTCTGGTGATACTCTACTACCCACCTGATCATAAAAAGGGGTCCCTTCAAATCTTTCCCTCAGGTGGTATCTTGGAGTCATCTCGTGAAGCCAACACCAGTGCCACAGTGGTCATGCTAAAGACTTTGGAAGAAAGAAACAGGTGTAGCAAATAACTACTTAATTCCTAAACCCTTTAAGAGTGCCTTTTTTGACTCCTAGGCTGCCCTCTGGAAGACGCACTTTACTTATTACCTCTTCCTCAGTCTTCTTGGAGATTACCTGACATCTTTCAGCAATTAATTAATGGAAGACACTTGAGCAAAATCCAGGATTTGGCACATAGAGGCTGCTGCTGTTCCCCATCCCTAGTCACAGTTTGGGAGCCCCTTGGCACTGTTTCTGGGATTGGGAAGAGTTTGGCACTCCAGACCAGGGTCATCCTCTGGCCCCAGCACCCCTTGGGCATGGGTGCATCTTGTCTGGATCGCTGGAGCCTTGGGCTCTGCACGTGAACAGCAGTGGTTTTGCAGGCAAGTTTGACACTGGGCTAGGGGTCCCCCTACTTGGAGCCCTCGCTCATGTACCACAACCTTCTCAGGAAACAAAACCCTCGGGTGTGAAAACCAGGCCTGCTTTCAGTGGAAGATTCTTACTGCAGCTGCTCGCTTGTATTTTTAAATACATTTTTAGTGACTTCAGCACTGGTGTTTTCCGACTTGTATTCTGTTCTTTCCCTCCATTTTATTTTATTGACATATTTTTATTGACCTTAGATATCTGATATTTCTTGGGGCCTAAAAATGTAACACTTTCTGGCCAGTGATTTTTTCCAATATTTGAATGTGATTTGGCCTTTCTAATACTTCTTAATAATGTATCCAGTTTTGTTAGTGTTTTAGATAGTCAAACTAATCTGAAATATGGTACTGAAATTTTCAGTCATAAAATCAAGCAAATTTCAACAGTTTGTTGTTTTATTGACAGGAATAAGAATTATCTTTTTTTTTTTTTTTCTTTCTAAGCATCATCATTTGTTCCTCCTACACATCATAAACATCCACAACACCATAAAATCATGTAGATGCTGATCTTGAAATTGCAGCTGTTAACAGTAATTCATGCTATTTTCAAGAAACTTGAAAGTGTCTGTTGGTCTGTGGTTTTACAAAGTGGAGGTGCTACATACAAGCCTCTCTCTTTTTTTTTATTTCTAGCTTGTCAGATATGCCCTGCAACTTACAGAAGGTACTTTTATCTGCAAAAAGCTGAAAACTTTGATAATTTTGCTCTCTTCTCTTGAAAAGCAGTGCAAGAAATAATCGCAGTAAGTAGTTTGGGTAGACATCTACCAAAAGCGGTGTTCGTAATACATGAAGACACAGAGCTGAACCTAATTTCGTAGTGTCAGGTGTCAGCGCATTCACCTACATCTTCCTTTTAAAAGGACGCAGCGGACAGAGACTTGATTCACTTTGTTTAGAAGAGAGAAGCTCTGGTTAAATGTAGTTGCTAATTTTATTATGACCAGGTAAATTGCAAACAGGTTCTTATTTGTTCACTGGCTATCTCTGAAAATGAGGGAAAAGCGGATTTAGGTGTGTCCTAGATATTCTTGGCTACTTTGCTAAGAGGCATGTATTGAAGTTAGGGTTTTTCTTGTTGATTTGTCAACTGTTTTAGTGCAATATTAGTTCCGACAGACAGAAGTTTTGGAAAAGATAAAGGCAAATCATAAACAATGCATATACATGTGTATATGCATGCAACTGGCCACCTTTTCTATGGCTCAGGTTGTTATTTAGGCTGTCCAATTTCTTATCTTACTTCAGAGACCAGCTAGCATGCCCTGATGCCGGTTATCAAACCAAAGGATAAACAGGGCAATATTGAAGAATTTGACTCTCTGAAAGCTCTTTTGAGAGAACGGGGTTGTCAAAAGTCTAGATGAGCTAAGAAAGATCCATTCTCAACTGAGGTGACAGAAGCTGATATGTTAATATTGGAGTAGCAGCACTGCTCCCATAATCCCCAAATTTTAGAAAATCTCAAAATGTTTCCCCTTAAAAATGTTTCACTTAAAATTCTTGGTGTCTGAAGTGCCTGTATGTATCTAAAGATTAACAAAGCACCCTTGCAAAAGGCTTATTCAAATGTGAAACTCTTCCCTGCTTTCTCTGTGCCTGCTGTACAGTGGGTCAGAAATTTATCAATCAAAGGATAAATGAAATAGTAAGAATTGCTTGAAAGTGAATATTAATAAACCATAAAAACAAAACATAAAAGTAGTGATTCTTTCTGAGAAGCCTTTTTTTTTTTAACCATTTTTACATTTAACTTTTATAGGAGAAACTCTATTTTTGCTCACTTAGGATGTTTGTGGATGATATGCAGTTTTGTTGTTTCTATTATGTAGTCAGCTATCATTTTTACCTGGATTTTTTTTTCATAAATCAGCAGGGCAAAACAGAGATAAAGCTAAGCTTTTGTACTATTTTAGGTGGCAAAAAGAGCGAGGCTAGAGCCAGAAAAAATACTCTGAATATTATTTTTAAGTCTTACTTTCTTAATGGCAAGAGCTTTGCATCCTCTAGAAAAAAAAAAAGGAGGAAAAAATCTGCTACTGAAATAGTTCATAAGGGTTGGTATCTTTCCATCAGTTTTACTTAGAATAATACATAGTTTTAGTAGTTAATACCCAGTTTAATATGTAATTTGACATTGTGGGTTTTACCCAGTACAGTTTTAGAAGCTTCTCATGACAAAATAACTAACATGTAACATGCATTTTTTTTTTAATGAGTGTAACAGCAACCAATTTTCAGAAGCCAAAGACTATAAAAGTCAACAGAAAGATCGAACTTTAGGAGACGTTGGACAAATCCCAACAGGGGAACTGTTGCTGTATGAGCAAATTCCATACGGAGGACAGCAGGAACGGAGGTCAAAATGTAATCACGCAGAACGTAGCTCATCAGAATACATTGTTTTATTCTACCTCTGAACTGAAATATCTCTTAAGGGTAATAAAATCCTCTTATCTGATGCTGAGACTGTGTTTGCAGTAGTATATCAGGAGAAAGATCTTTAACAGTCTACATACTTTCTACATATGACTCTGTTGGTTTGGTGCTTCCTCCTGAAGAGCCCGGCATAATTTTATTTTCAATTTGAGACAAATCTGTCAAATGGAAATTTTGGAAGTTGACAAATACTAAATTAAGGTTTGAAATCCAATTGAAACTATGGTAAAAAGAAGTGAAAAAGCACAGCAAGTAAAATAGCCTGATGATGTACTAAATAAATTCAGAGGAATAGAGGTGTTGTTGTGCAAACAACAACAGTCTGCTCCATCATAGTCCATTTGAATTTTATTTGTTGGTAATGACCACTCATTTTTTATAGCCACTTAAATATTGTAATACAATAATTATTGTATTTCACATGTATGTTTGACTTCTCATATATGAACGAAACCATAATTAATAAACTTTTCTTATTGGTGAAATAGGCATCTGTCCAAGGATGATAACATTTGTCTGACTTTAGCAGCATGGCAGTATAAGCTCTGTGCACAGCAAAGCCCTCCTCCTTTTCCATGGATAGCAAAGGGAATGTTAGATGATCATTTGGCATTTTCATACTCCTTCTTCTGAAAGTGTCCTCTTTCTGCCATTCCCCTTCGCTCTTTTTTAGTCTCAGTTTGAAATTTTGTATCTTGTCTTCTGCTTTCCCAGAAACTATTCCAGTCTGCTTTAGAATCTGCAGATGCCCAGCACCAAGTGAAATGGGGCACAAAGCGACCTTTGCAGAGCCTGGCCCTGGAAAGCTGCCACAAGGCACATTTTGAAGCTCCACTTATTTGTGATTTTTTTTTTTGTTGAATTTTGAAGAAAATAAGGGATAGAGCTGTGCTTTATTTCTGTCATGCTGTCAGTGCATTTATGCTGCTGTATTCAAAGGGAATTAGTCTTTTAGAAGTCTCTCTCAAAAGTCCCCTCACAGAGGAAAATGCATGTTTTGGTGAAGATGCTGAAGATGCCTTATTTAAACAGCTAACAATATTAACTGTACTTTTTCCCAGGAATTTCATTGCAGTGCAACAAATCTGACATTTTTCAAATGCAGTAGAAGAAATAGGAAGAAATTAATTCAAAGGCTCAGAAATTTCTCTTCAGATATAATCAACATTGTCAAAAGTGAAATCAGGACTATTTAAGATGCTTTACATATTGCCTGTCTTATATAAAGTATGGCTTATATCAGAATGACATGAAAATTGGAACTGCGTTCCCAGAAGCCTCTGTTCTCCCTCTGATGAATTAATTCAGCTGCCACATCCTGTATATTATATATACATTTTCTGAAGCAATAGAAACTCTTCTCAAACAGAAGGGTGGCAAATATATTTGTCTCAGATTGAGTAGAGAAGGCAATTGATTCAGTTGAGAAAAAAAAAATGTCCATTGAGACACAAACATAATATCAGGAAATACCATTAATCATCATCTACAGCAGAAAGCAACAACAAAAGCCAAAATATAAAGCTCTCAATCACACCAGGAATCCAGGGACAAAATATAGTGATAATAATAGAATATATCATTTATTTTTTGCCCTGAAACATAATCAAACAATAAAATACTTCTGTTATATATCCAAGTTTCTGGTTGAAAAATGAATATAGCTTGTCACAGCCAGTGCAAGGAATTTAAGAGGTAAGTACAATTTTGACCTTGCCTAGATCAAGAGATCTAGGCTATTAGCTTGAAAGACCTGGAAACTAAAGCTGGCTGTGTGAGAGCCTGGTGTATGTGGGAAGAGCGCTCTGCTGTGAGGGCTTTACCAGCGCTGCGCCTCTGCAGCCAGGCTCTCTTGTAATTTCTGGTCACTCTAATCCCAGTCAAACAACTCTTTGCAGATAGCAGAGCAACTTCAGCCCCCCTCAAGGCTTAAACTCTTGCTCATGTCGTGCTGCAGATTATTCTGACAAGCATTTCATACACTTCCATGTAAGGCTTCCATAAATTCAAATCACTACTTCACCTCTTTTGCTTTTCTTTTCTGAAAAACATCCATTAAGAATAGAAAAATAGGAGTGTATTAAAAAGAATATTTACAACTTCTAATTTTGAATGGTTTAGAATGGAATATATTTCAAACTGGTAGAGGTTTTGTATATGGTTTCTACTAAGGACTACTAACCCAAGCCATAAAAATAAAAAAATATTTTTCATTGGTAGCACATCAATGAAATATGTTGGCATAGTTGATAGGACATCCTCAGACAGGTGTGCTACTTCACAGAAATTTTGTGCTTCACGTATATACAAATTTTTAAAAGCCTGTCAGAGATCAACACTAGTTTTATAAACATACTAATGAAACAACATACAATTAAAACAATTCAATTCACAAGCAAAATCCTCAAAGAATAGCTTGTGGTGATTCTGAAACAGTGCTCTTCAGCAGAAGAGATGTAATATAATTAAACTTTCAGGTTTCCAGAAATCAGCGACCAAGGTTGCAAGATAAAGTTTGAAAAAATAAAAGAAAAAAATCTATATTCCTTCTCAAACCGAAGTCATTAATTGAGACTATGCCAACTGTTGCTTTATGTCAGGATAAATATAATTGAATTCTTTGGAATTGCTTTAGCATAAGACAGATGTAATATGATTGTAGTGAATCAGACAGGAGGTTATGGTGCAATTACACTATTTCTACTAAAGCGAATGATTACAGAGGATACTGCTTCATTCAGTTAATTTACAGTTGGCTGTGACACCTTTGGCTACGTGAACTTCTGTAAAACAGTATCGTGCTCAGAAACACCTATTCTTGATTTTAGTAGGGAAGGAATTTTCACTTCAAGAACTGCATATCCATGCATAGAGGTAGAAAGGTGAGAGAGAGAAAAAAAAAAAAAAAGAACAGATAATCTTTCTTTCTAATGCACTGGTGGTACTTTCAGCCTCCTTCAGGAGGGCTGTGAAAGACTGAGGGAATCAGGTAAAAAGCTCAATACTGCTCAGATCCTTACTTGCTGGGTGCAGGATGAAGACCCTGAGTACGATAGATCAGACTTTTTGATTTTGCTTTAGGTTTGTCCCTGTTGATTCTCCCATTTCATTATTCATGTAAAGATTCGATGTAAGGTAGTTGATCCTGTAATATTTCTTTATCGTTTTCTCCCCACGCCTCCCTCCTGAGGTCATTTCTCCCCTTAGGGTGGGGAGTTTAGTCCCTTATCTCTTCAAGAATTTACTAGGCAATATTTTTTTGCTTTCCATTTTGAATAAGCAATATACTTATAAGCAGTGTACTTGTGAGGGAAGAGGTTGCTAGTTTATTATAAAGAATGTTTCCACTGAGGGACATAAACTGCTGGACTGGTACCTTCTTGAACATTTTAAACCAGTCAAAACTTAAAAGCTGCAGGAAGGATGTTTAGGTTATGTGTGTAGGAGGGGAGATTTTCAATAGCATTGGCACCTAGACTTGTTCTCCTTGTAAGGATAGACATGCCCCTTACCAGAAAATGATAAAGTGGCACTTTGCAGTTTACTAAACTCCTTTTTATTTTTTATTTTTAAATAGTGGAGCACAAAAAGAACTTAAAGAAAGAACGTACAAAAGATATCTATCTTTGTTAGAAAAGGGTCTTGGTGGTGTCAACACAAAAGGTTAGAGACACCATATAAAAAAGACATCTTTTCTCTCTTGAGGGTTTTCTCTGGCTTTTGAAGGCTGTTTTTAAGACCATAACCTTATTTGCCATGCATAAGTTACAGATGTTTCTTGGAGACATGCCTGTGCTGGCAGCATCGTAATTCAAGGTGGCCCCAACCTTAGCTAGTCTGCCTCTGCAGAAAGATTTCTCGGGGACTTTGGCTCCATCTGCCAGCATGGCTCAGGAAACAGATCCCCAGTCTCTGCCAACAAGAGACAAACCCAGTAATACTCATCTCCTGAAAGGAGATGGAGTCTTGGAAGTCTTTCTACTTCAGTTTTTCTTTTATTAGCATTAAACTTTTGGGGCTCTGCAAATAATATCACTTCTTGGAAATTAATAAGATAAGAAACTCACACAAGAAGACAAGAACCAAATTCAAAAACAAAAGTTAAGCACAGTCAACTGAACAGAATTAGTACATTAAATTCACAGAGACTCGAATGTAATAAACTACTTATTGTGAGTTAGTTTCTTTCGCCTCTGTCAGATGCTGTCTTCCGCGTTATTATCAGATGAAAATACAAGGTCAAAAGAAATTATATGCAAAATGGACATGCAAATCCAATAGCTACTTATTATTCTTCAAGTAGAGGAGAAGCTTAGAAAATCTTTTTAAAGAATGTTCTTCATACCTTGTGCTAATCACTTGTATATATTTTACAGACAAGCTCACTGAACAGAACAGCCATGTTATATTATTTATCATTAAGTAATCACTTGGTTAAAATGAAAAGAGAGTTTTTATCAAAAATAAATTATCTGCTTATTTTCCCAGGATTTATTGTTGTATTTTTTCTCTCTTTTTAAAGCAGACCAGCTTATCTTTTTGTATATCCTAAGAAATGTTCTAAGGTTTTTTTTTCTTTTTTTGTCATATTTTCCACTTTTGTTTTCTTTAAGGGAACAAAAGTATTTGATTGTTTTAGGAATTTCCGCTTTACACACACAGACATGCAGACCTCACTGAAGTTCAGTAAATCGTCACAGGCAGACTCTCTTGCTACGAATACATCAAAGGAACAGTATTTACACAGTGAATTTAAGAAATACCACAGACCTTCTTATCTCTTAGCAACACCCTTTTCGCTTGACAGTTTGCGAGACGAGTGCTTTAGGATGTCTAGTTTAGCATTTGTTCAGCAGTGCTGTTTCTTCCACTTCCTTAGCCACAAACTTATGTTATCAGTATATCTCATCATTAGCTCACTATAGTTTAAATGTCATCAATTAGTCACAATGAACCTCCTTGAAAAGACAAAAAAAACCAAACAACACTACCCTATTTTCAATGTTTAGTGTCAATGCTAGCCTTCATATGATGTAGCTGTTGTTTTATCACCAACAATTTTCAGCTGGTGCTCCATGTTATGGCAGAATGACCCTCTAGTTTGTAGCCCAGTTCCAAAAACATAAATTAATAAATTTCTAGTGCCATGAAAGTAAAAATATAGTCCTTTATGTTCTCTTGCAAAGGTAGATTGCTTGGACCTGAAGCATTTCGTTACAGATGCTATATATAGTATCATGTTTCTGAGGCCATTATGTGTACTAATAAAAAATATTGAGTACTTAACTACATAGATTGTGTTTTCTTTCCTTTTCTATATTTGGGTAAATCTTCTACATTCACATCTCTGAATTGTTTTGACCTCTAAAACGTTTTGACTTCTAAAATATCTCTAAAATGTGTTTGTTTTAAATTCACAGCTTTCCTCTTTCTTCTTTCTCTTTGGAATAATACCTGGCATTAACTAAACTTCTCCTTTAAGGTTAATGAATAGATACTAAAGATACCTATGTAGTATGCCACTGACTCAGGCATGCTTGTGCGTTAATCCAGTGCTTTATTGATTGAATTAGATTAGATGCAGAATAGGAAAAAGAAAATTGAATTATGCGCCTTTATCCTGCTGTACTACTCAGCCATCCTGTTTAAGGAAACACAGAACGGTGAACAGAAAAGGAGGTAATTTCCTTAATGGTTGTATGCTAGCAACATGAGAATAGGGAACTATATGATTCGTATTTGAACTGCCTTTCTAGTTTGGTTAACCTGCCTTTCGGGGGAAGATATAAGCTCAGGGGAGGCTCAGCTCAAAGACAAGTAGTCAGCAAGGCAACAAAATCCTCCCTCTGCTCAACTCATTTGCTCCTTTATTTTCCCTTGACCATAACTGAAACTAAACAAACTATCCAGATCCTTTCCAGAGCTGAAGGTATAGAAGCTGTGCCTGAAACAGTCTCCTTTTTTAGCTAACACCGGCTTCACTACTCTGCCACAGCCTAGGACGTGTTTCTGGCAGCAGTGGCAGTCTGAGAGTATATTTGCCTCTCTTTCTCTATTATTGCTGCAGGCCTGTCTATATCTGTTACATCTTAAATACTAATAAATCATTAGAAAGGGTATTAACATATGGCGCTGACCCTATATATATATCTCACTCTTCACACTTGTTTAGCAATTTCCATTAAAAAGACTCATTATAGAGATCGTTTTGACATACTTTAAATCAGCTGTGCTCATAGTATATTATCTATATATTGGAGTTTGAGAAATGAATGCACCAGGAAGTGAAATGACTCATCCAGGATTACAGAAGAAGTACGTTTAAGACAAGATTAAAATTCAAGTTGTAAAATCTCCACTATATTCACTGCACACTCCTCTACCTCTATCTTTCTATCTTTTCCTTCAACATCCAGCAGTTAAGCATTCAGCTGGACAATTCCACCATGCGGTTTTTATGTTCAAAATGCAACTGGTATTTAGCTAACAGTTAGTTAAATATAGCTTGAATATCTTTGGGATCAGCTCCTTCCTTTGAGCCTCAAAGAACAAAGAGAAGGTGGAATTCCTTGGAAAGAAGGGCAAGGATGGCAGGCAGGGAGCAGGAGAGGGAGAGTCTTAATGCCAATGGGGTGAGCATGAACTGTATAGATGCTATAGGTGTTTCTATTACTGCAGATCACTACTATCAGATGTGAATTTTTGGTGCTAAGGATGATCAGAAGAGAGGGAGGCTGTGACGGGAGGCCTGAAGGGAACAGGCTGCCAGAGGGACCTGCTCCAGTACTGCTATCCGGGAACAGCAGGATGGAGATGCTCTGTTTCTGCTTTTCTAGCTATACTATTTTAAGTTACATTTTCTACATGTGAAAACGTGGTACTGGAAGTGTGTGCTTGCTCCCAGGTCACCTCTGTAGAGTCAGCTTTCACGAAGCCTGCAGTTTTCTAATTTGTGCTGGCCATGTTGCCCAAGCACCCAGAAGGGACTTTTATTCCAGCCTTTTCACAGTGACCCAGTAACATTTCTGTCACAGGCTGCTTTTTTTAGCAGATGTGGCAAGGGACCCTGTTTTGGGAATTAGATGCCAGGAGACCCTGGCATGACTTTTATAGGAAATGTGTCTATTTCACTACAAATAAATGTACTTAGACAACATATTATATCAATGGTACTTAGTCATCATGCTGCGGGACTGGAAGTTAATATTCTTCTGTTTTTGTTTTAATGCCAAATGGAGAGAAATGAGCATGAAATTCAGACCAATAAAAGAGTAATTTATATATAAACAGATGAGTGAGGAATAATTTTCTTTCAAAGGAATTTGTCTTCATTTAGGAGACTTCCTGAATACTTCATCTTAGCTTCAATTAAGGAAAACAGATGTGTAGGAAGGTTAATTTGTAATAATAATAAAAAAGAGTTATTAACATACATTTATCTTTTACTTCCCACTTTAGATGTTGTGAAATAACACCAGTCTGTACACTACAAAATACATGTGCAGCATGACATGAAGAATAATATTCCAACCTATAGAGATACTTTGACTATTCGTCTCCTCACTTACAACTACAGTTTGAGAATAGCTAGTAACTGAGTTTAATAAAGATTTAAATGTAGAAAATATTGACCTTGCACAGCTGGTTCAAAAGCCACAGGGCATCTCACAAGGCTGTGCAGCATCTAGGGTCAGATCTCTTTGCCTCACAAAATCCTTTATTTTCCAAAATACAATACAAAATCTGTAAATTAGTTTCTGGAACTTCCCATTTCCTGCATTTCTTATCAGAAATGCCTCTATTTCCTGAGGCAAGCTAAATAGATGGTAATCTTTTTGATCTGTTTGAAAACGATAACTCTGTAAGACTAATAAAACACTGAGTGTTGAACTCAATTCTTTTCTATTTGGATTATTACACCTAGCATCAAATAGGCCACTGGCTGTCTAGGAATATTTTGAAAACCCAGATTTCAGTCTGGCTTAGGAAAAGTTCAATTGCTGAATTATTAGCAGGTCTTATTCTTAGAAAATTTGAAGTTGCTTAAATGAAGTAAGCCAAGTTGTAAATTTTTGTTAGGGTTCAAAGTTTCCACTGCTGTGAAGTTCCAGTATTTAAGGAAATGCTCAGAATATAGAAGTAATTGAAATGGAAAAAATAACAAGTGGTGAGACTGTGAAGACAAGGTCATTAGAAAATTTTATGAGTCATTTTGATTAAGCATGCATCATTTGGAAGGTTGAGTTCAATTTTCTCAGAAAAGATTTCACTTACCCTATCTTTCTGTTTCTAAGGAGATTTTGATCTGTAGTCTACCTATTGAATTAAAGACTACAACTTTGTCACAAAAAACAAACAAACAAAAAAACATTTCTTATTTAGGGAATAGTTTGCTTAGAACAATGGCCTTTACTTAATGAGTCTACACCTTTCAGACAGAAAAAAAAATCCAAAACAACAGATCATCCTTAAAAAAAAATTCATTCTTAAAAATAAAAACCATGACAAATAAATAAAAAAAAAATTCTGCCTTTTCACACTGAATCTCAGATCTTCTTCCTAGGCCATCCTAGGATAAGCCATCCAGAAGAAGAAAAATAAAAGACTTCAATCCTAAGTGAAGCTTTTTATAGATAACAAGAAGACAAAATTGTGAGTTTCAAAGATCAAGCAAAGTAACCTTTACAATTTTATTTTGTCAAAATTTTTATAAATACATCTGTTTATTCATTTCATAATTTTATCCTGTTGATTCAAGTTTGATTTTGATTTCAAATCCATCAAATCAATCACTACATTTTTTTCAGCTTTTATAGCCACTGAAGTGCAAAAACATACAACCAGGCTTCTGAGAAAAAAAAAAATCATAGGATTGCGAGAATGAATTTTATGCTGACAGACTTCAACATAGGTCACAAATACTTGAGGATTCTTAAGCAAGTTGCATAATTATGATCCCAAAATACTATTTCTTAATCAACAAAGACTCTGAACTTAAGACTTTACTTTTCATAACTAGCCACAAAATTAAAATTTCAGAGAGATATATAATGGATACGTAACAGTATCATCTTCTTTTCCAAGTGTTGTGCTCCCTGAATAAGAGATAAATGCTGAATTGCAATGACAGAAGTAGAATTTTTCTATCAGGTAGATTTTGACTGGCAGTGAGTGTCTCTTTGATGCAGCTGCATCAAGATCTCAAATTTCATGTCTATAGAATGTGAAAGTAAAAAGCACACGATGCCTTTCACGCTTCAGAAGCAGGAAAGCTTCCGGGAAGCACAGCTCATGGTGCACAGAGACTGAGTAAAACCCTATCGCACAATAACCGAGTCCAGGATTCTTGGAGATGGACCGCGTAACTTTCCTTATTGTTGCTCTTCAGTTTTATGGACGTAAGATTTATTATTCCTAGCTTATGCTTAGCCTTACTCCTAGCTAATGTACTTTCATTTTTTTCTTACATCATGAAAGATACTATTGTGATTCACAAGAGTTTACTGTATGATTTAAGAGGATTTTATGTGTTCAGTCATACTCGGAAGTTAAAAGCAATGATAACACTCTTTTTTTAGTGTACCTTTTCCTCAGACTTTTCAGACTTCCAAAGTTATTTCTGAGTTTTGCTATTATTTCAAAGTTTAATGACATTAATTCTGAGACTAAATTTACATATATGTTTTAGCCCATGTGGAAGGAATGTTTGTTGATTCAACTGTAAAGCTTACAGAGAAGATGAAACTGGATTGTGTATACCCAAAGAAAGCCACAATAATCCAGACATCCTGGATGAAAAGTAATCTAACTTGTAAAGAAAATATAGCTGCCTTGCATCCAGTCTATGGCATACATATTAGTGACAAATACAAAGGGAGAATTTATTTTCAAAATTATTCCACTGAAGACAGCTCCTTATACTTCGTCAAGAGCACTTTGGAAGATGTTGGTCTTTACTTTTGCTCCATTCAAACTTTTCCAGATGGAACCTGGGAAAAGGTGATAAAAATTGTTCAGCCAGGTAAGTCAATCTTTCATTCTTCTACAAGTTTATGGTAAAGGTAAAACAGAAACGTGTGATAGTTTAGGGAGAATTTGACAATGCAATTTTTCTTTTCAGTTATAAAGCATATGGAAATGGAATAATTTGGAGGTAAACACTAGCATGACAGAAAAGAATTACAGTACTCTGACAGAAGGTCATTTTAAGAGGATTAGCAAGTAAGGCAGTGAACTGGAGGAGCCAGCCATCTCCCGCAGCAGCAGGATGATACATGGCAATCTCTGGGTACTGATGGTCAGTGATATTTCTGTTGGAACAAGCTTCTTGTAGCATTTCAGCCTGTTTCAGGATCTCCCCAGAGTATGGATAAACCTTCTATCTACCCTTGAGGATATCATATTTTTTCATTATGGTCAATAGTGAGGGTATTCCCAGCACATTCCTAAGGTCCAAACTAGGCTTGTTTTTCCCATTAGCTTTCTCTTGTCTTTTCTGCAACAGCATGACCACTGAGGTTTGATGTGGCAACAAAAGGCAATTAGGGAATTTTAAATGAAGGAAAAGACCTTTTCTGTAAAGGGCACTACTAAACAATTGAAGGGAGAAGGAAAAAAAATCTGTTATTGCCTTATACTTTTGGTGCAGCTGCCCCTGTTTTTTTCCAGTGCCTCTGTAATTACCACACCACTTGTCCAGGGTCCAGGTTAAGCCTCCCCTACTCAACGAGAAAAAAAAAAAAAAAAAAGAACTCTTTTCTAGTATTTTTCCATGCTTTTTCGTGAATTGAGGGACTAGGTTGCCCAGGTGGGAGCTAATCATAATCACCAATTCCTTAAGAAATCTTTATGTTATATGATTGAATAGTCTTCAGAAGTCAACTGGTTTTGATTACTGATTGACTGGTTTGATATGCTGAATGCAGAAAAGTTCTGGACATTTTCTCATCCTGCAGAGTCAAAATAGACTTTTTTTTTTTTTTTTTTGTATCTCCCTGCTAAGAAAGCATGAGAAATTCAGTTTCTAAAATTGGAAAAAGCAGAAGATAAAAAGTGGAGAAAGATACCCCACTGAAAAAGTTTCTCCTTGCATCATTTCCAATTAAACCCAGACAATACATTCAGAAACAAAATGCTAAGATCAGTGGTGCCGTGGCCGAGAAAATGAGCTTACAGATCACTACAGCATCTAACTTTAAGGGTCTTCTCTTTTATGGAAAACCAGCCTAATGACAAGAAAGGTTCAACACTGCTAGAGATCAGTAATACTTTGCCAATTCTCTTTGTGGTAAATAGCAATCTACATTTCCAGGCCTTGGCTAATTTTAATGCAACCAAAAATATGTTTCTGATGCCTACAGTTATATTTTCATTATGAACTAAATGTACTGATAGACAAAACAAAAATCTTCAATAATGTTACTGTCACATGATCAAACAGACCTCCGAGTGAATCCAATCTCTGGATGCCACTCAAGGAATCTCAGCTGAGGAGCTCCGACATAGAATGCCAAGCTGCCTAAGGGACCCCTCACTTAGTACCAATTTTTATTGATGAAAAAGATAGCACAGTGTAAACCTAACACAAAGTGGATCTGTTACCGGAAGTATTTTTGAATGATACTGTGTGATTCAATATTTTCAGTATTCAATATTTTCTGTTTGTTGGAGCACTTTAAAACACAAACCTGAAATAACAACAAATCTCCAGTACTTTGATATCTCTTTTACTATGCCTCAGAAGGTGTATAAAAATTAATCTTTTTCTTTTCGATTTAAAGAATAGTGATTTCTGAGTGTAGAGACTATCCTATACAGCATCCCTATAGTTGTATACAGACATGATCATTATATTCATTGCTCTCATGAGAATAAAGTTTATTACCAGTACTAGTGAAGATAAAATATTACAACTTCATTCTGTAATTCAAATTAAATATGTTATTAAAAACAGAGCTTAGAGAAGGTATTTATTAATGCAGGGGTAGAGTAGAGCAACATCAGGCAGTCTTTTCCTAATTTTACTGGTGCATTCATCACTATCAAATACTTTAAACTCCCCAGATGAATTAATGCCTTGATTAAATCTACAGTAAACTTTAAATTCTCTTCCATGCAAGCAGTATTTCAGCTTGCTGTCATCAATGGATACATAATTTTTCTTCTTTATCTTTCAGTCTGTAAAATTAGGACACTGATGTTTAACTTTGAAGATTTTATATTCTTTTGGAAAGAACCAAGTACTAGTCTGATGCTGCGACATAAGATTGTTCTGTAGGATGAATATCCACTATTTAGAAGCTGAGCTCCTGGAAAATGAAGGGCTTTTTAAGGATTTGATATTCTCTGGTATACAGATATTTGAACAACATAATTTTTGAATCACATTTTTTTTCAGTTAAGATATTATATGTGTATTGTTTCTTAATGCACATTACTTTTCTGAAAGCAATAGCAGCTGGCCAAGTGCCTAATGCCAAAACCCAAGCCCCCAAAGGATCTACACAGCCACAGATAAACAAACAACTGACTGCAAAGCCCATTCCTTCTATTTGCGACATTTGGTGAAGAAACTTAAGAGATGGAAATCTATATTTTTAGCAAATTTCAGAGTGTGCAGTGCTTTACAGACTTGCACTTATAAGCAAGCTTAGGTGATGAATCTGTAGTCATCATGGCTCTGTTGCATTGGTGGTGTAGTGAAAAACAGTTTTTGAGCTGCAGATGTTCTACTTCTCTGCAAAGAGACATTATTTACCATTTCTTTAGATTCAGTATTTAAAGTTTCCCTGTGTGCTCTGGGTGGCATCGAGTTTTAAATTATATGTTTTCAGACATCAGCCTTTCCTGATTAACTTGCTACTTCTGTGAAGGATGTCCTTTTACTGAGCCTAAACTCTTTTTTTTTTTTTTTTTTTTTGGATAAAGAAATAAATAGTCAGAAGAGGATAGAGCATTGGTGGTCCCTGAGCAGCACTAATTTGCAATGACACTGCCTTTAATTTGATACAACTTAGTTTGTGGACACTTAAAACATTTAAGCTTGCTCTAGGAAATTAGCACAAATGATACGTTGCTGACCTTAAGGTTTTTATGTCAATCAGAACTGATTAAATCAGTTCAAAGGCTGTTTTATAATTTAACTAATGTCTCCTGTACATTGAGATGTCTCAGGAGCTATCTGCGAAGCTGGGATCAGTTATTGTGGGATTTATTGAAGTTTCTTCACTAATGAAGGAAGGCAGGTATACCATCGAATTTGCAGCACAGACCTCAGTGACATCTAGCAACAAAAAACAGACCCAGAATATCTGACTAGCTTTCAAAATTTGCATGGATGCCATGAGATTCAGTCATGAAAGTGATTATTTACTAACTAGCTTAAAGTGTAAGGTGATAGGCTTCTCATATGGCAGTAACATCTGCTGGCAGTTACATAAATCTGGATGAAATGTGTGGGGTTTGCAAATTAATGCACATGCAAATTAATGAATGCGTCTGCACTCAAAAAGTTCAAAGTACATCGGTACTGATAATCAACAGAGATCATGGGACTGATCCTCCTTTCCCACTTGCTTTGTGTGAATTTGAATGCTTTCAACTAAGTGTATATGAAGTGGGTAAAATTGATATGATTCTGGTTCAAGAACTTTTTTCATCTGTGTAGTAGAAAGCATCAAGTGCTAATGCTTAATGAGTAAATATAACAAGTAGTGTCTCTTAAATTAACGTCAATGGACCTAGTAATTCAGAAGTGTTAATGAGACCCTGATGCTCTACAATATTTAACAGTTTAAAAGAGTTTTTAAAGAAAATATGGAAAAAGAGAAAGTAGAATATTAAAAAGAAATAAGCACACCTTTTTATTACTATTTCAGTAACACCTCTACCCTTTCTTTTAGGTAAAAGTGCTTTTTTAACAAAAAGTCCTCCATTCTTACAGTCTTTTGTATGTGATTAAAGATGTTATTAAATGAATAAAAGATCCCCCAGTGTTTGCCACTGTAAGAGAGCTGCAAAATAATGCAGCTGTTCTGGGCCACAGAACACTGGGTCACCCCACTGTGGTCTGTGTGGGAAAATTACATTCATTTTAAGTCAGGAACAATTTTTTTAAAAAAAATGAGAAAAGATTAATCTTAATCTTGTCAAGGACCAATGTGTTGTCATAGGGATCTAGGATCCCAAGAGATAGAGGAGATTTCATCTCTCATCATCAAGATCTTTTCTTGGTGTACTATTTTTGCATTTTTGGCAGATGAAAGACACTAGAAGTGGTGATAAAGCACCATTTAGATCAATTTTTTGACACAGTTATTGTATTGATCGACTTTTTAACTAGATGCGATCTCAGTTCAGTCCTAAGGCTGTGTCAGGAACTACAATAAAAATGTTTTGTTCTTATTGTTTTAAATTTTTATGTTTTCTTGAGATCTATGAAACAGCCGAGAAAGAAATCTCCCAGACCACACACTATTATCTATGCTTTCTTTATTGGCAGTTACTGAGACACAGAGGCAGAAAAGCGGTAATTTTATTGAAAATTTTACACACTTAGCTACAGGATATTTTTACAAGTGGGTTCAGTACTGAAATTCTGTAACACAATTGCAAAGAGGTTTAGTACATTCTGCTATCATTACCCAGGAATATATTGAGTATTCTAGTTATCCCACAGGAAGGTGTTTGCCAGCTGTGTGTATCTACTGTTTTTTTCCAGTGGAGTGTGCATACATCCAACAGTTTTCAGAACTGCTGAATGTTCTTTTTTTTCCCTTAATATTCTTTCATTTTTGAGGCACAAATGCTACATGCACTAAACAAACAAAACCCTCACCTACAGAGAAAACTCCTTTTATGTTTTTGAATAAGATATTTTAATGATTTTCTAGGAATGGTTAGTACTTGTATTATCTCACTTTTCTTGAGAAAGAGTTTAAGGACAATCTGGAGTTCATTATCTGCAGTGCTTCAGACGTTTTTCTGAAGACTGAGTAAAGTCACTACTAACAGAGTAAGTGTAGGAACGTTATGCAGGAACATTTGAACATCAAAAAGATGTTCATTCCTACGCTTGTTGCCCAGATGGGAAAGCATTTGAAGCTGCAGTTTGTTGTAATTGTACTTTTAGATAAAAGAACATTGAAGGAGCAGTGTGCTTGGTTAGTCTGTTGGGGAGGCGTGCTTTGCAGTGTGTGTTTAACTGTGGTCTCAGGTGGCCACTCAAGCAACACAGTACTCAGCTGAGAGAAAAAAAAACGTGTTGACAATTATGTACCAAACTATTAAAAAGGCAACAAGAATTCTGCAATTTTTCTTTAAAAATAAGTATTTTGAAGCATAAACCTGTACAAAGAAACGTATAAGGGGAAAATTTTTGATTTCTAGCACCTTAGAACGAATACTGTGCACTGTGATGGTTGTTCTTCTTTCCAAAGGATCCAAGGAGGTATTGGCAAAATCCCTTATTTCTTACAATAACCTTTATTATTTTTCTTTTACTTGTTTTGTGCATACTTTTACTTTATCTATGGCCACTGAGGGCTTAACTGCATCTGTTTTTGATCCTTGGTCCTTTGCCAAATCTGTCTTCGGTCCTTTGGTTCTTCTTTCTTCAATTCATTCATTGCTACAGAAACACATATTTATGAAGGGATTTTTAAAATAGTTTTCATGAAGTATCAGTTCACCAAAAAGTAGTTTAATGAATAAACTACTGGCCTCCTTCATTACCTATTAACAGAAAATAAGGTCTTGCCCTGCTACCATCATGGATGTTTACTGTAGGTTCTTGTTATTTTTTGTTATTTTTCAGCTATTATTGACTCCATGGAACACTGTTCTACTGTATATATCTAGATATATAAATACAAAATGTCAAGATGAGATAAATGGACTGTTATGTGGTTCAAAATTGTGACTTCCGGAAATTGCTGTGAATCGGGATTTAAGTTTTCAGCAAAACTGAAGGGTATTTGTGGCCTGTTCCTTTTCTAACAAAATATAATACTGATAGCTTTCATTTATAATGTCCTCAAAGGGCAATGCTTTGTTGAACTTAATAAGTTTAATTCAGGTTTCCTATCTAGTGACTTCTTAAAACTTTTGTTTTTACTACTGCACTTTCATATCAAATATACTTGTTGAAGAAAAATAAACAACCACTGCTACCTGGTTATAGCCCCATACTGCTGTTCCCCATAATGATAATCTTGCCTTTTACTGTGCTCATTAAGTATGAGATATTTGGAGTTCAGCACAATACTTCTTGCATTATCAACCCACTGGTTGAGGACCAGTGCCTCCTACAAAAACACAAACTACCCTCTGATTCATTCTGCCTTGAGAAATAGTGATTGGTGCGTCAGGCTCCAAACAGCTCCATGTGGTTTTCACATTCTCCCAGGCCATTTTAAATAGGTTAGTCCTGCAGGTACTATTGCTTTGCAATGTAAAAAAAAATCATATGTATTTAGCATTCTACATACACATATAATTAGAATATTGACTATTTTTAGATTAATACAAGCAGAGATGATTGAATGTAGACAAAAACTCCAAGAAGCAAAGTCTATTAACCTGTTAAGAGATTTGTGGCACAAAATTAGATCTAAGGCTGACTCAGCACTCTTAAAGCACATGACATTCAAATTTATGATGTAGATATAATTTGAAGAAAATAAACATCACAAGAGAGTTCAAAAGCTAATATTGCTCTATATACTATTCCTTTGCTACAAATTTAGATAGAGTCAAAAGTCTTCAGCAAGGAAAGTACTATGTGATATATAAAATGTTTAAATGAGATATTGGCCTTCATGCAATGTCTTTTGCTTATTTACAGGAGGAGGAGAAATAGTTAAAATTATCTGGAATATTCTTGTTGTCTAATTTCTTACCTTTAAAATGGTTGAATTTTAACATGACTTTTTAATATATTTTAAATCTTATATTTGTTTCCTCCAGTTTTCTTTCAGTTAGATGGAAAAATAGTATCCTTAATTCAACTTAAAATTTCCCACTCTATGCTCTGGATGATGTGGGGAATATTCTTTTGACATTTATAGTGACCTTTATATCTTGTAATATGAATTACAAGAATAATTGTTAATTTGAATGTTCTTTGTTTCCCTATTTTTTTAAGTTTATGACTAAAATTGATTTTCTGTTAGCCAGTGAGGAGGGACCATTTGCTCAGGAGATGTTTTTTTCTGAGCAGCTCTGAATAAAAATAGAAGTTCATTAACAGAGTATTTAAATGCCAGATGTACCATGAGGTTTCATATTTTAAATAGAGTGATCAACTTATCCTGTGACAGCAGAGATAGAGCTTTTCTAACCTTAATTAGCATGATGATAACCATTCCATTCAGCACTTCTTTCTATATTACTGTTCTTCTGCCTGCCAAAAGCAATACATTGCACAGATTTTTTTAAAGTCCCTATTCACCTGAAATAGCTTACTTCCTATTTATCTCTGTCCCAGTTCAGAACATGATTCATAGGTCTATGGTGAAAAACTATCAGCCCTTTAAAACGCATGGAAGCAAGAGCTAATCCTGAGGGATCTTCATTCTTCAGCTCTTAGGCTGAGCTCCCCAGAGCAAGAACTATCTTTGCATCTTTATACAGAATCAACCACATTGTCAGCACCTAATTACAAAGGAAGAGGATGTAACCAGGAAAAGCTGCCTTCTTCACACCTCTGCTGCGGTTACTGACCTGTTAAGTACTGCTTTTCTTTCTTTTTATCTTCTCTGATGAGCTAAGTATTGGATACCCCTTCAGTATAAAGGACTAGGGGAAAAAAGAACTGTTGGGAGCAGTGTAGACATGTCCCCTATCTTTGTGAAAAAAAAAAGAATGGAAAGGTGTTTTTTTTTTTTGGTGTAATATTCAGGTAAAAAGAGACATTGCAAATTCATCTCATCTATCTCTGTGCTTTGCTGCAGAATAAGCATAGCTGAATCACCCACTTCTACCTTTGGAAAATATATGCACAATATTCTTACACAGTGACCTTAGAGCTTAACTAGCCTTGCAATGGTAATCTTTTTCTTTATATCTAACCCAAATTTCTCTAATTTAAAACTGGGTTTATTCATTGTAGTCCTTTCCTTTTACTCACCGGAAGGCTCTCAGGATATCAGCCTTCAGCCATCTCTTTTTTACTAAATACAGTTCTTTGGTCATGTTTCTAAACTTTATCTTGTTCTCTTCAGAATCTCTCCAGTTTGCTTATATCCTTAGTAAAACGGAATACCGAAAACAAACAAACAAAAAATCAGCTACGCTCCATCTAAAAAATATAGCTCTTGCTTTGTCTTATATATGCTCTCTGTTCTTATACCTGAGAAAATAAGTCTTTCTGGAAACTGTCACTCTGTCGACACTGTTCATCTAACTGTTTATAATATACAAACCCCTTAATTCAGCATTGTTTTTTGCCTCTTTTTTTTTTTGCCTTTGTTTCTTACCATATTAGATGTTTAGTTAGTTACTAAGAATAATGATGCTCTTATCTACTCTTGGTTACAATGCTCGCATCAGAATGAACTATATCAAGGAAAAAAAAATAAGCTGACTTCTTGTTGCCTGATAATTTGGGGACAAATCACACTTCTAATCTGTTCACCTGCTGACCCAACCTACTGTTTAGTGAGCTTTGCTGTTGCAGAGTGTCACAGAGAAGCTGCCAGGGATTGACCAGCCCTCAACTACTACTGCCTGCTTCTCTTTCACTTTGGCACCTCTCTATGGCCAGGGGAGACCTGGAGAACATCAAGCATGACTACATGGTGCTAAGGTCAAGTCAAAGATATGAGGCCCTGTGTGGTTTTCTGCATGATTCTGAAAATGAAGGGGAAAAGTATGATGAACGGGTGGCATAACCTGCAGGCCTACACCTTGTTGCGCAACTGGTGTTAACATCAGGGTATTGGCTTTTATGACCATGGAAGCCTCCTCGAGGTTTGAGGACTGAAAGGATGAGACAGGATGCAGCTGACAAGGTGGGGCAAAAGCACCTTCACCAATCAGCTAAGACTGCTTTAAACTAGGAACAGCAGGGAATGGAGGAGATGCCTCACAAACAAGTATGGAAGCAGTAAACAAGGTTGGCAAGCAGGATAATGTGGACAAAAGAGATCTTGTAACAAAATAGGATGGAAGGAAGCCCATCCCAGGATAAGGAATAAGGAACTGCTGTGAGGGCAGCATTTTGGGCAAGCTCTCAAATTTGTCCGGGAACTCAACATGATTGGGTGTCCATGTGAAACGTCTTTGAACCAGCAGGATAAAAACAGGAGGAATCAGAGCTCTGTGTGCAGCTGCTGGCCTATGTGATCATCAGGGCCGCAGAACCATGGTGGGATAGCTCATATAACCGTTATGATGAATGTGTACAAGCTCTTTAGGAAGGACAGACTGCAATTGCAAGGGGGGGCAAGTAACCCCTTATGTACAAGGAGCAGGATTGCATGGTGCTCTGCCTGGGGACAAGTGAGGGGCTAGCTGAGAGCACATTGGTCAGGATTAGAGACCAGATCAATGTGGGTGATACTGGGGGCCTGCTACTGGCCATCTGACTGGGAGGAAGTAGTGAGGCCTTCACCACTCAAATGGAAGGCATTTCATATTTCAAGGTCCTGATTCTCCTGGAGAACTTTAATGACCCTGATATCTGTGGAAGGAAAGCACAGTAGAGCACAAAGAATCCAGATTTCTGCAACTTTCAGGCAAGGTTGTTTGAGGATCTCATATGGAAAGGTGTTTTGCTGAACGTCATACTTGCAAACAAGGAAGGATTGTTCAGGGATGTGAAGACCAGGAGAAACCATGTCTTCAGTGACCATTATACAATGGAGTTCAGGATCCTGAGAGAAGGGAGCAAGTCAAATAGGAGGATCACAACCATGGGCTTCAACAGAGAGACTTTGGTCTGTTCAGGGATGTACATGGAAGAATCCCATGAGATACAGCCCTGGATGAGAGAGGGATAAGAGAGAGTGTTTGATTTGGATCACATGGGTCACATCCTCTGGTGGTCTGTTCCAGTGACCAAGAAATCAAGCAAACATGGCAGGCAGCTTGCATGAATGGGCAAGGAGGTCCTGACTAAACTCAAACACACAAAGGAAGCATAAGACGAAATGAAAACAGGATGGAGTGATCCAATAGGAACATTGAGACAGTGTCAGAGGATGTGGAATGTAGTTAGGAAGGCCAAAGCCCATCTGCAGTTGATAAGCCCATATGGTGAAGGATGTGAAGGATATCAAAAAAGGCTTCTACCTTATCTGCAAAAGGAAGACAAGGGAAAATATATTCCACTGCTTAATGGGGCAGGAAACTTGGTGACATAAGATATCTAAAAGGCCACGGTAGTCAATGACTCGTTCATCTTGGTCTTTATTGATAAGGTTTGCTTTCAGGATTTCCCTGAGCCTTGTGGGGAAGTCTGGAGCAAGGAAGACATCCTCTGATGAAAGAGGATCAGGTTAGGTAACATTTAAATAAATTGGACAGGCATACCTGATGGGATCCACCCATAGGTGCTGAGAGAGCTGCCCATTGTCATTGTAAGGGCACTTTTAAATATCTTTGAAAGATCATAGTGATTGGCAAAGGTCTTTGAGGACTTCTTGGGTAAGAAAAGAAATGTCACTCCTGTCTTCAAGAAAGATGAGAAAGAAGATCTGGGAGATGTGGAATATCTACAGGTAGCACGTTGATCCTTGGATATGATGGAGCAAAAGCTCCTGGAAGCCACTTCCAAACATTTTAAATACAAGAAGGTGATCTGGAGTAGCCAGCATGGATTTATGAAGAACAAATTGTGCTTAAGTACTTGACAGACTTCTATGATGAGAGGACTGGCTTGGTGAGCAAGGAGAGAGAGCAGTGGGGTGTTTATCTTGATGTTAGCAGTGCCTTTGGCATTGCCTCCCATAAAATGATCATAGACAAGTTAACTGAACAGGGCTCTGGGTGTCCTACTCTAGCTGACTCTGCTATGAACAGGAGGCTTGGACTAGATGGCCTCCAGATATGCCTTCCACACTCAGCCATTCTGTGATTCTGTAATAACTGCTCCACTTACCTATTGAATAATAGTATTCAACTGGGAAGTGGAGTAATTTCAGTTGTCAAGTGATTTCAGCCTGATATAGGAAGATGTCAATTAGATAAAGGGTAAAGGAACTGTCAGAAACAGCAAATCCTTAATTTAAGTTGGATTTTCTTTTCTCAGGTATTTCCCTGCCTATATAGGCCAGAATACTTAATTTCCTCAGCCATAATTTTCTAATTCAGTGCCATTACAGCACCCATGGTGAAATATGGCTTAACTAAAACATGATATAATCTCTAGTGTCAACCAATACCTCTGTGGCATACAGAGTTTTATAACCTTGTTAGTTGTTTCTGAAAGTGTAACGTGATGCGTGAAATTTTGAGATAATGGAATTTGAAAATCATTACAGTATGCAATTTCAGGGTACAATGAAAAGCAAAAAGTAATAGCTTTAAAATATTTTAAATTAAGAAAACGTTACTAATTTGCCTAGCACAAATTGAACAATATCTTATATGGGGCTAGGTTATGGAATGAGTACCAGCAGAAGGTAAGCAGAGGGTAAAAAGGACAACAGATTCAGATAGTTAAAGTTCCAAATATTCTGGTAAAAAGGACAACAGATTCAGATAGTTAAAGTTCCAAATATTCTGGTAAAAATCACTACAGGTTGTTTATATTTTAAGTTCTTAAGTTCTTCCATTGGCAGATCCTACTTTTACTACTGCTATTTCTAATGATGAACCTTGCTTTCAGCTTGCCTATCAAATGATATAATTGAGAATTTAATAAGGACAGAAAAAATGGAAAGGAAATGTTCAGTAAAAGATAGTGAGAATATATTGATTTATTTTATTTTATTTTATTAGCTGTTACCAAAATGCATTATGAAATGAATTGTACCTTTATTTTCCAATACATTTTCAGTCCTTAAAAAAAAATTAGAACTAATAAACAGATTCTGAGACATGGGGCAGAAATTCACCACAGAGCATGCTGCCCTGGCATTCCTGTGCTGCCTCATGGCACCGGGACTGGATGGAATGGGAAAGTGTGCTGTTTGCTGCTTTGGAATGCTCGAAATTCCCTTCTGAGAAACAAATGTTCAAATATTTGTCCTTAGGGATCAGTTGACTTTTCTCACCCTTTCCTATCCCTCCTCCCCTGCCTTTTCTGTCCTGTGTGGCTTAAAATAGCATTTCCCCTGTACTATCTGAATCTGATCCCTCAGGAGACTTATGGATGATGAGAGCAGGCAGGCACAAACATGCACAAACATGCATGCAAGGGCTGTGACGTATAGTTTCACAGTAATAATACTTGTATTCATCCTCTGGGAAAAATGTGGATCATTAACAATAAAGTGAAGGCTGGGTGCAATAGTCTGTGTCACCTCTTTCTATTTATTGGGTTTCTACTGCCGATAAATTCCTTTCATCTTGAGATAATGACTCCTGTAGAGGATGAAAATTTGGGATCCTGACCTCTCACACTTTCTAGACTCTTGGGGTTGAATTCCAGAATGGCATTTTATATGCTCTTGTTGAATGGTTTCTTCCTCAAACAAACAACCAAAACAAAGAAAAAGAAAAGAAAAAAAAAACAACCCCCACAAATATTTTGTGCTAGAAATTCATGAATGTTTGTGTCAGAACAGAGGATGATTTTCTTTCTGTTATGAGAACTGTACTCTCTTTCTTTCTTCCTTGCACCCCAAGTAACTAGCATTCAGCTTTAAAGACAGGATAATATAGTAATAGTGATGCAGTGTTCATAAACAAACCAGAATCAGAGGATGGGTTGAAAATACATACAAAGTGTTTATAATCTCATGAAGAATTAATAATTGGTAGATACAGATTCACAGTTTTGTTACAATATCTCTTATTGTTAAAGGGATGTTTTGAGAAGCGTAGGAGTATGAATGCTTTATTTTTTTCCTTTATAACCCAAATAGTCACTGTTAGAAAAATACATTCTTTTCAAGCAGTATACTACTGTTGTACTACTACACCTGGTTGTCAAAATACTGTTAAAACATTTTTGGAAATAAAAATCTTTATTGGCCATTAATTCTCCAACTTATTTAGTAACTGTTCATCCTTATATCCTTATTTTATCTCAAAAATGACAAAAATATTTTTTAGAAATCATACAAAACTGTGTCTTATATATTAATACATTGGGAAGACATTATTTTGGGGCTTAAATATCACCCCATATTTCTTTTATTCGGGAAGAATGAAGAGGTTAATCCTCTGGAAATATTTTCTCAGTTGAAATCTGGTTTCAGCGTGTCAGTTGAAATCAGTTGAAATCTGAATTCATGGTGCTAAAAAGACCAGGAGAATGTTGATCTTCATGAAATTTTGAGCTTGCTTTTCATCTTCGGTTCATTTCTTCTTCTTTTTTTTTTTTCCCTCTGTATGTTTCTAATGGTTCTACAACAAAGGGAAACATGAGTAATTGCAATATACGATGAGAAAGCGCTATGCCAGAAGAGACTTGATAGGAGTGTCCAACACAGAGCACCTCTTTGACAAGCAGAGTCAAATGCACCTACTTTACCTGCTACTACTTTTTACCAGGAGGACGATTACATTGCCAGAGCAGGCACAGCTGCAGTCACTGGAATGAGCAAAGGGAAGGGGATGTCGATTTTTATCAGATGCAGTGTTACATATTTTTACCATTTTTGAAATAGTCACATGAGCTTGGTATAGTGTGCTTTTTGTGTGTGGTTGCAGGGGTGTAGGTGTGTGGGTGTACTTTTCTACAGAAGCACTTCTCAGAGTGGGAGGTATTCATCCCATACATAACACGCTGAAAGCAAAGAAACTGTGTTCAGAAATCTGCTAAATAAAGAAAGTGCTTAACAGAGGAGAAGGAGGATCAAAACTGAAGCTGATACTGGTGCCAAAATAAAAGGAACAATTGCTTAAAATGAAAGTCTGAAACATATAAGCTCACATGAAAAATTTAATTACAACTATGTAGGCCTGATTCTCCACTACCTGTGCCTTATACAATCACGTATTTTGTGTACAGTACCATATTTTAAGAATGGGATTGATTAAAATCTTTTATTAAGAGTGTAAATGGCTGAAAGTAACTGTCAAGCACAAAATATATGCAAAACAAAAAAATGTGTGATATACTATTGAGAAGCTGGCAAATTTGTATGACAAATTTGTCTTGTTGGACAAATCTATCACAAGGATTTAACTAATAAATTATCCAACAGAAGAGATTTTCATGGTTATGGTAGAATGACTTTTATCTGTTTGGTCACAGTTCACTACATGCCTAACATATATTTTCCTAGCAAATGTACAGCAGGACAGCAAGAGAAAAGGCTGCTTTTTCCTCTGGCCTTGGTTGCTGCTGTTTGGTTTGGGGAGCATGCTCTGTGAGGAGGGTGGTACCATACCATTAAGGAATGTCCTTAATAAGCAGGTTTAGATAGGAGAAATGCCTAGCGTCCTGTCAAGGCCACCAGCTCAAGGTGGCTTTGGCAGGAAATGAAGGACCCAGGAGCAGAGGGGACACATGGAGAGTCCAAAGCGTAGGTAGCAGCAGAGCTTGCTCGTAGCAGAAGGGGACAGTGAAGATAAAGTGAAGAAGAAGAGATTTTATTCAAGACTTGGGATAGGATGTGTGGTCCATTGCAAAACAGTTACTGAAAGCTGGTGGTCTGAAAAGTGGGGCTGGAGGAAAAGCTCTAACCTGTAGGAATATGATGTGTGAGAGAGATTTGGCTTCCAAGCCCTTTTTTTAAATAGCCCTGGCCATCTGAATGTTCTCTGCATGAAAATGACCTTGTTCTACTTTAGTGACTTCTGAAGGATTGGACCTTGGGATCTGTGCTTCAAGGAGCCTTTCACGCAAGCGTAGAGTCCCATTATAGCAGTCATTTAATCTGATCTGAGTAATAGTTATACTTCAGTGAGTAAATTTTTGCTGGAACTAGCATGATCTCTGACTTGATTATCCAGCCTTGTCTGTCTTTTTCAGTGATAGAAAATTAACCATTTTTGGTAAGTTGTTCAAGGAGTTAATTAACTTACTTAACTATGTTGTACCTTCTGTTTAGTCTGAATTTATCTCACTTCTGTCCTTGTCTATCATTAACTTTCTGTCTCCTTAATTGTAATCTACATGCAGTCAAGTTACTCATTATTTTTTTCAGGTAAACTAATTAGACATGGTTTCTTTTGTCTTTCAGCATTTAAACTTTTTAATCATACTGCTGGTCTCCAAAGGCAGAGGGAATGTATTTTTTCTGTGCTGTGTTCCATTGATAAAATATTCAAAAATTATAGCTGGCCTTTTTCATTTTTACTCTTCATGGTTTTACTGAGAGTGTGCAATTTTTTCTTCAGATTCTCTGGCTTCCACAGTAAAGTGCTCATCTATCCAACAAGAATGGAGTTACTTATTCCTAGATTTAGGGTAGTATGCTTGGCTACATGAAATACCATTACCCTTTGTTTATACCTATCTTAAGAGTGGGCTAGGTCATCCTCTATTGGTCATTTCTCCAGTACTTATGATTTGGCCATCCTAGTACTACCAACATCCAAAACAACAAAGTATACCAGCATTATCCTCCCTAGGTCTTTGATAAAAGTGTTGTATCAAGCAGTATTTAAACTTAAAACAGTCTTATATCATAATCTGTTCCAGCCAGAGTACTACTGGGTCCATGCCATTCCATGAAAGGCTGTTTACATCTTCATTTTAAAACCTACTAGACAGATTTTGATGCATTTAATGATTGCCATTTTTCTCTGCCCATTTTAATTTTCTGTCTCTGCTTCCAGTTGCTACTGTATATAAAGGCAAACATGTAAGAAATATTCACTGGTGACATTTTTTGACATCAAGGCATCTAATGAGAAAAACTCCTTGAACAACTTGAAAGATCAGTCATTTTACATTGCAGGCAAAGCAGTTTGATCATTAATCTTTTTCAGTACTAAAGTTGACAGTACTAGTCCTTACTTAAGAAATGTATGCATTACAAAGTTGCCTTTAAAAACCAAATGTCTGCTGAGTGCCCTGAATATCAGAAACACTGATAAATTTTCTGTAAATATCTTTTAAATCTGTTAACAGTGAATTCTATTACTAAAAGCAATAGCTCTGAGCAGAGAATTTTCAGTTAAAATGGTTTAAAATATGTTTATAGTTTATGTGGGACTGAGCGATTGAATTTATCTGAAAGTCTCCTTGCATACCAGAGCCTGAATATTGCAAGATAGAGTGTATAAGTGGTTAAGAATTTCTTTATATCTTTGAGTGATGATGTTTGTGAATGTGATAATTGTTCATAAATTATAATGCCTTGAGGGTCATGGCAAGCTTTTTTTTTTATTTCCTTTCTTATATATATATAACTAGCATGAAATCATAATTTTGGAAGGATGAGACTACCACAAGTTTATTTAGAATGGTCTCATAATTTCTGCTGTTGAATATTTACTGAGACGTTTAATAATGCATTAATGTTTTTGAAATGTGCAGAAATATCTTTCTTGCAATGCTGCAGCAGCTCATAGCTGCATAGTTTACTGATTTGTTTAGATATGCATGGAAATATAGTCTATAATGCATAGACGCTGTTTTTCTGTATTTCAACTTGAAGCTGTAAGCTAATTTCATTAATTTTTACCATTCAGGAAACATTTACGTTGAACTTCACTTGACTACTTTAATTGATTATAAGCATATTTTTCTTTTTCTTTGTCTTTCCTTCTTTCTTTTTCTTTCTTTCTCCTTTCTTTTTTTCTTCCTTTCCTTCCTTCCTTCGTTGCTTCCTTCCTTCCTTCTTTCTTCCTTTCTTCCCGTCCTTCCTATTTAGAATGGTCTCATAATTTCTGCTGTTGAATATTTACTGAGACGTTTAATAATGCATTAATGTTTTTGAAATGTGCAGAAATATCTTTCTTGCAATGCTGCAGCAGCTCATAGCTGCATAGTTTACTGATTTGTTTAGATATGCATGGAAATATAGTCTATAATGCATAGACGCTGTTTTTCTGTATTTCAACTTGAAGCTGTAAGCTAATTTCATTAATTTTTACCATTCAGGAAACATTTACGTTGAACTTCACTTGACTACTTTAATTGATTATAAGCATATTTTTCTTTTTCTTTGTCTTTCCTTCTTTCTTTTTCTTTATTTCTCCTTTCTTTTTTTCTTCCTTTCCTTCCTTCCTTCGTTGCTTCCTTCCTTCCTTCTTTCTTTTCTTCTTTCTTCCTTTCTTCCCTTCCTTCCTTCTTTTTCTTTCTTTCTCTTTCCTTCCTTTCCCTTCCTTTCCCTTCCTTCCTTCCTTCCTTCCTTCCTTCCTTCCTTCCTTCCTTCCTTTTCATTGTATTTTATTATATGTTTGTGTGTGTGTGTGTTTTTCAACAGATGATTTTGAAGTACCTGAGAAACAAAACAATCATGTGTTTACTGAGCCAGGAGGAAACGTCACTTTTACTTGCCCTTATAATATTGGAAGTCCAGTGCAGCAAGTGATGTGGGAAAGAATTAAAATAAATCAGATGGATTTCATGGTCCTTTGCAACTCATTAGGGCAGAAGAGCTTTGGTTCAGACTTTGAAGGGCGTACACTGGTGGACTGCACTTCCAAGACAAGCTCCATGATGGTCCTTCAAAATGTTACAGCTTCTGATTTTGCAATGTACCGCTGTGTAGTTACTGGAAGAAACAAAATCTTTGCAATGAGTTTTACAGTGACTGGTAAGTAAAGAAGCAAAGTGATAAATGGTTTCACAGATAGCACCCTTTGAGGTATCACACTTTTACTATAGAGAGTAGTACTCAAATAACGAATGGACACAACATTCAAACTTGCAGCATGTAAAGAATAGCAAAATTAACATTTTTTTGTCTGTTTGTTAACCAGTTAACTCCTCACAGGAGGCAAACATATTAAATATACACAGACTGACTCTCAGTCAGTCTCAGTGTAGGCTGACTCTCACATTTTTTTTTTCTGTTTTCCATTATGAATGAAGAAAATAAGACTAATTTGGGGTTATACTTTATAAAATACCTTTGAAAGATATGGTTCTTCTACCACCCCAGGCATTATTCTCCTGTTGTAGAGGGGCATAAAACTTCAGAATATCTTTATTCTATGATAGGGTTATTCAGAAGTGGCGAGAAGAGAGTTTCCATGCTTCTGTAGCTCTTGAAGTAAATCCTATAAATCACTACTATTCCAACAATGCTAATATAAAGTTATGGGTGTTTACTGTATGGAGGAAAAAAAAAGAAAAAAACATGAAATCAATGAAAAAGCTGAAGTACAGTATGATTCAGAAAATATCTGCTGTTTTCCTCTTAAACGCTCACAGTGCAGTATGATAAACTACTGTATGTTGACATTTGCAATTCGAAGAGTTTGCATTGACAAGGATTTCCAATCATTTGTCTTTAATGTTTGGGGCTGTTTCATAACACAATAATGCCAGAGAAATAAGTAGAAACACTAAAAGGAAAGGAATGACAGGTCATGTGTCATCTTGTGCAACACTCTCATGGACAGCCACTGAAGTCTCTTAAAAGCTCAGAGGGCCTTATTCTGTCTTGATTTGACATCTGTGCCTTGAGTGAACCAAGTAGTGACAGAAACTTTTTTTTTTTTTTTTCTCAGTCAGTTCAGTCACTTTATTTTGTCTGGCTTAATTTAGGATGAAGACACACTACCAAACTCCTCCAATGTCTTTCTTCTGCTGGTGTAAGGATATCTTTATTCCGCATGGATATCCCTTCCTTTCCCAATTTCAAAGACGTTTTGAAATATTGAGCCTAGAACTTGGGAAAACAGCTCTAGTTTAAATAAAAATAGGGAAACAGTCTGTTTTGGTGGAAAGAGAAAGATGAAAGAAAAGAGTATTTTTTGAGAAGCTGCTACTGAGAAGATGCCAAGAACTTTTGAAGGGAAGAAATCTTGTGGAAAGGAGGTAGAAACAAGGAAATAGGATTTAGGGATTATTTGCAGAATTCATAATAGTTTCAAAAGTACTGATTCTGAGAGATATCACAACCACAGAATCACAGAACGGCAAAGGTTGGAAGGGACCTCTAGAGATCATCTAGTCCAACCCCCCTGCATAAGCAGGGACACCTAGAGCACGTCTCACAGGGTGGCATCCAGGCGGGTTTGGAAGATCTCCAGAGGAGACTCCACAACCTCTCTGGGAAGCCTGTTTCACGGCTCTGTCACCCTCACAGGAAAGAAGTTCTTTCTCATATGGAGATTAAACTTCCTATGTTTCAACTTACACCTGTTACCCCTCATCCTGTCACTGGCCACCACAGAGAAGAGCCTGGCCCCATCCTCCCTACATTCACCCCTCAGGTACTTGTACATGTTGATCAAATCTCCTATCAGCCTTCTCTTCTCCAGACTAAACAGGCCCAGCTCTCTTAGTCTTTCCTCATACAATAGATGCTCCAGTCCCTTAAACACTTTTGTGGATCCCCGCTGGACCCTCTCTAGAAGCTCAATGTCCTTCTTGTACGGGGGAGCCCAGAACTGCACCCAATGCTCCAGGTGCAGCCTCACCAGGGCTGAGTAGAGGGGCAGGATCCCCTCCCTTGACCTGCTGGCAACACTCCTCCTGATGCAGGCCAGGATCCCATTGGCCTTGGCCACGAGGGCACATTGCTCAGGGTTAACCTGTTGTCAACCAGGACTCCCAAATCCCTCTCCACAGAACTGCTTTCCATCAGGTTAACCCCTAATCTGTACTGGTGCCTGGGGTTATTCCTCCTCAGGTGCAGGGCCCTGCACTCGTTCTTGTTGAACCTCATGAGGTTCCTCTCTGTGCAACTCTCCATCCTGTCTAGGTCTCTCTGAATGGCAGAACAGCCCTCTGGAGTGTTGGCCACTCCTCCCAGTTTGGTGTCATCTGCAAACTTGCTGAGGGTGCACTCTGGTGCCCTTGTCCAAGTCATTGATGAACAAGTTGAACAGCACTGGGCCCAGTACTGACCCTTACGGGGCACCACTGACCACAGGCCTGCAGCTGGACTCGATCCCATTTATCACTACCCTCTGGGCTCTGCCATTCAGTCAGTCCTCAATCCACCTCACTGTCCACTTGTCCAATGTAATGAAGGGATGTGCTTCTTGTCTTGGGAACATATTTCTGCAAGAAGAAACATTATGGAATTTCTTTTTTTTTTTTTTTTAAAAAAAAGGAGGTGTAGGAAAACAGGTATTCAAGTGTTTGGACAGCCTTTGTTATTCTTGCATTTGTGCCAGTAAAAATCATCAAGCTCTCTTCAATGTTTTCCATGATTTGTGAAGGCAAAACCATAAGACTTGTTCAAAGCCATTAAGATTGTTTGCTCTATCCTACTAAATATTGTGACTTTTGCTATTCAGTAGAAAAATTTCCTGCTAAAATGGGTGTTTTGCACATCTTTCTTTGACCTCAAACACCCATTTAGTTGATAGTGAGATAGGAAGCGATTTCAGACAAAGGAAAATGGAAAGTTGTGCACTGCTGTGTGTTCTCAGCAGATCTGAAAAACTGAAGCCATGATGGTATTTAAACACAGTTTTAGGAGGTCAGAATTACCTTACTGACTTATTCTAATTGAAAAGCTCACCCTCTGACTTACACATCCAAGCTTGAAAATGTCAACCTCTACCTGTATTATGTGTTCTTAGTAGTCATAGATTTAAATCCTTTAGATTTTATCAACAGATTTTCTTAATATTTTTGAAGCAGAATAAAAAATGGCATATGTGAGTTTTGTGATTCCTGAACAAAAAAGTAAGCCTTGAATATTATTAGAGTTGTATCCAGTCAGATCACAGTGTGATGTAGTTTTCAAAGATTCACCCCAAAATTTTAAATGGTACTCTTTTTCTGTATTTTCTAGGGTGCTCTCATATTACCAAAAATAACATTTTATGCTTTTGGCAGCCTTAGGTATGCATATAAATTCAAGAGGATTCGTATGTTGTTTTATGCCAGTCCTAGTTCCCTAATTATTCAGGGTATATAAATGTTACTTTTAGGTTCTGGACTACATCACATCACTGCCTAGTTGGGAAACTCAGGCTTGATGACTGTTTGTACCAGAGCAAAATCAGCCTATGCAATAAACATTAATTACAGCAGATTTGGTTCTCTCAGCCTGCTTCAGTCTTTCCAAGTCAGAGACCAAAGCCAAGATCAAGGAATTCTTCCATGCTTACTCTCCTTGAGAAGAAAAGGCTAAGGGGAGATATTATTGCTGTCTTCAGCTACCTCACAGGAGGTTACAGAGGTGGCTATTTTTGGAAGTGCACAGTGATATGACAAGAGGCAGCGAACACAAACTGGAGTATGGGAAATCCCAGTAACATGTAACAGAACAAAACAAAAAAAACATGAGGGGTGAAATAGTGGTACTGGTTGCCCAAAGAGACTGTGGTATCTTCATCCTTGGAGGTATTCAAAACTCAGCTGGACACAGCCCTGAGCACCTCGCTCTTCTGCTCTGAGCCAGGAGTTGGACTAGATGACCTCCAGTGGTTCTGCAGTATGGAGCTCTTTCTGATCCCACCCCGCAAATTCATGCGAAGGGTCCCCCAGTAACACCACAAAACATACTTCATAGCGGTGAAGGCTACGGTTCACTACCCTGTCCACAGATGCTTCATGGTCTGAAGGAAGCAAATGGGTGCCACATAGACCAGGTCCCCACTTTCCAGTCGTCAGAAACAGGTGCAGATACATTTTCCAGCACATTCTTGGTAGCCAGCTGAGGTGATCTTTAAGTGAATCAGTGAGCAAAGCTACTTCAGTGTTAAAAGATCAGAGGCTTCAGCCATGGCTCTGACTGTGACAGGCTTTCACAACCATGACAGCTGTCAGTGAATCAGGCTACCATGGGAGCTTGGCGGGTCCTGTTCTGCAGCTTGATGTGCAAGTATACCCCTTTGCACTGACATGGGAAGAAAGAAAAATATCCTACCCTAAGACAATCCCTTTTCCCCTCCTGATCTTGTCTTACAGATGGATTTTTAAAGCACCATTTCAACTATTTCAATGGCCCTGTGGTGTCTCCAGGGTCTTAGGCTTGCAAGTGCCAGCATCAGCAGCACGTCCGTGCTGTTTGTGCAGGGCAGAGCCTGAGAGGCTGCACTGAGCAGGATCTGCTTTATAGAGATTTATGGAGAGGACTGGCAATTTATGCAAGAGGCTAGTGAACTGAATTTGGGTGGGTGCTAGTGGGACTTGATGATGCACAGAAATTTTTTGTCTCTACCTTGTTTTTTTCATTCATACTTCTTTTGGATACTTAGATTACTGAGTTACTGGTGTACCTATGGGTTGAGTAATGCGTTTTGAGTTGTTACAGTTGACCATCTTTTTGGGTCTATTCTGTATGAAAACAACTTTAAAACATGAAAGCTTTATTTGAGCTTTCAGGGGATATTGGCTACTGGCTGTTAGAGGAAATTATTTCTGAAGAACAGGGACATGGACATCATCTTTTTTTTTTTTTTCATTTTTGTTCCAAAATGATTGGAATCACAGAATGGTTGAGTTTGGAAGGGACCTCTAGAGATCATCTCGTCCAACCCTCTGATCAAGTAGGGACACCTAGAGTACGTGTTGAATTCAGGCAGGTTTTGAAAATCTCCAAATCACTTTTTACCCTCGCTCTATTCCTGCTCACTAGATATTCAGGGAAATACATGGCAACATCACTGAGAGTTATACTTGTGTGCCTTCTGCATATCAAAATACCTAAAAAAATCAAATATAATTAAAACTAGGAAAATCAAACAGCAGTACTTTGGAGTGGGCCTACATGCTTTGTTTCCTTTCTGAGATAACCTGATGGAATTCCATAAACTGATGGAATGAGTGTTGAATCAGGAAAAATAAACTGAAAAACAATGGGAGGAGAACAAGAGAGAATAAAGAGGGAGGCGAAAGCACCAGTGTGGGGCCCTGCTCGCACAGAAAATCATATTTAGACAGACCCTGAGGACAGACATCTGCATATAATGCAGGAGATGTCTTAAACGAGAACCATATTTTTGTTCTGATTTCATAATTCACAATAATTCTACCTCCATTCAATAATATTTCACAAAAATATTGAAAAAGATTTGGGAAAATGTAAAGCCAATTAAGGGCTTTTCTCTGTAACCTCTAAGATTTCCAAAATCTATGAGATTCTCATAATTTTATCACTCCTAAAATGACTTAAGGCCTGTTTACCCTCAGGCCTACTTGCCCTGTTTATCCTCAGGCCTACGTCCGCTGTTTACCCTGAGGCCTACTTGTCCTCAGGCTAGTCCTCCTGTCTGCCCTCAGGCCTACTCCCTCTCTTTACCCTCTTGCCCTGTTTACCCTCAGGCTTACTCCTGCTGTATACCCTCAGGCCTATGCATCCTGTTTATCCTCAGGCCTACTCCCACTGTTCACCCTCAGGCCTACTCGCCCTCTACCCTCAGGCCTACTCCCTCTCTTTACCCTCAGGCCTACTTTTCCTGTTCACCCTCAGGCTTACTCCTGCTGTGTACCCTCAGGCCTACCCACCCTGTTTACCCTCAGGCCTACTTGCCCTGTTCACCCTCAGGGCTACTCTTGCTGTATACCCTCAAGCCTACTGCCCCTGTCTACCCTCAGGCCTAATTCCCCCTTTTACCCACAGGCCTGCTTGCCCTGTTTACCCTCAGGGCTACTCCTGCTGTTTACCCTCAGGCTTACTCCTCCTGTCTATTGTCAGGCCTACTCCCTCTCTTTACTCTCAGGCTTACTTGCCCTACTTACTCTCAGACTTTGTCCCAGTGTTTACCCTCAGGCCTACTCCCACTCTTTACTCTTCAGGCCTATCTCCCCTGTCTACCCTCAGGCCTACTCCCACTCTTCACTCTTCAGGCCTATTCCCCCTGTTTACCTTCAAACCTACTCACCCTTTTTACCATCAGGCCTATCTCCCCTGTCTACCCTCAGGCCTACTCTCGCTATTTATCCTTAGGCTTACTCCTGCTGCTTACCCTCAGGCCTACTCTGGCTCTTTATCTTCAGGCGTACTTGCCCTGCTTACCCTCAGGCCTATTTCCCCTCTCTACTCTGATGCCTACTCACTCTGTTTACCCTCAGGCCTACTCCTCTTGTCTACCCTGAGACCTACTCCTACTGTTTACTCTCAGACCTACTTGCCCTTTTTACTCTCAGATGTACTCCTGCGGTTCACCCTCAGACCTACTCACCCTCTTTACACCCAGGCCTACTCGCTCTCTTTACTCTCGGGCCTACTTTGGCTGTCTACCCTCTGGTCTACTCCCCCTGTTTACCCTCAGGCCTACTCAGGCTGGGTACCCTCAGGCTTACTCTCCATGTTTACCCTAAGGCCTACTCCCACTGTTTTGTCTCAGGCCTGTCTACCCTCAGGCATACTTCTGCTGTTTACAATCAGGCTACCCCCGTCTACCCTCACTCCTACTCCATCTGTCTACCCTCAGGCCTACTCCCACTCTTTACCTTCAGACTTACCTGCCCCGTTTACCCTCAGGCCTACTCCCCCATCTACCCTCAGGTCTACTCCCCGTCTTTACCGTCTTTACCCTCGGGCCTAGTGCATCTGTCTAGTCTCAGGTCTACTCTTGCTGTTTACCCTCAGGCCTTCTCCCGCTGTTAACCCTTCAGCCTACTGCTGTTTATCCTCAGGTCGTCTTCCACTGTTTACCCTCAGCCCTACTCACCCTGTTTACCCTCAAGCCTACTGCCTGTTACATTTTAGATCACTGTTACATTGCCTCAATTATATTTTTAGTTATAGTGGAATCTTTCTGCTCTCAGACTTTTTACTCAGTTTTAGAGAACAGGAATTGGACAACAGCTAAGATAACAGAACAGAATAGGATAAATCCAGCATTGGGGCACAATTGAAAAGAGAAGAAATGCTGGAATTTTCTTCAGGGTTATCATTCAGGTCTTCTATGCTGGGAGATGATTTCTATGCTATAGAAAAGAGAAAATATGAGAGACAGATAGTACTTGAAGATTAGCTTATTGAGATTTATAGATACAAATCTATATTTTTTGATCCCAAAAAGTAGTGTATGAGGAGAATCAGAGTAGGAATGAAATATATTTCCTTTTCCTTCAAAGCCCGCTTGGACATGGTCCTGTGCCACATGCTGTAGGTGACCCTGCGTGTGCAGGGGGGTTGGACTAGATGATCTCTAGAGGTCCCTTCCAACCTTAATGATTCTATGATTCCTTCACATAGATGTAAGTTGATGTGTAAGTCTCTTTTGGATTTCTTAACCAACAAAGCATCTGTCTCTGAGCATGAATTTATTCAATGATGGATGTCTGCTGTTCCCTTGTGGGTGAAACTATTTCACTAACGTGTATTTAGGATGCCATATGTCCCAGTCCAGCTAGACATGTGACAAGGTGCATCAAGACCCTTAGAGTGCAGTCAAACTTTTGGTGCAAACAAACAACTGCCTGGGCCATCAGTGCTTCCTACTCAGTCCCAAAGCCAGTACCCTGAAAACTGTCACCCAAGAAAAAAAGCCAAAGCCAAAGCAACAAACTTGGGAGAGAGAGGAATAGGTTGTCTAATGCCTAAAAGAAGTTGTGTCACTAATTACAATAGGCTTTGGATGTGTAAAGAAGACAAAAGCATGAGGGACATTTTGCTCACCTCAGATTTGAAGATGCAAAAGGACTTTGAATTGTTGCTCCTAAAACAAACCTTAATGACTTTTCTCATCCAAATTTAACTGACATCTGTTAATCCCAGCTCTCACACTTTTTTTTTTTTTTTTTTCTTCCTCAGAGATTATTATCTTGTCCTTATAAAGTTGAAGGTGAAACTTAAGGAAAAGAGGAATGGAGTTTGCAGGGATCAGGCTGCCACTGAATTCTGGAACAAATTTACTCACTCATGATGATAATTTAACATAGTATTTTTAATGGAGCAACTAAAATCCTAAAGTTTCTTTATTTGTTACAGGATGTCTTTTTAATTACTCACTGGTACAGATAAGGATTTTCTTGTGATGTTTAGCTAAAGACTTAGAAAAAAAGACTTTTTTTTTTGAGAGTTGTCACAGATATACGCGCTATCCTGCCATTTTAAGTATCTATCTATATTGCAGCCATGTTGGAAATAATGTGATTTTACCTGTGGTTACATTTTAAAAGACATTTATGTTATCAGACAGCCATGTCTGATGTGCCACATACCTTCAGCAACATGCACTTCTGAGAGAAGTGTCGTTCTTTTCAGTAGAATAACATTGAAATTCAAGGCTAAAACTATTCTATAATCAGTATTTTTGTTATCCTTTCCAAAGAGCACATTAATACTAGAGAGGTGAGAGTTAGCAAGTCTCAAATGTATTTAGGACAGTCAAATATAAAGAGGCGAACATTTTCTATCATTTTTCAAAACCCTCTTTTCTTGGTCATGATGTTCAGGACAGAAAAGCCATCTGATGATGGCTCAGCAGCTGGCCAGCTGGGATTATTGTCACTAGTGAAGCTGACTGTTTCACTATGTATTGGGCACATAACCTTCTTGTCTTTGCAGAACACAAACTCTTGGAAGCAACCACTGCTTCATCTGCACTGAAGAAGGACTAACCTACAGACAGTTCTTGTAATAATACAAGAGGCATATCCATGACTTTTTTATAGTGAGCTCACCATTTTTATTACTGTTTTTCCATACCAGGACACTCCCATTTCTTTGTTTTGTTTTGTCTTACTCCTGCATGTTCAGAAACGGAAGAACGTGCAAGGAATACTTCCTTGGCATGTAGCTGGACAGACTCACACCTAATGTTTGTCTCAATTACACATTGGTTACATGTTACATCCAGCTAAGATGCGCACTGTAGACTTGTTGCTAGCTGTATTTTCCCTATATAAGATATTTTTTGTTGTCCTACTAGTTATGTTAAGTCTGCTTGCTTTTTGTCCTCTCAGTCTTAAGTCTGCAGAGAGCTAGCATGAGGTGCAACAGAGAAGCAGGAAGCAGGGTACGGGGTGGGTTGCAAAAAGTTGGCACTGCATGAAGTTTTGTGGTTTAACACATATATTCTTTTTAATATCATTAAAAAAGTTCAAAATTGTGACCAGAGGAAAAAAATATTCATAGTGCGTGATCTAAATTCTTAATAACTGTGCTGAGGATTTGTGTTGTGACCTTCCTGGATGATTTGGGGCACATACATAATTTCTTCTATTGATGTTTTTCTTCTGAAAAAATGAGAATAATATGACATAGCCACTTCACAATCTTGGGTACTACGATAATGTATTGACTGATACTAGAAGTGATCAAATCACAGTATTTGCCTTGAAGTCACAATCTTGCCTGTTTCTATCTCTACCTTGCCTGACTTATATAGCTAGTCAGGACATGCTGCCCTTAGCCTAAGCTTTTTAAGCACATCTCAGAGCTTCAGAGGTAATGTGTTCTTCCATGGCCTGTGATTCCAAAAGAAAGCATTTTTGTTGGACTAGAACAAACAGGGTGGGTTTCCTGATATATCATTTTTTGTTGGACTAGAACAAACAGGGTGGGTTTCCTGATATATCATCAAAGAATATATGATACAGGGTTACTTTTTTTTTAATTATTATTATTTTTTATCATACTAGGAGAAGTTTTTGTGGATTTTTTTTTAAATGAACAGATTTCTCTTTTAATTAGAGCAGTAAAAAACTGACAGAACTATGTAGTACTGACTGGAAAACCCTCTTGGACTGAGATGCTCTTCTTGATCTCTGATAAATGTCTTGTTGCCTATGGAAGTAAGTATTGCATGGCTAGTTTACGAGACAACTTCTGCAATACCAATAAATACCATAGCTTGTCTGAGTGCCTTTACTATCCATGTATCATCACATGTGTATGTTGTTGATCTACTTTCCTCACAGAGGAGGAAGGAAGATGGGAAAGGAACATATAGGGCATTATTACTTTGTCTAACACTGCTTTGCTGTGCTCACTCACCTTCAGTCATCCCAGTGACACCTCTTGTAAGAGCTAGTTCAGCAACACAAAGACATTTTGTTGTTCAGCATAACAGACATTTTAGAAATGAGGAAATGGTTGCAAGGTCTAAGTATTGAACAGACGCTGGCATGGAATAATGTGTTTGCATAACTGTTGATTTTCAATTTAGTGTGTCATAGAAAGTTTCCTGCTGTTTTTTCCAGAATGCTAATAGCATTTATTACAATCATATTTTAGCAACCTTGGATCATCAATGGTTTACTATCTACATAGCAGGAGGAATTTCTGCTGCTTTTTTACTGCTAGTTTTCCTACTGATCTTCTGCATCATCACTGCTTATCGCAAGAAGTGAGTAACAAATCAATTTGCTTTTTGTAGCGAGTAAACGTAAAGTGTGAGGGTATTAGCAGCACATCCTCTAATATTCTTTTTAGATACACTTAAAAAAGGTGGATGTGAAAATCTAAATTTTCTTGAAAAAATTTTAAAAGTGAAAAAACTTCCTAGCCTATTAAGCAATATTCATTTTCACATTTTTTTTCTTTTTTTTTCCTGTTGTTAAAAAAATCAGCTTACTCTAATTTCTTCGGCTAGCTAAATACTTACAGGGCTATTAGCTGAGACTTGGTGCCAAGGGTGATTTGTCAGGAAGAACACAGGCATAGATGTTCCAGCACTTTTTTGTCCTTCAGATTCTATGTTCCAAATTTGGTCCTGGACAGACCTGAGACAATCATTTAAACCATTACCTAAGTTTGCTATACTCCTTGCTGAATATGCAATAGTTGACTGATCTATGAGCTTTGCTTTCAAGGAAAAGAAATAGCAAGTAGAAAAAAACATTTCTTTTCCTTATCAAAATACAAAAAGCGGATGGACTTTGTTAGAAATATATTATTATTGATCTGCTGGAATAGGAAGGTCTTTTTATCTGGCTCAGGGGTTATGAAACAGTATTAATCTCACACGTTACAGTTTGCAAGCCAGAGGAAAAGCTACTTAGATTTTTATTGTACTGGTTTCAGTACTGGTATTGGTTTCAGTAGGAAAATAAACTATACCAACACTATCTCTTACTTGGACTATGCTATCATGCATCTTTGCTGTTCTTTTCATTACGTTGCTGACTGTGTGTCCCCAGGAGGAAGAGGATCACGCCGGCCTTAGCGAAAGCTTTGCACTCTTCTTGGAATGGGGTAAGATCAGCTGGCATTTACTTGTACTTGACATGATATATATTTCTTAAACAGTGTTCTCTTCTGTGTCTGATACAACCCTTGAATATTCTTGTTTAATCTTTAACTTTACTGACAAGAACTATCAAATATTTTGAAGTATGGTTATTCATGATTTTTCTGGTTAATAGTCTTTCATATTTTATGAGTATATTTAGAAGCCCAACTGCATTGGCTAGTATTGACAAAATAGCTCTTTTGGCTTGCCAGTTTTTTAAATAGTTGTGTATTGGTAATATCTTTTATTTTCCCAAACAGCTACATGCAAAAGGAAGCCACAAAAAAAATCTCCCATGCACTGATATAGATGACAGTCACTTTATTTTT
This sequence comes from Tinamus guttatus, assembly GCF_000705375.1. The sequence continues at coordinate 47,320 of NW_010581885.1, read as the reverse complement.
TTCTTCCATCCAGTTTCACCATACTTTTTGTTGTGCAGATGTTTCAGTGCCTACTCTTTCTTTGTGTACTGTAAAAAATCAGCTTTTTGGAATGCAGTGTCTTTTCTTTTGTTGCTGTTGTTTTTTGTTAATAGTCCTTACTGAGGCCTGAAGTTTATAAATGGAAAGACAGAAACCGTCTTCGCTGCCTCTGCCTCCTCTCTTCATATGCTGAATCAGGTTTTCACGCCCAGGGAAATGGCCTCATTCGCACAGCAGATGTGATGATACTCTTGAGCTTTTCACTTATCCCCTCTCAGCTGGCATTTCGGTGTGACCCAGCGTAAATCTCCAGGGTTGATATGCCCTTACATCAGCCTCCTGCATTTTACTTTTTCTCTCATTCTGCCCGTTCAGTCACTGTTTGCACAGTGCTCTGTTGCACAGAGCAGTCTGTGGGGCAACCACAGGACAGGGACTAGCTGCTTGCTGCAGAAACCATCTTTCTTCCTGTGCCTTTCCTCCAGTTAACCAAGTTACCATCACATTAAGTTGTCCTAAAGATATTATTACTTCTTAGAGTGGTCAATAACTTTGGAATAATTAATGTTTTAAGATCAGCATAGTTGACTATTTTAATGTTCGAAGTTGTGGGCAGGAAGCTGGACACTTGTACCTTGATGTGGGATAGCTGTGAATATGTTTTTTTTAATGACTTGAAACTGGTACAATACACCCAGATAGAAAATATTTTGATTGATACTTCAAAATTTCCTAGCAATAAAATAGTGTATGAGAATTTGTCATGCTTCTCTTTTTCCAAAGTTGCAGCTATTTTGCAAACATTCTAGATCCACAGGGAAAACTCAGAGTTTGGAACATGCTAACTTTTTGCAAGGTGTCATCCTGTCTCTACTCTTTGAAGACTCAAAGCTTATTTCATTTCCTTCTGAAATACAAAAGGCATCTGTGTGTTGTACTATTTACATAGAAATCTCAGCCTCAGGCTTCCCTCACTTAAGGGAATCTAGGGTGTTATTACACTGAGGGCAACAGAAACCTACGGCCCTACAGAGATCGTTGTGCCCACACCTAGCATGGCTCATGATTGAAACAAGCCTTTCTTCTGCTGAACTTTGCCTGAACTCTGCTCTCCCAGTTAACTTTCTTCTGAGGTCCCTTAACTTTTTTTTTTTTTTTTTAAATGTTGTTCTAGCCTTATAACAGTTATGGAAGATCTAATTTTCACGGTATAGAGAACACTGAAAGAAGAAGAGAAGAGGCATCGCTCCACGAGACAGAGATTTACGTCAACTGCAGAAGTTCCTCACACAAACCTAAGACAAGACTATGATATTAACTTCCTTCTTGGTAGGAAGCAACCAAAGTGAAATCACTGTATTTGCATCTCACCGTGGATTCTGTTTGCACTGTCTTCACACGGAGAGTTAAAAGTGGCTGTTCCCAGTGGTGCCGCTGCCTATGTCTGCCACCTTCACATTGTACCAAGTATATCCTTGCTACTTATCATCTGATTCATATGCACAAGTATGCACAAGGCTATTTGTATGGCTACAGTTTTAAGCATTTCTTTTCTTTTTCTTTTTTTTTTCTTTTTTTTTTTTAACTCAGTAGGTACATTTTTAAGCAGCAATTTTAGAACTGCTCTGATATGCAGAATGACATAAGCTTGCATTAAGTTAATTTGGTTTGAGAAGTCTATGTGAAAGGGTGAGAAATAAAATGTGCTTGATGTTGTCTGTATCTGTGACTTGTGCATCTCAAATTCAGAAAATTTGAGAACTGTTATAAAATAATAAAAACAAATCCATAATTTTTCACACTGTAGGTGTTATTATGCAGTATCATTGAGCTGACAGAAGTGAAAACATCAGGGATCTCTGAATCCAGATTTGAAACCAGGACCAGCAGCTTGCTGTCTGACAGCTCTATGGTTATACAGGCTTCTTGAGGCTCAACAGGTTATTTCAGCACTTGCCATTTAGGGATGGAAGTTTAGCCTCTACTCAATACACACACACAGACACACAGATACACACACACTTTAATGCCCAGGAGAAAACAAAACACTCAGACTCTGTCACTGTCAAGTTATATTTAATAATAATTTATTATAAGATTTAGTTGCACAAAAAATAAATGAGAACATGGAAGATACATGGATAAATGGCGCAAAGTGGAAAAAAGCATGACTGAGAACATTAACAAAACAATATACATACATACATGTGTGTATTGTGTATGGGTATATATTCTGCTGAAACCTACGGAAGAAACCACACAAAAATAGAACAAACAAACAAACAAAAAATCCTCAAACAAACAGAACTAGAAAGCAGACCTGAGAATTAGGATCTACACATCTTCCGGCCTTTTACAAATCTGCTTTATTACTGAGGACGGAATCCCAGTAGATGAAGGCGTTACTGTGATGACTAATACGCATATAGGTCTGCATACCACAAACTCTATAATGCCTGGACCACCTCTGCTTGATTCCCCTTTCCTCTTAAAATACTAGTAAAAAGGTTTTTAAATATGAGTTTTACGACTTTTTTTTTAGAGAGGGATGGTCGAGGGAAGGCATCATCGTCTGCACCTCAGTCACCAGTTCCACTTGGTTGGCTAGGAAGGACGACCAACAGCCTGACAGTGAAAAGCACATTTTGCTCAGCCTTCATGGGCACAAGAGAACAGGAATCTGGGCTCTGGGGAGATTAATGTGGACCCAGGGCTTTTCTGAACTACTTGAGGAATAACAGAATTGGGAAGTTATTCTACACCCCAGCTAAAAAAAAAGAAATCTAAATGAAAGGTCCTTTAACTGGCATTAAAGATGTAAATGTAAAGTTGTAAATTGTTTACATCTGTCAAATGCCATGAGAAAACATCTCATTTTGGGTTTGTGTACTCCTGAACAAAGACACATACACAAGGGATATACCTTTTTCTTTTTTTTTCATTCGCTTGCTGAAGGATTTTTGAAGTATAAATGCTTGCATGTGGAGTTGATGATGTTACACAGAACTGTACTATTAATAAGTTGTTTTATTTCCTGAGTTATCAGATGTCATAGCAGATAATTCTAAATTGTGCACTGCATCACAAGTAAAACCCTGTAGCATTGGGTTGTTTTTTTGATGATCTCACTTATAAATAATGTAATGAATTTGAATACATTTAAGTAAGTTCTCTGTCAGAACTGCCGATGCACAAATCTCTATTTACTGAGAAGTTGGTTTCGTTTCATTGTTTTTAGAGACAGCATACAACACTAAAGGGAAGAGGTTGAGGTTAAGTGCCTGCAAAACCACATTAGTTTCATTTTTTCTGGTGATGCCCCTTTTTCTTGCCTCCCCTGGCACCTGTAGCTTTTCTGCACTTCTTTTTTTTTTTTTAAATAATTGCTTATTTTTGAGATTCAGGGAAGAAAAAAAAAATCTGTAGAGCACATCTTTGCAGTTATTTAATCTTTTTTAATTCAAATTCCATAGACATAGTACTTCTACCAGGATAGTTCACAGGGGAAATTATCACATCACACATAGCATAATAAGAACAATATATTATTTTTTCAATAAACAAACCCACAGCAACAGCTTCATTTTTGTATCGTCATAGTATCAGTGAACAGCAGCTGAACATGAGACTGAAACAAATAAAAACAAAATGGAAAACAAATCAAGCCTCAGTGTAATCAATATTCACACTAGCTTAAAAGCTAGTAAATCATGCACCAGAGAAACTGCCAGAAGTGTCATTTGAAATGTAACATATAAATGCTTTAAATGTTTGCAGTGTGCAGCATGGTGGGATGGGACTCAGTAAGAGCCTAAGTGCTTTGCCAGGTTTGGATTATGTAAATTGGCCTGTCAGTGTAAAACAGTTTAAAAATATACATGTTTATTTTCAATATTTTTGGTAGAGCTGCCTTTTTTCTTTTTCTTTCAGAGACTTCTAGGTACTCTAGAGTAAACTTAATCTACTGTAATTTAGAAATTCTATCCAGAACAATTACTGTGAACGATTACTGCGCTGCTTTCCCAAATAGTTAAAAGTAAAAAAAAAAGAAGTAAATAATATGACACAACCATAGTTAGCAACCAGTTCAGTTAGCACCCAAATTCTTGGATAATGTTGTCTTTTTGCTGTTTCAAAGCCTTAGAAACTTCACTGAAAGGAGGCAAATAAAATAAAAGACACTTTTATTAAACAAATAACTCTTGAATCATTGGATAACTACTTTTCTTTTAGCAGGAAAATGGACCTATAAGATTTTAAGAAAGGAAAAAGCAGATTTTTTTTTCTACATGAAATGGTGGGTGAAAAAGGTAAATTTTTAAGGCCCATGTTCAAAAGAAAATTCTGTGATTTATAGTACTGCCAAGTCTTTAAACAGCTTAAGCTCATATTTCCTTAGAAAAAGAAATCAGAGACCAGAGAATATATGAAATCAGTCTTTGCTGGGACTTCTGAGTGTAGGAGAGACAGTCATCAGAATTTGGATCAACAAAGAAAATATCTAACTGACAGTTTATGACAGGAAATTGGAACAATACATAACCTCAGCTCCAGTTATTCTCCTTAAATATGTCCCTATACAATACAGAATTTCTATGACCCTCTAATACCTTCAGGATAGTGCTTGCTTTGCTTGTCTTCATGTCCCCTTTGACTGTGAGTCTTTGGATAAAACAGAGCTGCTGTCAGATCAAGGGGCTGGACCCACCGCAGACCGCACGAACGTGGGTTCCTCCAGACTCCTGCTTTTGGCAGCACCTTCCTCAGGACCTGTTCTAATAGACACTAAAAGTTTCTCAAGCACACTCAGAAACCACTAGTTTTAACTGCTTGCAGTGATCATCTAACTCCTAGGCATGTCTCATTCCAGGTATAGGGGAGGATCAATGCCATAGGTCTGTCAGACTACTTAAAGGTTAGATGCTATCAACATTTGTTAATTTGGTCATAGGGGGATGCTGGCTTATTCTGGAAAGAGTTTTCTTAAAATAACTTTTTCTTAAAAAATCTTATTGGGCTATGGGAAGTTCCACTCAAATGAATGGCTGTTCTTTACACTAGCAGAAATGCTGTCCCAGTGAATACACTCCAGTGCAAGCATAAGACTTATTTGCTATAAAACGCCAATGCTCAAGAGGACTTAATCCTCTTAGCAGCTTTCTAAGACTGATCCTAAGGGTTAGTTCCAAGACCAGCCCTGTATGTCTGCAGAGTAGGTCCTATGATAACCTCACAGGCTTGGGCATCCAAGAGCGGAAATTCTTTGCCAAGTTCTGCGTACCTGTTAAGCACAGGGGAAGCTGGCAACTCTCCAGGTGTTCTGAAGCATTCACATCTCGCTGGGGAGCTGCCTTGGGCTGCAGCACAGGAGCTGCTGAGGAGGAGATGGGCCCCAGCTGCCGTGCCTCTCCGGGATGTGCTGTCAGGTGCACGTGGAGCCCAGGTGGTCGGCAGATTGAGCAAAAATATTGATCCTCATAGAGCCAGAAGTTGTTAAATGATCCAGAAAGATGTTTTGTGCTCAGCATGACCCGGTGCTATGTGCCTATGATATTTCCTGTATTTTCCTAATCTTTTAGAAGATAAAATCTTTTTTTTTCTTCATTTCTTAACTATCCTTTCTTTTTGCTTCATTATTATTCTAAAATCTTTTCCCTCTTTTTCTACAATGATATTTTCAAAGAGTGAAATGAAACTGAGAGCATTGATGAAAAGTGAGCATATGTTATACTTTGGTAGGAGGTCACAATTCTGTTTTTCCTATATTGTCTGTTTTCCTATATTGCCAGGTTTCCTTGTGACCATCGTAAATCAGTAGAACTCACAAAAAAGCAGTTCTACAACATAAAAAAATCCTGTCACAGTCTGTCATCTAAGGAAAATCAGAAAATTGTCATCAATAAGGGCAACTATTTTCCATCATTTATTTTGTGTTAGCAGCAGAAGCAGTGATGAGAATAAATGCTTAACTGCAATCTTTAGTTTTGTAATTGATATCAAATTGTCAAGACAGTTGATTAATTTTGTGCTATTTTACATGTCTGTTGCAATCTTGCTATCGTGCCATGAAAAAAAGGTGGAGTAAAATATGTAGCCTAAAAGCATGTCTGTTGCAATCTTGCTATCGTGCAATGAAAAAAAAGGTGGAGGAAAATATGTAGCCTACATTAAAATGAGTGTTAAGTTCAATCATGTCAAATATTGTTAAACAGAAACAACAACAACAACAAAAATATGTTAAAATGTATTCATGCGTACCCAGGACTGTAAGAACAGAATGAGGTCAATGTATTTTACCTCATGAGGGTTTCTGTACTCAAGGAAAAAAACACAAAACAATGAAATCTTAACCCTTCTTCAGGACTATCAGTGTGAGATTTTAGTAGACTAACTGCTGCTCTTAAAGATTCAGAGCTTGCATTTAATTAAAAAAAGATATTTTCTCTGTTATAATTTGCTCTACTCTTAGCCATTTTAAAACGCTTTAATTTTAATTAATTATACTTAAACTCAATTGTACTCAATTTGTTTTAGCCATATCCATAAAAGTCTGCCATGCTGCATATGAATGCAAAGATGCAAGAAGCATCTTTGTGTAATGAAACTTCCATTTTCTTGGACATAACCAGTTTTTCTGTGGATTCCAATCTTCAGAATCCATAGGTAAACCAGTGTCTAAGCACAATGGCATGTAAATAACGTCTCAAAACACATCATCTTCTTGTATCGCATTTACTGTCTTGTACATCTTGTACACAGAAAGACGACTCTTTATTAGAACAGAATATGCAATATACTTTGACACTTTTTTCATTCAAACAGATGAATGTACTTGTTTCCAACATACCACACCTTTTCATCTAAAATCAAATGCAAAGATTATCTATTTATAATATCAAGAACATACACTACAGACTATATGGAGTTCCTGATGTTGCATCCAAAAATTAATATATCAAACCTTAAACCCTTCAATTTTAGAGCTATGTTGCTACAATGGTATTGCAATGGTGTATTGTTCTACTAACAAAACATAGGGAGGCACCCCAGCAGTCGTCTATAGTAAAAAATATAAGCTATTAATATATACTTGCTGTATAGTAAATTATTTTGGAAAGAGTCACAAATAATTGGGATGATGTATGGAACAGGAAACTTCTCAGTGCTGATGAATCTATTCCTGTAACTAGACAGCAGCTTTCTGCACTTTCTCTACTTTATTCCGTGAGTGGATAAAAGCTACGTTTATTCCTTTGCAGCAGGTATAAAAAGTGTCTAAATACATTGATATTAAAAACTGAAAAAGAGATTAATGGGAATATCTTCCTCCTTTCTTTTTAGGAAGAAACAGTTGCATATAGGCAATGCTAGATTTCATGTTAAAAGGGACAGCAAGTCAAAAGATCTACATTTTGCCATGGAAAAACACCCTGTAGTTTCTAGGTTAGCAGCTGAAAATTAGAAAATGTGGCTGGTGAGATAAATCTGACTAGAGGTTTTTCTGCTACAGGCTGATGATCTTTGTCAGTTCCTACTACTCTAATATATGAAAAATTATTATCCTTTGTGGTAGTATCTATTACACTGGAGAGCAAGAACTGAGCAAGCATGAAGTCTATATCGTTTTTGATAAATGCCATTCAGAGCTCTTATTAATACTCTTTTTTAATTTTTATTGTGAATCAGTAAGGGTCTTCACAGGCTGTCTCCTTGTAGCAATTTCTAAATAAATGGTGCTTGTAGTCATTAAAATTATTAAAATTATTGCTATAGAGAGCATTTAATTTTTTTTTTACCTCAAACTATTTACTCTAACTCTTCCCCCAGCAAAGTCTCATCAGCTTACAACAAGACTTGCTTAGACACGTGTAGCTTCCCGGTCTGATTTCTATCACTAAATTGTTAAATGAAAAATTTCCCAAAATGCAATTTCAGACTTTTGACACAGCAAAAAAGAACAGCTAGTCTAACAAATTTACTCGGTTTGTCAATGCAATTCCATGCTTTCCGTGGTGAATTTGGGAAAAAAATATCCACAGCAGAGTAGAGTAGATACTCATGGGATACTCATGCCCACCAGACAAAGCACAGCCTAAACGGGTGGTCAGCAAGGCTGCAATCACAAGGAGACAAGGCATTCTTTTTGCTTTAACATGGGCAGGCAATTTTTTTCCACAGAAATTTATACTCACAGATGAATTAAACTATTAATAATATATTGTGGCTGCTTCAATAGGTGGGCTGTTCAATTACCTTACGATCGTAGTTATGATTTATTACCTGTCTCCTTCAATTTCCCCTTTTCTGTGCCAAGTGACTTCAAAATCAAAAGTACCAGCATGCATCAATCGATAATATTCTCAAATAAGAGGTATTAGTAGCTAAGTTAGTAATGCTGTCTATTATTTTTATAAGAGTTAACATTCTTTTATTCTTTAATATTCTTTCAAGGGTCATGTTTTGAAAACTTAAAATCATAGGTACAGATTTAAAATGTGGTTACAGACATATTCATTGCACTATTTCTCAGAACTTGAGTGTTGCAGGCAATGGTCTTATGTCAATTTTACCATCTTTTAATGCATTAATGCTAAGTTTTCTTTCCACTGGTTGCACCCGGTCACCACTGAAGACATTTGGTTGCCCTCCTGCTCTTCGCAGCGCATTGGCTGAAAACAGAGAGCTCTTCTTGGGTCAGGAGTGGGCATATTTTCTGTGCGTCTTGCACACGAAGAAAGCCGAGACTTGAACAGGGATCCATGGGGTCCTCAGACCGCTTTAAAGCCCCTGATAGTCTCTAGGCAGGCAGCTCTACCACGGGTGCCAAAAGAGAGTTTCCTTCTGGCAGAACCACTAGGAGCTGGACAAAGTTGTCTCAGTGGGGAGTCACTTATATTATTGACAGGCATATATCAGGTATTAAAGCAATCCCATGAAAACAGAAATTTCTGACAAACTATTGGCCTGGTGCCTGCCAGCTTCTCATGGAGCTTTCCTGAGGAACATTTCTGGAAGTGACACAAATGCAAAAGTTTTGCAGTGGTATCGTCTGCTGTTCTGGAGTGGCACAAGTGACAAACTCCACCTGTCACTGAGTATCTCGGTGCTTCAGGTGCCCAGTTTTATTGGACTATGTTACAGGACACAGTGAAGTTGCATACAGTTAACAGAAGTTAACTTCTAGTACGGCTGTGTTTACTGTCTGAAAGAAAACATCTTCTTGAAAAGTCAGTTTTGCTTTTTATTGGCTCAGTTCTCTGACTTTGTCCTGGAATTTAGTTTTCTAACTGTTGCTACAAGATGGCACTTCACAAATCTTTATAAATACACAGTTGCATAATGTAGCAAAACCACAATATTTAGTAAAATTCCTCTAGAAAGACAATCTCTCTTCTTTTTCTGGAAACATTATCCACATTTTCATTGATTGAACATTACTCATACACGGCACAGGAAGACAAGGTTTTAGGATTTAGATATTTTAAAAGTCTATGGACACTGAATCTATAAAGCAGTTCTGATACTCTTCAAATTTTCTTTGTCCTGCTTTGGGGCCATGAAGAATATATAAACATTAAATGAACAGTCTTTGAATCACTTAAAAAAAAGAAAAAGTTACAGATAGAGCATAGAAACCCACAGAGCATGCTGGAAACTTATTCCAAGGAGATTTAAAGAAAATGTCAAGGAAAGTGTTCACAATTGCATAGAAATAGAAATAATTGGCCAGTTCCTCAAAAGGCATATATTTGGCAAAGCTCTGAATAATAGAACTATACCAGCTGAGTATCCATCCTTTTGTATCACTCTTTGCATGCAACATTTGCAAACTGGAAAATTTCCCAAAGCAAAATGTTGACCACATTTTTTTTTTTCATAAATGAAAGTGTGAATGAAGCTCCCTTGATGGCTACAGCTCAGAGAGCACCATAGGGACAGCTCCCTGACAGTGTGGGAGAACAGTTTTTCATTATTGTGTTAACTCATCAAAATTTTCTCTGTAGGGAGCTGTTCTATTCCTGAGTGTGGCAGTGGTGTGAGAAGAGGAGGAGGAGAATGAGACAGGAAAGGAGAGCAAAAATAAAGCTGGTTGTGGTGGGGCACAATTGTTTCATTCAAATGGATTGCAAAGCTCTTTTATTCAGCAGCTGTTCACTGAGTGTGGAAATCTTTACATTGGTAAGATCGGTTCGCCTGTAAAATATTTGGAGAAAAGTTGGACATACTGTATCAGTAAGTGTTTAATCAAAAGCAGAAGTTTCTTCTGTACATTTTATGATATATATTTATGTATATATGTGTATGTGTGTGTACATATAAAATGACCCAACAACACTTTTTCAGTTAAATTATAATAGATAAAACTGATTGTTTAACTGGAAAACAGTCCAGGTATCTCCTCCTTAACATGCTTCCTCAACCTGTCCTGAGAAACAGCTAATGAGAAGAATTCCTCTGGTGATCATGGCAGAGAGTTTCGTGCTGGGAGTAGAATGCAAGGGCTGCTCATATCAGAGACAGACAGCAGATTTTTGATTTTCCATTTTCAAATGTTCCAGGGCATTGCAAGAAGTACATAAATATTTGATGCCACTTACAAAAATCTAAATATTTAGGATGGCTAAAACTTGTTCCCTGACTACAGGTGTGCCTTCCAACTTATTCCCTCCTTACTGATTACAAAAACACCTCTACAGTTCATTTTATAAAGACGTTTTCCCAAGAAAGAAAATATCCATTGAGAAGTACTCATGCTGCTCAACGCAAACTGATACCTGACCTATGATCACACAATACACAATGTGCATCTCAAACAGAAATCTGAGAAAGAAATAGAGAAAATCAAAGTAACACTTAGAAGGACAAGACCAGAGCTCTGCTTCTGCACCATATCTGGCCCACAACATACAATACGAGATTGCCAGTCAGGAAGGCAGCCCACATTTATTTGTTTGAAGAACAGAGTTCCTGCTCTTTACAGTTATACTTGCAGGCGTGATTATTTAAATAATTTGCAAATGAGAAGACTTCTTGGCAGTTCTAAGGGCTCTACTTTGCAGCTTATATGTGCATTCATTGCTCTTAGAGGTATTCATGGGAGTTATGTGCATACTGGTAAGGGCAGGATTTGTGCCCCAAGAATTTAAGGTTAGACATATAGTAGGGAGCAATCTTCTCTTACTGCACCAAATTCTATTCTCAACAAATAACTAAGTATTCGCCTGCTACTGCAGGATTTATTGGAGTCAGAGTCAAGTAATACTTGACCCTCCAAATAATTAACTTTACTTGACTCTAAGGGTAGCATCTACATTATCTATGCTGTTTATTTAACGGGCAGCATTTCAGCAGGTCCAGTTGGAAACAGTGGGCTGCAACAAGGACCTAAAAATATTATCAGTGAAGATGAACAATGGAGATGGGTAGGAAGACTCTAATGTCAAAATGTGTCACCATGATAGAGCCCAGAGTGGGCCTTCTCCTGTCATGCAGAAACCTTCACACCAACACAGTTTCATTTGTTTCAACCACTTTCTTACAACACAAATGCTTCCCCCCTTGCCCTCCCCTCCTTTCTTAAACATATTAACAAAAGGAAGGATAAAATAAATAAATAACGACTTAGCCTCTGCCTCAGGGAAGCTGCCTCTTCAGGGTTCAACCTTTGCCGGGACCAGGCTGGAGCCAGTAGGACTCAGTTTTCACTGCAAATTGTGGGTGCGGAGGGCGCACGTTGCTTCCTGACCCGGGTGGCAGGCTCCAGGCTCAACTGTCTCTTGGCCAGCGGCTCTCCGGGTGTCATTGGATGAGGCCTGAGCTGTAGCTGAATCCGTAGCCGCCAGCCAGTGCCAGGGACTGCTGGTGCTCCTCGCCCTGCTCCGAAGGGTAGCTGGGAAATGTCTGTGCCCGAGACACCTTCCCTGGACCGAGACTGTGACCTGGAGTGGCAGGAAGAGTAATGAATCCATTGTAACATTTTACCATAACTCAGCTTCCTTAATTTATTTGGTCAGGAGCACTGTACTCTGGCTGAGTGATCAGGATTTTGCTGCCTGTGCTCCCATGGGTGGGGACGGCCAACCTCCAAGGCTATGATGAAGGCATCTCCTCATTTACCAGCATCACCACCCGTCCACCTAAGGCTTGACTGGCTGCTGTGCCAGGAGCAACACCAGCATGAGCAGCCACTCTGCTCTCTCTATTTCCATTGAATCTGATGCACGAAGAGCAGACCTACCATCCTGGGCTCTTTTGGGGCTTAGAAGGCTGCTTTTTGCCAGCATCTGAAGTACAACTGGAAGATAGATACCTCAGACAGAAACTATCCAGACTCAGGATAAAAATAATTCAGAGTCAAAATTTTCTATTTTTTTTTTAATTTTTCAGAATATCATGTCTATATATTCAATATTTTTTTAAAATCTCAATGATGAGAACTTATTCACTGATGCAGAACATCTGAAGATCTGATTAACTCATAGAAGTAATGCCTGTGGTTTCAGATGCAAATGTCATTTCACATGACACTAGAAAATAGGATGTTAGTTTCCGCCAGGTATACACAGCACGGTCATTTCAAGATCAACCCTGTGCATAAGAATATTGGTTGGGAAGAAGTACATCTGCGATCTTTTCTCAGAAGTCCTAGCGAGTTTCACATAATTGTGGCTTGTTTGTTCACAGTTGGGGAGATAAGAAATGATTATGAAAAATCAAAATAAGCTGGTGAGAAAGCTTAGAACATGGCTCATATTATGATTCCCTATCGTGATCACTCACCCGTTTCAAAATACCTTTTTGAGTTAGAGATTTCATTAGTAGCTAAGACTGATGAAGCATTGACTGCTCTGATTTCCAAACTATGTATCTTCATCCAAAGCATATTTTCCAATTTTGGAAATTTTGGTATACTGAAGCCTGGAATTAAAATGGCTTTGGATAATGTTTTTTGAAATGTCTTTAATACGTATATTGAATGTACAAATAGAAAATAATAGCTTTCCTTCAACCATAGACTGTAAATTAAAGAATGGCTTTGATAAAGCATATATTTTTATACTGAATAACTCACTTCACATTGAAACATTTCAAAGTAACTAGCCCTTTGCTAAACTGATCTAACAGTACTGGAACTAAGCATACAGCTGATGATTGGGTTTGGCAAAACTTTATCATTACTGTTGGACTTGGAAAAGTCTGTCTGTAACAACTGTTACTTACTGTCTGCTTAAAGAAAAAACCTCAATTCACTCAAAGATGGTAATCTTAAGGCCTACAGCAAAAGCAGGTCTAGAAGCACTAGCCAAGTGTGCTCTGCCTCTGATGTAACCAATTTTGAATTCCTTATCCAGTTTTGGTAGAGTGATGAAAAGTGCCCCATCGTAAATTAATTTCTAGCCAGGGCATTAAGGACATCTCTTAAAATATTGAAGCTGAATTGAATGTACTAATGTTACGTAGGAAATTAAACTCAAACCTCCGATTTCCTGCATGTGTGCTTTACCTACTAGCACTTCCCTTACTGATCTTTAAAAGAAAATTTTCAGCCACTAAATCTCACAGCGACACTGATATAAGCCATATGGTAACCAAAGGGATTAACGAAGCCAAGTGACTTCCTCCCTGGCTGTGAATGGCCTCATAGTGGGAGACTGTCTTAGATCTAAAAGATTAAAAGACATGGTCAACAGAGCCAAAAAGTCTAAGACCAGGGTTCGACCCAGACCATTACTTTCATTGGATGTATTTTCAGAATGTACAACATTACACTACGAAAATAATAATAAAAAGAATAGAGGACAGCTAAAATGAAATGAGCAAGCTATGGGTAACAGAGAATCTGTCTAGGAAATTATATTACAGAATTTATATATAATGAATAAAAGTATCTTATAATCAAATGGTCCTCTGTTTTCCAGGAGTTCCAATGTGAAAATCTGGGGGTCTGTTCAACACAGATTTTTCTAATTAGGTATTCCCTGGAGGGGAAATTCTAAATTTTAATCCTCTATTTTATTTACATTTTTACTAAAAATTATTTTAATACTACTACTGCAGAATCTCTGCAATTATGGTTTAGATTTTGAATCTAAAGATACTAAAAAAAGTTAAAAAAGTTTTTGAAGTGAAGAAAAAAAATCGGTTTTCTAAGCTTCTGCTGCAATATTTGCTGTTATATTTTGGTCTTAGAAAGCTGAGAGAGAAGCAGGAGAATTCTGTCTGTGGACTTTGCAGCTCTTTGCTGCCACAGTTGTTTTCAAAAATACTAGAAAATCTCTTCTGCACAGCTCTTCTGAAGTCAGTGTAAGAGGAATTTGAATACTACACATCTCACCTTTTTCCTTTTTCGGACAGGACCCTGAAAGAGCAAGTATTATTCCGTCTACTTTGGCCTTTATTCAGATTTACTCTCAGGATCAGAGAACGCAATGAAGCCATAGTCCCAACCAATTAAGTATGAATGGTTCATAGGGATAATTTAATGTAACATGGAAAATTAGACCAAAATTAGATTTTTCCTGATCTTCATTATGTTGGAAACAGAGGCAGTATACGTAAAGATCTTATTTCAAGACATGGTATTTATTTATAACAATTCTTTAGAGGAAAAACCTAATGGTTATCTAGTAACAGATGGATGGATATTTATATAAGTGGATCGATCACAGCTTCCAAGAGAAAACTTGCAGGACTGAGCAAATTGAAAAAGAAAATCAAGATACAGAAGTACATTTTAAAAGCTACCTTGCTGCTGCAAAGGAGTTAGGAAATGTTTCTCTCTAGGATTTAGAATTCAGAATCTGACCGAGAAGGCAGGGGCATGGTTCACCTCTTTTCTAGGAGAAGTCAGGGTCACAGTTTTCTTTCTTATATAAGAATTCAACGGTTTCTTTTATCTGATGTTCTCTGGTTAGAGTACTTATCTGTGATGTTCAAATCCTGACCTCAAATGCCCTACTCAGTCTGGACAGGGTTTGACATTGCATTTTCTATGGAGAATCTGACCGAGAAGGCAGGGGCATGGTTCACCTCTTTTCTAGGAGAAGTCAGGGTCACAGTTTTCTTTCTTATATAAGAATTCAACGGTTTCTTTTATCTGATGTTCTCTGGTTAGAGTACTTATCTGTGATGTTCAAATCCTGACCTCAAATGCCCTACTCAGTCTGGACAGGGTTTGACATTGCATTTTCTATGGCAGAAAATCGGCTTAAAAATGTCCCCTTCCTCTTCTGCACCCATCGGCCTGTCTCTCACTTGTGCCCCTGCAGCTGCCTGGGAGGCTCCTTTGCAAACTTCAGCCCTTTGGTGATCTAGTTTGCAAAGAGCCCTATGAATCTGCTGGTTCTGATCTGTTCATCTGGCATAGGTGGAGATCATGCACAAACAGTCAAGTGAAAGAGATGGCGAGGTATTTTTTCAGACTAGCTTCAGTGCCAGTCTGAGAATTTGTTTGGGAAATGACAACCAGAGTAACACATACCCCAATTCAGATGAATGATATTGCCACCGGTTTTGAAACCCAGTGGCTAAACTGTCCTGCTATAATACTTAAAATATATGTATATTCTTACAGTATAATGATTAAAAATTTGTGAGAGAATTGCTCGAGAAAGGGGAACTTAGAGAAAAATAGAGCCTAACAGAAGTTTGGGCATTACTGAGGCTTGCTTGAGGTGAGAAACAGTTACCACTTCCAGGATGGTTGGTATGTGCAGAATCTACTTCTCTCCGATTCCCTTGGCAACGCAATCTGCCCTCCTAGCACATGCTAATAGGAGTAAAGGGAGAATGGAGCGGAATGGCGACACCATGGCCAAACTTTGTTGGCTTCCCTGTGGAGGGGATAATTTGATGGTGCTGTGCAGACGATGAGTGAATGAAGGGTGGAGCGGAGCGAAGATATCGCGGCCAAACTCTGTTGTACTCCCTGCACAGGTGGCAGCCTGGTTGTACCACACAGCTGATAAGACACATAGTGTGATGTCTGGTGCTGGGCCAACAACGGTGGCAGATCAGTTCCTTCCGATAGACTTTGCTCAAACTTCTCCTTCTAATCTATTATAATACCAATACTCAACTCCATCCAACTGAGCACAAGTCCCCACTGAGCATGCTCGCTAGATTTTCAATTAACTTGGGAGACTTATTTAAGTCAATGAATAATGAAAGTAAATATGATTAGAGTCACTCAAGCTCCACTTAAATGTAAAAGAAAAAATATAAAAGGTGAACTAAGGAGGGATATAGTAGGAAGGAAGAATGGGGAAGAACGAGGAAGGAAGAATGGTGTAAGAACTAGGAAGGAAGAATGGGACGGTAAAAACAGAGGAACTAAGGAAGAAGGAGGAGGAGAGAGGTAAGATTCCATCGTAACTTCTGGATCAGTCGACAGGCTGAACCTCTTTCCTCCCCTCGTGTCAGGACACTGCCTGAGGAGATTCCTTGAGAGCTCTGTCCCATCTTCTGGGTGAGTGATGATTGTGTATTTGAACACTAGGCACTAGCTAAGAAACCCACACTGTAGTAGAGAATTTGCTACACTGACATCCGAAACCTGTTTTCCAAATGTTGCATTTAAATAAATTGTGCTTTTTGTGAACCCGACTACTTGTCTTGAAGATAATCGGACCTACAGTTGAAAGACTGTTGGTGAATTCGATACTGCCAGAATTGAGCTTGTAGTGGATTGGGGGACTCAATTCGCTCCTGGGAAGGCGATCGGACCGACGATCAGCAGACTGTGGGTGAATCCAGTAGTGCCAGAGTTGGGCGTATAGCTAACACAGTGTTTGGTATCCCTATAGATACCAAGAGATGAGTCCAGCTGCCCCAGTCCCTCTAACCCTTGAGGATTGGCTGGAATGCAAGGGGATTCATCTCTTACCAGATTTGCCCCCCACAACAAACTGCAACAAATTAAAAAGACCAGAGGCTCCTGTGCTTCAGCTTCTGCTGTAGAGCCTTTTAAGCACCTCGTATTACAAAGGCAAATACAGAAACAGTTCTTTGTAGCTGCACAGCAAATTTTCATCTGGGACTTCTTAACTCCCTGAACAGATAACTTTGCAAACAAAATGATGTTCTTCTAACACAGTTTTACATTTCTAGATTATTAAAATAAACACTATATTTGAAAATAAAACTTTGCACTTCCATTCCCAAGATTCTGACCACAAAACTGAAGTCACTAAATTAAAGCCAAATGGATATCTTTATTAATATTATGCTTTGTATATGTATAGAGGAGTGCTCTGAGACTATGAGGACAAAAGTTAGGTGATTGTGAATGCTATAGAAAAACATGCTTGTCAAAAATAAATTTATAGGAATCAATGAGTTCAAGCTAAGAGTAAGAAAAGTGAATCAGGTGTGGCACAGTAACGCAATCTTTTCTTTTTTATAAGTATCCATTTGCAAATGCTGATATTTTTAATAAACAGAACAATTTGGCAGCCAGTGAAACTGAGACAATGAAGTTTTATTCACAAAGGATATTGCAAGGAGAGGTAAAAAAAATACACACACACACAAACAGAAACAGAAAAAACTCCTCCACAACTAGCTAACAGATGTTTGAGAAACGAAATGCAGGTGCAAAAGAGTTGGCTGCATTTTTTTTTCTCACATCATTCCTGCTGGGCAATAAATGTGGCCTCTCTCCCAGAGAAGTCCACAAAACTAGAACCAGCCTTTGATTTAGATTCAGTTCTTCTAAGGACTTTTCCAACAGCAATAGAAATATGTAAGAGAAGGCCCAAGGATAGTATTGAGGATATAATTTTGATGGGGACTGGAGCCCTGAGATGCTTCGATGCTCAATATTCTTGATAGAGTTATGGTAAAGATGCAGGACAAAGTGGTGAAAACAACTGCAGTTATGCCTTGAGAGTCCACTAGGGAAAATAAAAAAACTTATTGCAAGAAAATAAGTTATTGCAACTGCTTTTTTTTGATGGAAGCTTTTATGTTCTTAAAAGCTTCTGTTGCAAAGAAAAACAAAATTCAGATTTTATTCCGGGTAAAGAAAGTGTTTTGTAAAAAACCCAATCTCAAATCACGTTAAGTGGCTATTATGGCATCAAATAGGATAGCTTTATTTAAGGCAGAAAATGAATGATTGCTGTTATCCTATTTATAAATTGATACTAGTTAAAATTCTGCCAACATGTCTATACTGAATATACAGTACCTCCTACTGAGCTGTTGATGAAAAAGCTTCTTTTTCTTTCCTGCAGTTAGTTGATTGGGATAACTAAAACGAAGTTTCATGCTAGGGCAAACTACTACAAAGCAAAACATTTATTCTGCAGTAATGATGCAGTTGGATTGCAATGTCATTAATTGGTACAGCAATTATTATGCTGTCAGTCACAAAAAGAGGCAATGGAAGGGAGCAGATGGAAACTGAATAATAGCATAAGCTACATTAGAGCATATTGAATTTCATATACACTTATTGAAAGTGAAACTGTGGGCCTGATTCAGTTCCAAATAAAGAAATCCAAACTTTCCCTTGAATTTCATAGATATTGGAATTAGCACTCCGGGGACCACAGCTGGACGCAAATGGTTACATTTTACACAATAATTCAAACATCTATCTTTTTGAGGGTAGAGTATAAGGAAACAGAATTCTTGAGGCACATTATTAATAAAAGAGTTTAGTTTTGTATTTGAAATAATTTTGAACTAACATATTTTAAATTTGCCCTGTGTTTTTTTTTTCCCTGAAATACATTATGGGAATAAATGTAAAAATAAAAATCCCGCTAACATTTCTGAATATATAATTTTCATTTGCAGCTAACTATAATTTTATTTTAAATTGAAAATGAACTGAATAATCCATTTTTGCCAGTGTCAAGCTTACTAAATATCTGACTAGAACATATTCATTAAGAAATTCCATTACTTTGCAGAACTAGAAGACTACAGTATGCCTTAAAAGTTTTTGGCATTGTTATCAGGTCTTCCTTTAGGGAAGATGGTGTTTTACATGTGCAGGCAGAAAGATTTTTTCTTGGCAGGTTTAAAAAAAAGTAAAACTACAATATGTCATTTTTTTTTCTGTCTTAAGGAAGATTTCCTCATTCCAGTTTTGGTAGGAGAAAAGCAATAAAACGCATGCCCTTGTACCCTAGTGCTAATTGTTTCAGTACCTACAAAATAATATTAATTGCAGGTAAACTCTATGTACAGAAAAAAAAGAAGAACACTATTCCACATATATCACTACTTGGAAGAACAAGTGTTTAAAGGTGCTGCCTCCAAAATATGACTACAACTAACCTATTTACTAAAGGGTAGATTAGTTCATCAATAGGTTAATCATAGTTTTGTTTCAAGGTACTTGATACTTGATACTTGATCTCCCTTTGCTCTTGTATAAGAATGTAACAGCGTTAACTACATCTTTTAGATTTACTTTGACCAGATGATTATTGTTAGTCTAGTAGGGATTTTTTTTTTGTAACAGCTTTCTATGCCTCTGTCTGTGTATAAGGTAAGATATATATAAATGTCTGCTTCCTAGCATCTCTGTCTAGAAGACGGAAAAGCACAGAGAAGTTACTCTGCATGTCTCAAAAGTTACCCAATAGTTTTTCCCCTTGTTTTTTTGCCTGCAAAGTATTCCTGCAGCCAAAATATGACACATATTTGGAAAGAACAATCTGTTTCATATATTACATGCCTTTAACTCTTGTGCTCTCCTACTTGTAATACATATTTATATGCATGCATCCTGGAAGTAGAGAGAGATTAAATAAAAGAAAGGATCTGCCTGGGGTGGGAATAATTTTACCCCTACCTTCTGAGCCAACATACAGATAAGAGCAACAAGCTGCTCTGTGTTACATCGCCTTCCACGTACAGATTGCAGTTGTCTTTATAGAGATTAATTGATTTTCTTTACAGCTCTTTATTTACACTTGCCATGCTTATGCTAATGTTACAACACCAAAATAGTCCGTTCTGCATCCAGCTCCTGAACTACGCCAACACAGCAGAAGCAGGCATAATTTTCTTCACAATTCACAGAAAATAAGGCTCCAGCTTTGCTTCAAAACAAACAGAATTTTCCAGATGATTTTTTCTCAGATAGAAAAGTTCAGTTTCATAGAATCTGCAAAAGTGAAATTTTCTGCACCAGCGTTTTAAACCAACTAACAATTTTCAACTATTTATTGGGGAAACCTGATATGTCAGCCCAGCACTGAGCAAACAGTTGACCTCCAGAGTCATCTCTCAGCTTGAACTATTCTATGATGATCTTCAATACTTCATTTTCTGTCATTTGATATTCTGAGAAAAGCAGAAGAGCTTGTTTTAAATCAGCTAAAGAAAACAGGCATTTGTGCTGACTAGCACACTAGGAGTATGGTAGTTTTCTCTAAGTCATGACACACATGTATAATTTTAATACATTAGATAAGTGACTCTGACCAGAGATTTTGTTTAATAACGAAGGATAACGGCACCAGGAGCTTGAAGAAAAGGTTTTGAGAGGACATGTGCCAGAATGATCAGCAAGTTACTTAGGGTTCTGAATACAATCTTCAATTACATCCCTAGCTCAGCTGAAATGGTACTTCAGACCCGGTGGGGAGCATCCCAGGACCAATTTTTCCTTTCAGTCACAGACTTGGACAAAAAGTAGCTAACATAAAGTATCTTCACAGTTGAAAGTACAAGAAAGTTGAAAATATCACTTACAAAAATAATAATGCTAATCAGGTAATTTTTTATGCCTGTTCAAAGTATATAAAAACAATAACTTACAGCAAATGTAAACAGAAAATAAGTTTGTGGATTTTTTCTGTGGGGAATGCGGGCAGTTTTGTTATCCGATTCAGGCTCAAAAGCACTATATAATCACAGACTTTTTAAACAAAAGCTTCACAAAGGTGGGACAGGCCTCATTAGCAACACTAAGGAAAGAAAAAGATGGTTGAGGAGGAATTCTTGCAGATTACGTGATTTCTTCAGGAAACATTTGAATTAGATAATAACAAGATGAAAAAGTAACAGAAATGAACATTCAGATAATAAATGGTTGTAGGAAAGGCTAAAAGAGGTTTGGGGGAAGATTACAAAACTAGGGAAAACTCCAGCAGGATAATGATTTTGGGGTTTGAAGTGCTTTGTTTTATGGTTACATAACTCAACAAGAAGGAAAAAATACAATGAAATTGGAATAACCTGAAGAGTGGGAAGAATATAAAGGTAATAAAATAAGAAACAATTGCAAAATAAAATTGTGTGACCTCAGTTTATTTGACTCAATAATGACTTTCAACTGTATTTAACGAGGTAAAGCTGTACACTTAGCTATCTTCTTTTCCCTTTTCATTCCTGTCAGAAGAAGAAAGTCATTACATGAGTCAACTGATTGTTGATCTCTACATATAAATAATTTAGAATATAATTTTCTTTTGCATCCTTGGAAATTACATCTCCCAGATTTATTTGAAATAGGTAGTCGTGTAAGCAGTGTTATTATCTTGATTTTGTCAGTTTTGTCATTTGTCAGTTTACTTGTATTTGTTGCATTCCTTCCACAGCTAAGTAAATCTTCAGTTCATAGAAGCGCGTTATCAGTTGTCATGTTAAAACAAACCAACCAACCAAACAAAACCCTCTCCTAAATCTATTGCAGGTTTAACATGAAGTAACTTACTAAAAATGAAATTCAAAAATGCAAATGTATACTTCTTGTCAGTCTGATGGTATAGAATCTCACCGTTAAATATTTATTGCATTTTAAATCATGTTGACATTTCCCCTTCGATGCACTATTCCAGAAAACCCTATAAAGGCCTCATGCAATCTACAGATACTAGGGAGGTAAAGAGGAATAATGAATTTCTACTTCTGCATTAGAGAAAATAGAACAAAAGGAAGGGGTGAGGGGGAATGACTTCTATTGATAAGAAACATGGCGTGTGGAGATAGAATACTGCCACTGAAAATAGAATGTTCCTAAAGACTGCTTGTTCAGAAGTCTTCAGTATTTTTGCTTGTGTTATTCTTCTGATCTTTTGTATGGTTGGTAGCCAGTATTTCCTGGGCTAGCAGCATTTTAATTATAAGCACTCTATTCACAAAGGCTCACAAACTACTTTATACAAAATTTGCCATAAAGTGAGACTCAGTATATGACTTAAAAGCAGTGTAGTTTACATTGCTTGACATAGGAAAAAATAGGGCTAAAGGAACTTGGTGCTCTATCCTCTGGGCCTTCTTTGAACACTCGATGAACAAAGGATAGAGAAATAAACAGCAGGGAAAAAAATCTTATCAAAAAGAGGGGTTTTATAACTTATCTGGCTTTCAGAGATCAGAGAGTCAGATGTGCTCCAATACTAGGCTATGGAAAGAAAAGGCAACAGTGCATGACTGAGGAAATAGGTTCTCAGGTGAAATAGGACCAGGCGTTTTAGCTTCAGGTAAGTCTTAAATTAGCTTAGCTAATTGTTGCACTGCAGCCTCAGTCTCGGTTGAGCTCTGCTAGTGCTCCTCGCTGCTCAAAAGCAGCGAGATTTGTCATCTGTTCTAATAATACACTTCTGCCTTTGCTGTGGGAATCACAGCCATCCCATTACTGTGCTTCCTCATAGTTACATGGACATCTAATTCCATATAAACAGTGTACAATGTCCTCTGAAGCCGGGAGAAATTCTTGGACTCCAGTAAATCTCCTTCCATTCAAAGAAAACTGTATTTATGGTGAGACAGTGCTTATGGCAAGAGACTGCCTTGCTCACATGTTTTTGAGTGGGAAGGAGTAGGTGGTTTGTGGGAGATAAAAGAGGAGACACTGGCTTAATAAAATGAATTTATGAAATGTAAAAAAATTTTGGATGTTCATCAGTTAATTTAAATATGTCACTTATAAGGAAACTTAAAAAAACACAACTCATATTAATATCTCAACAGGTGAAATGCAGTTTTAGGTTTTATGCATACCAGTAATTATGACATTTTTTTTTCTCATATAACCATCATGATGAATTTTCCTGTGGAAATGTTCTTCAGAAAAAAATTAAGGTTATTTCATGATGCAACCAGTCAGTAATAGTAGATGCCATATAAAAATGAACATACTGCAGTAGCTGATAATTAGCCCTCTGACAATGATTAAGCATGTTAGGACAGGAAGAAACACCTTTCCAGTTGCTGTAAAGACGGAAGGACATCTGTCTTTTTTAAGACCTTGAAACTAGAGGCTTGTCTGCTTGTTTCTTTAAAATAAGACAGCCTGAACTAGGTCTGCAAAGAGTTAAGTTAAAAGGAGAGACTGAATAACTGAAAAACTGCACTGGATTTAGAAATGCTTTGATAATTTCCCACTAAAATAATATCTGCTAAATGCCACACATTTATTAAACATGTTTGTTAAATAAAGATGTTTCTTAAACCAAATAAACTGGAGGTGGTAGCCCCAGTGAAAGCCATATGATAGCTAATTGCAAATTTATGAAAGCATCACAGAGATATGCTTTTCTATCACAATGAAATTATACAAAAAAAGCATATTTAAAAACTATCAGTTTCTGCTACCATCTTCACAGTAAAATCCCATCTTTCTTCTGGAAACAGAAAACCAGCAGATAGTTTTGAAGATTGGCAGTTAACAAAATAAGTCTACAAATTTATCGAGAGATAATCTCTCAGTTTAAGCTAAGGATCATTATGTGTTCAATGCCTGCTTGCTAGAGGAAGGTGCAAAGCTCTTCTTGAAAATGTAATTAATATTTTCTTTTTAGCAAGAAATTTTACAGGCTAGCAAAATGCTATACTAATTTAGGATTTTGAGTATATTTTATATTCTGGAGAGAAAATTTAAGATGAGATTATATTCAAGGAAAAAATGAATCAATATTTTTCTGAATCAATATTTTACCTGCTTGAAGCAGACCTCCTGAATTACCTCTGAAGAATAACAATGCTTTCTGTAGGTTACAGGATGTAGTTCAGATGTATCACACCAACCAGTTTATCGAGGGTAATATCCACCAAATAAAAATCTTTGCCTATCTGAAATATCTCTGAGAACATATGCTCAGACAGGTGTGGGGTCTATAAGGGGGTAAAAAGCCATCCCATAGAGGCTGATTTGAGAACCGTGTGGTAAAACAAAGTTTTTTGAACAACCTTGAGCTAAGTAACTTTGTAGATCAGCAGACCTTAGGCTAATTGTTAACATGGGAACAGTGAGCCATTCTGGTCACTCTTATTTAACTCGAGGTCTTCCCATCTTTGCACTGCATTCTTCAGTATCCAAACTGAGAATTAAATCTTTCATTGCATAGAGTCGGTATTGTGTTTCTTAAATTAATTCAGTTATAGCCTGTAAGAACTCTGGTATGGACTTCGCTGATTTTTTTTTCACCGAATAAAAGCTAAAATAAGCTTTTATTTATCTTTAGTTAGCCAAGTATTCTCTTGAGATAAAGCAATAAAGATTGATCTGACATCAAATTTTACAATTCACAGTTGAGAAACATGCATATTGCTCAAGGAAAAATAAAAGGATGCATTTTGAGTCTCAGAAATTCTTATCCCATTAGCAGCAAAGAGAAACCTAATTTTGGAGACATATTTCATATTTCCTGCTTGTTCCAAGGATCCTGTTCCTTATTCCTGTACCAGCTGGTAGCAGCTCCTATAGAAAATTTTATTAAAGGGGCATAGATCTAACCCATGTCTAACTTAATTTTCAGGCTTCTTTCTAGATCCAGGCTTCTGTGCTGAAGGAACTGGGGAAAAGTTTCTGTAGTTGCCTTAATAGCACTTTGCATTCTCTTTTTCCTTCCAGAGATTACACACATAAAGGATGTGGAAATAAGGCAGTTCACCCAGGCCAAACAAATTATTTTTCTGCAGGATTTATTCTCTAAAATAAAGAAGTTCATTGATTTTGGATCTTATAAGTTTAATTGGAATAAAGTAGATGCCTAAAACATCAATGAAGCATTCAGGAAAGTTAATCCATTTTTCATGACTCTATAAATAATTTCTTCTAGCTGTAATAGCCTTCAATTACCCACTAGGAAATCAAAAACAATGGCTGTAATTCATTGAGGGATGCAAGTGGTGTTCTTTTGCCTTTTTTTTTTCCTGAAAGGGAATTCACTGTGATTCAGTGTGAACAAGCTGTGTCATTTTAATCAGACTCCTGTAAAGCTAGAGGAAATGAGCTGAGGTAAATCTGAAAAAGCTGTGTCAAACTGGTGGATCTGCTTGTGTCTTGAGATAGGAAAAATCCCTTTTTCTTTATTCTCATGAATGACTGGAGGAAAAGCTTAGCAAACAGCGCTTTATTCCTCCTCCCACACAATCAAGTAAATAAATAGCCAGTATGTTACTGAAAGCATTGGCTTTCAGTAACAGCAGCAATGATAATCACACCTGAATTACTGCCCATGTCTTCTCTCTGAAAATTTATTATTAAACCTGTAATTGCTTCTCATTTCTTGCCTTTTCTTGCTTCTTTGCTCACTGAGGCCAGTTTTGGACTCACAAAGTCAGTCCTAACAAAAAAGAGTTCATTCTGGCAAATCAGTTGGCCGGCATGCTGAAAGTACAGGCAAGAAGATGCATAAGAAAATATATATATTCCCCTAAGTGACATCCATTCTGTCCTCTCACAGTGCCTATTAGTTAAGCATTATTAAAGCAAAATACAAAATTAAAATAGTGCTCACAGCACAAGGTAATAACCAAGGCTGAAATGTGGTAGTGGTGTGCAATATCAGAGGAGAAGGTGGGCAAAGATGGAGCTCCCAGCATGGCTGAAGGTTAGAGATAACAGAGCTCAGTAGCAAGACAGAAGCAACAGAAGAGACCAAAAGGTAACACTAACCATAGCAAACACGTTCCCTCCATCCTTAAGCTCCCTTTGTATACCGTGCATCAACTTCTGAAGGAAACCTGCGGCATTTCTCATGCATGCCAGGTCACACAGCACTCCTGGCATTTGAAGCAACACGGAGGCAAGTGAAACTCAGAGCAGCCATATACATTAAGGCACAAAAGGACTATAACCATCTTTGCCTCCCCTCCTTCCCTCGCCATGGTTTGTTGCCATTTAACCCACTTATGTTTGGAGTTCATATCAAACCAGAAGAGTGCATAACACAGAAGCAGACAATACATGATGATATTCTTGAGTTATGGCACCACTTCTTCACAAGCACTGAAGAAATTATTAACCTCCATGTTTATTTCTAGGTTTATTAAAACAGCTTTACAAAAGGAGGGAAATAAATAACAACATTTAAGTAGCTTGCCAGATGGAAAAAAAAAAGGGGAATTTAGAGAGCTGGAAATCAGCTGTGATTTAAAAGGAAATTAAAGCACAACTTTAGCAGAAATTATTCTGAAAGTACTTTATCTGTTGCAACATGACTAACATACATTTACATTAAGGCAAAATGGCAGCTTGCAAGAATATGCTATATAAGGAATTGGCTCCAGGTTGTAATCATAAAATTAGATTAAAATTAAATATATACTTACTATTTATAAAGACATGTTTGCATATATATATCTATGTACATTATTTAAAGGTATATTTACTATTTAATCTATTTTAAGATCAAATTGCAGACAATCTTAGGAGAAAAACAAATAAATAAAGAATCCTGACGAAGCAAATTCATAAAATAAAGAAGAAAGCAAATCGCTTTTCCTAGCTATTTTCAATGTATCTCTTTACAATCTCATTCACCGTACAGAATTAAAATAACCCTAATTAAAAATTAGCAATAATAGTGACTTTTATTTATCAAATGTTTAAAACTAAACACAGTAAAGCAGTACTGTGGAGTTTCTGAGTTGAGTGCGCCCCAGGCTGGAATTGCTTAAGTGTCAGATAACTGAGAAAAGAAACTATGCTATTAATGACAAAGTATAAATGATTTATACCACTAAAAGAAGAACAAAGAATAAAATGTAATATTCTGTAGCTCCCAGCAGTGAGGACTACACCATCTTTATTACTCAGGACATTGATTTTTGCATCATAAAATTACCAAACTTACATTCTACAGCTAGAATAGTCTATAGTCTTGCAGCTGCAGACATCAGAACTAGCCAGGCACAGAGGGAGGTGTGTTACATCTTTCTTGAGAGAGCTATATCTCTCATAAGATGAGATATTTACATCTTTTAAAAATAATTCTTATTTTTCTTCATGAATGTGAGAATGGGATCCACGTAGCAGTTATTTCCTCTTCCATTCCTTTTGGATGGATATTAATGAAATGCAAGCAGGGGTATAGGAGCCTCTAAAATAGCTAAAACACTAACTAGAAATGGCAGGCAGTGAATACTCAGTAGAAAAATCCCTGGCTTCTCTTTGAAATTCTCTTTGAAAGGCAAAAAAAAAAAAAAAAAAACAAACATCCTTGCCTATTTAAAGAACTTCTTGAGAACAAACATGCTAAAAGAAGGAACTTAGCTGAGTCATTAGAACCTGCCTGTCCGTTTGCTTCAGAGGATAGACAGGAACTGAATTTAAAACACAGATGGGAAGCTCTCTGAATGTAGGAGCCATGCAGACCTGCTACTGCAGGCTTTGGACCTTACTCTTGTAAACGTGATTGTCAGAAGACACCAGGGATTGCAGGAGCAATGAGCAAGGGGATGCACTTTCTAAGCTTTTGATCAAATGGTAAGTACCAATGGTTCTGGCAACTGGACTGCCATAATGCATAATAAAGCCTATCTTTATTAAATTGGTTCTTTAACTGTAAAAAAAAAAAGGGAAGCAGGAGATAAAAGGAGCACACTGAAAAATGCAGATACTGTTTCTGCCAGCTAGAAATTATTCTTCCTCATTCTTTAAATTAATTGCCTTAAAAAACCACAGCAGAGATGTGTCACAATTTCTTCTTCTTCATTCCCCTAGAAAAGAAGATAAAGGAATCTAAATAGGAGAGAAAAGAAAAGAAAATAAAAGAAAAGGGAAAAAACTCTACAGCACATGCTTTCTTTTTTTCTCCTTTCTTGGCATATTTGAGTCATTCAAAAGAAAAAAAAAGAAAACTGCTCTAGTTTCTACTGTGCTTGGACAGCAGCACATTTGCAAGAACTGAAACAGAGTAAAAAGAAGCATTTGAACCAAATAAAGCAGAGAACTAGTATTCTTGACTAAGTTTAAAAACAAACGCTCCACCTAACAGAAAATATTTCTTCCTTTCTTCAGAATAGGATGCAATTTTGGATTCACTGAGTATCACTCTTTAACCAGAGATGAGCATACCTGCATACCTGATTAATTATTTTTTAAACTAGCCAACTAGAAATTATGAAACCAACGAGAGTAATTTCTAAGCAAAACCAAACCAAACCATAAAGAGGACCGGTCCCTTGCAATAGATATATGTCTGTCATGATGTTCTGACTAAAACATCAAATAGATGCTAAAATGCTTTTAATATTATACTATAGTGACAGTAATATCTGTGCAAACTTTAGTGTTCCTTAGCGTTCAAAGGTAGGAAACATGCATGAAACAAGGTCCTTCTTGGTGAGATGGAGAGCACTTCTTCAAGCAGATCCTATTCTTATTTTCCTCCTATCAGTATCTAGCTCTTGCCTTTCCAAGAAATGACTAGTGAGTAGATCTATTGCCTCCAAATTAAATGACAATAAATGCTCATATACAAAAGACTGGTGATTCCTTTTGCAAATATACACAGCTAAAGGATTTACTAGTAAAGTATGTATTTGCAATTCCTTGTGGCTACTCCTAGTCTGCTATTGAAATTATTGCTGCCACTACATAAAAAACTATAATATTTTATAATATATATAATGGAGAAATAATATTTTTCAGTACAATTTAACAAAATATTCTTTTTCATATTTTCACAAATATCAATTTGTGAAAATAGAAATGAGAAAGGGGAAAAATAATGTAAATATTATCAAGAGATGATGACTGAAAACTATTTCAGATGATCAGATATAACCCAATGCTATTAAGATTCATATATATTTTAAAACTATTTCATTACTTTGGTCTCGTTGCCTTTATTTCTAAGTTCATTTTATTTCATCTATCCAGATCATTTCTCAAGTAAAAGCTCTTTTTCAGTATTATATATTCCTCAAATGCTTATACATCTAAAGGGGACTCAATAAAAAAGGATGCTTTATAGAGCTTATACAAAATATTATGGAGGGAAATGAAGAAAAATATATGGAAATAAAGTGAGCTTCAACACTCTGTTAACCATTTTATTACCTATAATATATCTTGCTGGACCTTTTTGTCTGTTTACCTGTCTCAGAAACTCTAAATAAATTCTTTTTTTTTTTTTTTTCACCAGGAATACATTTGCTGCTGAAAAGATTTTAATATCTTGGCTCCACTCATCCCAGCTGCTGGGGTGTCACAGCACTTAGCAGAACGTCCCAGTACCACAGGGACATTTGCATGCCTGCTGAAAACTGTGAATATTAATTAACCGTATTACAGCGCAATTCTGTTTCACTCACCAGGGAAGTGTGTTGTTTGGCAATAGAGCATTTGGATGAGAATATCTACGTCACACCTGAAAAAACTGAAAGTTTTTTTTTTTCCAAAGGTTTCATAAAACTATGTCCTATCATATTTCACATTCTGTTATCCCTTTTTTTGGCAGTGTTTTGCTGTGAATTAACTAACAACTCGCTAAAAAACCCGTTTCTCACTCAGACAGTCTGGATGAGATGGATTATTTTTCTTCCACCGACCTGACAGCCGACAGAAGTGGGATGCAGCTCTCTGCCCGCGCAGGCATGACCCTGGTTCCACCCCTGCTCCAGATACCGGCACCGCTTCTCCTGGCTATTGTCCAGACTCGGGTAATTTCTGTGACACCTCGTTGCCCCTTCCCTGGGAGAGGACACGGGGGCAGAAAGCTACTCATTCCCCTGGGTGGCACCTTCGCTTCAGTGGAGCAGCGATTACAGGGCCCCGTTCAAGGACAGAAACTGTTCCCAGTGTGGCCAAGAGCCACAGTTTCTCCTGCTCTATTACTTTGCACAATGGAAAGAGGGAACGAATGCTTTTCCTGGGAATATATAGAGTCAGGGAGGTATATGCAGGTAAAACCTGCCTGTCATTTAATTAGCTATGATGCCTGTGCTGCTTTGCCCCTTGTAAAGGGCCAAACCTAAGAAATGCTGTTTGCCAGACACACAGGCTTAATTGTTTTGGATAAATCACAGGTGTGCATGGATTGCCATAGGCCTTGTAGACTGGAAATTGTTCACATTATAGAGCCTATGGAAGCACAACCTAATTATGCAAGTTTTGTCATATTTTTGCAATTGAGTCTTTTTACCACCAAAAACCCTTAACAGTGATATGACGCAATGCCATAAATGAACAACAGTTAAAGACTGCTTTGTGGCAGAGCTGTTGCAGTGTGCTTGATGGACAAAACACAAAACACTCCTGACCTCTCCGTCCTTCCCCAAAGCAATGCAACGGTAAAAATAAAACATCCATCCCCAAACCACACTAAGAGAATGATTTTGCCCTGTATGGTATTATGGAATGTTCAGCCAAAGACAAGTCATATTCAGCAGAGGGCAACACAGCACTTTCCAGTATGAAGAAGTTTCTGTTTTATAAATATTTATATATAGGTATGTCAGCTGTAGATTCCCCAAAGCTCAGAGACAGATATCTCATAAACAGAATGGCAACAAGCATGGCAGCTAAGTTGTTTTTAAGCAAAACAAATTGAGCTTCTCAGAATAACATGAGACCCAATAGGAAATGCTTTTAGGATTTAAAACAGCACAGCAGCATTTAAAGCCTTTATTTTTTTTTATTGTTGCAGATATCCGTAAGAACAGATGGCTGCAAAAAAGATGCAGTTCCATTTAGGCTCCTGCCGAAGTATATTTATGAGAGTGCACAGTCACAAGGCATATGCCACCTGGTTTGGTGCTGTGATTCAGTCAGCTGCAGAACTGAATTAGGTGAAAATCTCTTTCAACGTTAAAGAAGTTGCTGGAACCTTGTAGGAGTAAAACTCCTGCAGTTTGGAGCCATGTCTCTGTGCTTCAGTAGAAATAACTCTATCAAATACCCTGTCAAGAAGAGAAAGCGAGGAGTAGACCACTCCCAAACACTACTGTCCTTGTAGATACAGGAGGTAGCCAGTTAGTTCAGGACTGTTTGTGAGTGGCTGGCAAACACTAAGAAACAATCTCACAATTCACACAGGTAAATACAAAGAAATGAGCTCACATATCTAGTCCTAAATGCTCATTTCCAAGCGCAGATTGAATAAATGATACTGAGAGGCTACCTCTTCTTTTGGCACAAATATATGTGGCTGGGGACAAGCACAGCTGTGTAGCTTTATGTATGCAGCAGCGCCATGAGCTTACTTTAAAGCCTTGCTGCTTTTCCTCCCTTTCGGGTGCAGATTTTTGAATAGTGCTTTGCAGAACCTGTCACAGCCCTTTTGGTTGGACTTGTTCTGGAAAAGGAGTGGAAAAAGATAGAGGACCAATCAAAGACTTTTCCAGGCTGAAAAGGCATTTTCTAGGGCTCAAAGCTCACTAGCTGTAGGATTTATTCTGTCCAGATATAACCTAGACTTGTCACCACTGACAAAGGAGCAAAGAGAGAAGAGTGTGACCTGTTATTTGAGTCTTAACATGAACCACCAGTATGGGTATTCTCTCTTCTCTCCAAGGTTTATAGCATTGGGTTTGGCAGTTTATAATGCAGGAAAGAACAAATCCTAATTTTCCACACATAACTGTATGCAAATCTGAACAGTTTAAATTTAGTGACGCATTTAGGCTAATAAGGGACTTTATCTCAATCTTTTCCATTCACTTAGTGCCATGAGATCCAGAGCCAAAGAAAACTGAGAAAAAAGCCACAAAGCCTATGTGAAATAAAAAGTATCCCTTATTTATCAAAGCACAATTGATCACATCGTCATCCTTCCATGTGAAACAGGTAGAAATTTTGAGAACTTTTGCTTTTTAGCCCACATCATCCTGGTTGATTTCCTCAGCGTTGCAAAAGATTTCCACCTAATATGACTCTAAGGTTTGATGAACTGCAGCTGTAAAAGGGGATGATGTACATACACATTTTGGATCACTGTCTGGCAAATGTACTTGATTATGTCTTGAAGTGGAAATGTTTTCACCTTATGAGTGATATAAAAAAGAAAAGTAGTTCTATAAAAGCCTAGATTGTATGGAAAATGTAAACCTGCTTTTCAAACTCATAAAAGTATTTACAACAATAAATTAGGAAAAAAAAAAAAAGGGAATGTTGTTTCTATTTTAATACCATGTTAGCATACAGACAACCATGGAGAGGGGTTGCCAGACCCACAGACCTACATATGAAGTTTCATAGATATGCTATTGACAAGGTGATTTGCTCTGACTTCTATAGGCAATTCTAGGCTGCTTCTGTGTGCAAGGCAAGTGAGACTCTGAACGCATGAAACTCATACTCACTAACAAAAAAATACTTGGGGTTATCATACATAAGAAACAGTATTTGTTCTAGTGCCATTCCTCCCTATTTTGGATAGAACACACAAATTACAAGGAATTAAATAAAATATCCCAAAGAGAAGTATATATAATATCAAACAGGTGTTTGATCACATAGGAATTCTTTAATTTTTCTAATTTTTCCTTCTATGAACTGGAAAAAGATCAAACAAATTTTAATAAAGGATGCAAAATAAAACTACTTTGAAGAATTAATCATGAAATTGGAAGACTGTATTGGAGGACTTCAAAATAAACTTACAGCCCTTGAACTGCACCTATTGAATTGCATCTATCATCTGGGCTAAATCTATGCTGTTGTCATACTTCGTCACTGATGGTGGCTGGCCAGGGATCCAATTTAAAGGAAATTCCCTTGTTAAGGAAACGTAACACCATGGGGAATCTAATATTCTTCCACTTGGATTTCCATTGGTTCAGTGAAGAGATGATGTACTAATTCCATACCAACAATCTACGTTGCCATTTTCCTAATTATGTAACTTGCCAATACACCCAACGTTTGGGACAATGTAAGAATGTTATTTGATATTTCACATTTAGAAATTTCCATGGTGCCACTCCCTGCCTCACGATGGCATACCAAAGACAAAGAGCTGATGTGCTCTCTAGTTCCGTATTTTCCCTATCCTAAAATCACCTCTTTTGGCAGTAAATGTAACCAAGCCAAGCTCACGTAAATCAACCTGATTGGAATATACTTTCCTATCTTAAGATCACTTTTAAATATAGCAGAATGGTTGACTTGGGACCAGCCCTATGTCATTCAGTGTCCCAGTCACTGTTTAGGTCAAGGCACTGTCAGCTGCTCCTGTTCTGCACTGTACGGAACAGCAGATCATAATTCCATGGTTCTGAAGCCACACTATAATTAATTAAGTGCATACAACATAAATAGGCCTTGCCATTTTTTTCTTATGCTACACAAAATACATGGCACTCTGGTTTGGAATGTGCTCATGTTCCCAGATTGCATTTTCTCACCTAGGAACACAACCTCAGAGCTTGTGGTCAATCCCTCCAGTGGAGGAAGGCTCAGAGGAGACGGACGAAGGCCATGGGCTCCTGTTGCTCAGCGAAGAATGCAGGTGTGACTGCACACTGCTGTCCCGAAGAAAGTTGAATTAATTCAAAACTAACAGGACCAGAGTGGATGTTGTTTTAGATGAACAGTGATA
This sequence comes from Tinamus guttatus, assembly GCF_000705375.1. Next base: position 13,562 of record NW_010581885.1, on the reverse strand, counting down.
TTTCAGCTGAGTGGATCAACTGGCTGTAAATGTTTTTGCCTGATTTAGTTATAAGAATGTGAACATTTCCCAGAGTTAACCAGAGCTGCACGGGGCTTGGCCCAACACAGAGTGTAAAAATCGAGCAACTAACACCAGACTTTTCGAGGCAGAAACAGACCTGAGATGGTTTGAACCCACGTACTCCTTCCCAGTGGTGACTAGCAGCACCCAGTGTCCTGACATGTTTGTACTGTGTCTCAGCTGTATATTGCAATAGTTATACTAACAAGTTGAAATGTATTGTGATTACAGTATATTGCTATATCACTCTGCTAAATAAAAATCCTGTGTCATGTCAAATATCTTCTTCAAGTAAATAAATCTGATTGAAAGAGCTGAAAAGTCTGAGTATATTTAGTAAGGAGAAGTTTAAACCCAGCATTTTCTAAAATAAATAATGATGACTCTATTGATGATAATGATAATAGTTTGGTTATCTGATTTCAGATATTGTATGACAGTACCTTCTGACTTATGTTAGACCAAAACATGCACTGCTTTTTGGATTTATATGCACAACCTGTAGAAGAATGACTATTATAAACTCTTAAAGTTTCACCAGAAAATGTCTCCAGCTTGCTGTTATGCTAAAATTATGGAAAAGGAATCCCATGCTGTAGATTTAACGTTGCTAAGCAAATAGCAGTTCCCTCACTTTCAGGACTACTTGCAGAACTATGATAAGACTGCTCTAAGAATTGCTTCTTTCATGTAAAAATGCATAGTAAATTGTTTCTTCTGGAAAAAGGAATCTGTGCTGCACTTGAAATCATTATAATGTCAGACAAAAGAGAAAAAGTATAAAAGATACACATTGGAAAGTTCTTCCAAATAACAAAAATATGTATAAACATGAAATATAGCTGATTTCAATAGATACTTTGCTTCAGTTAGATGAATGGTCTGCCTGGAATTTTGTTAGCACAGTATAACTAACAGCGCTGTTCCCCTGTCATAATATTTCAGTGACTACAACTCAACTTTTCTTATCGTGTGAGTTACTCTTGTACTAAACCATTCCTTTGAACCATTTGAAGCTGTCACTTTTGATTGGGAAGGGGTTTGGTGCTTAGCCAGAGAGAACGATTTACAGGCAATTGCCAACCCAATTTTTGCAGTACTCTAAACCAATCCAATCCAGAGGAGGAATGAGTCTGATTAAACTAATAATGATTCATAGTGGATCAAAGTAGAAGTTGGAGAGGCTACTGCACTATACTGTTTCTATAGCTTTACAACATACATAATTTCTGGTTTGCAAACACTCCTGTTTTTCTACAGTAGTGCACACATGCATGCACACACAAACTCAGACACACACACAAAGGAAATATAAAACTGATTTAGCCCATTCCATTGGCCTTTTAAAGATCTAATGTTTAGAGATGTGAAGCTCTTTCTAGAGGAGTATTTATGTAACCTACTTTTTTCTCTGGTAGTGATATAGATGCACTTAAGCAGCCTTGTAACTGCAGTCCCTTCTCATCACAAAAAGGCCTTTTATCTATGAACCTGTTAGGTCTGCCAAGCTTCAGAATGACCAGAGGGACCACATTTGTAGTCTGTACAAGCTGACTGTACATTGCTTTGATGGCTTAGATACTGGACATTATTTAGGCCTTAGAATCATTGCTCACTCATTAGTAGTTTATAGTCTGGGTAAAGGAAGCAGCTAACATTTACATATCATAAAGTAATCTTTAATGGGGAGTTTTAGCACTGGACTGAGATCGATTAAGTGATAAGGAAAATAGAAACCCTGAGAAAAGTGGAACTATTTTACATATGAGCATGAATAATCTACCATGTAACTATAAATAAGTAAAAAAATAAATTACAGAGTAAGAAGTTAATTTGATTATGCATTTTCATATACACCTCTCCTTCCAGCTCTGTCCTCTCCCAATCTATTCCAACATCTGAAATCAGTAGAAATTTCCAATTTTATTATACAACAGTCTCTAGTAAAGCCCATCCCTTCTTATTTTCACTAAAAACTATGGAATTTCCACCTGAAGTGGAAATATAAGCTAATACTGTCTCTTCTTCCGTTTACAGAGTACAGTCTCCTTAGGGCAATAAATAAATTTTCTTGCAGTGAAATGTACTTTCTGGCATTCAGTGGCAATAATGATAATAAACACAGTTCCTAGAGGCCTCTAATCATAGTCCATGGCTACGTACTGAGCAGAGCAGGATTCTGGACCTGTGGGAAGTAGTCATCTAATGTGCTGCTTTCATGTCTCTACCTTTGGGTAAAATCTAGGTGCCTCTGTTCTAAGAAGTTGTTTCAGACATTTGAGAACCATAAGAAGACTGTGCTACAGAGCAAATTGCTATCATGACATATACTATATACTTTTGACTAAAACCACATAGGTCTTGATGATGGGCTATGATTTTGTGGGACTTACAGGTATATTATCTTATCTTATCCTAATCTTATCTTATTTTCAGAATGACAGAAATGCCAATGAAGTAAAATAACACACTTTTTCCTCTATGGGTGTTCAATGTGAGCAACAAAAAAGTAGACTTAATATGAAAAAGTCTAAGTATTAAGACAAAACTTGCCTACACATGAAACTCAGTATTTCTGCATTTTCATTCAACTTTTCATTTGGGTCTTTTATGCTTGAATTTTATATTTCTCTTACAAATAGATTAATGTGGTAAAAACACTTTTCTTCTATTGCCCTATATCTGAATTTTGTTGCACACTGCGATGACATTTGGTAACACACCGAAATTACAATTTTATCTATTATATATCTATCCTGCCAGGAAAAATCCAAATAGATCAGTGGATCACATGTCTCAAGCACTAGTGAGAGAGTATGTTAGAGTTCAGTATTTGCTAGGAAATTTCAATGGAAAATTAAACTAAATATTTCTGACAGATTAATAATCCCAAATCTCAACAAAAAATATGAGTGTAAACTAATCCTTTTAAAATGATTACGGATAGGTAATTTGCTCGGAGACAATCTTAGTTCCTCTTGTTTGACGTCAGTGCTTAATCTCCTTGTCATGTTAAATGCAGTCTTGAACAATAATAGTTGTTGTCATCAAAAAATATGTGCTAATAAAAGAATGATAAATTCATCAAAATAATGGTCCAAAATTTGTTTTGATTGTAGTTACTAAAATAAATGTTGCTAAATAATCTGAATTCAGTCAAAGAATTGAAGGCCATTCCTAAAAATGATCTGTCTTATTTTAGCAAATAGGAAAATAAAATGATAAAAATATGTCTAGACAAGTGTGAGTGTAGAAGTTATCTACTTTATGCATGAACTGTGAAAAAAAAGGTTAGTAGTATTTTCATCTTACACAAGAGAGACGGGTTTTCAAAGTTAAAAAGCAGTTTTGAGTAGACTTGCTTATCATTTATAAAATTAAATTTATTCATAACATAATGTAAACTTGAAGCAGTCAGTTGACTGGTATTAGCATAATCTATTTTTAAAAGGTTTTAGAAGGCAATTTTAAGTCCTAGATTCACCAGTTGTTGGTATTTTGTTAAATCACTGGACTATAATCCGTATTGTACATCTCAAAATATTTAAAGATGTGCTAGTATTTGTGGCCTCATACTATAGTGTGATAGCATAAAACTCCCCCCGATATCTCCTACAGTTTGGAATGTTCATATTTAAACTTTTAGATCAAATTTTTAAACCTGTTAGATTACTGGAGGAAATTCCATATAGGTCTTAACGTGTAAAACTTTTACTCCTTATACAGGTACTTCACAGTTTCTTTAAGAATCCCATTTTATTTTTGGTCATCCATCTACATCCTAGACACAAATATAAAAACTATTTAATATTTAGATTGTGGAGGTAAAATGAACATCTCTGCTATTTTTCCTTCTTCTGAAAACCACATACATAATTCAGAAAATTCTCTCTTTTCATCGTGACTTTGTTTTGTACAACTGCTAATTCAGGTTTCATGTATTCATGTACTTCAGTACAGATACTATGTTTCTAAAAGCCTTATACATACAGATAGATTTGACAGATAAAATGCATAATCATTGTTCTTGCCAGAAGGCAGAACATACGTTTCTGTTCCTTCCAGCCTGAAAAAGGCTATATATTATTGTCACTACAGTGCTTTTATTAACATTGTAGGGCACAGAACAAAATGTTTCATTTTTCTGAGTCACTGTAAAATATAACCTCACCTTCCTCCTCTTCCCCCTCTATTTGCAATAGGATTACACAAGACTGTGATATTAAACATTACCTTTCCTTTAGGTCAAAGAAATGATAAACCACATCGCTCTCCTACAGCTAGATCAAAACATAAAGGTTCTCATTGTTAGTAACTATAAAATAAGCCCGAGAGACAACTGAATGATTCTAAAAGAATAATAATCAGAGGAGAAATGAGTTTAATGCATATCCTCTTTCTCCTAGAATGTCCCCAAAACACAACAAAACTAAATCCAACCATGAAAATACAGTGGTTATTCAAAAGAAGCTTAAATCCTGGCACACAGTTTCTTGAAGGGAAGGACCCAAAGGAATATGGATTATTCACTTTTTGAAAACTAATCTTGCCAGAAAATATCTCACAATTAGATCCTCTCACTCCCACCTCCTCTTCCCTCCTTTCCCATCACGAGCTATTTTAAGTCTACATTTGGCTTCTAAGACTGGTTCAGACTTTCAAGAAGAAAGATGAAATGGGAGTTTCATGTTAGTGAAACAAGTGTTAGCAGTTAGCAAAATTAAACATTTTTGAGGAATTATAATAAGAAATTAAGGCACAGTCTTCCATTAGATTTCAGGATCAGATATTAGCAATGTTAAATCACTCACATCCCTTTTTCCATCATGTACTAAAACAAAGATGGTGATGATGTATAACATTTCTCCAGGTCAGCCTGTTTCTCAGTGAGGACAAAAAAAGCTAGTTTCAGATATAAGTAGACTATTTCCAATAATTTTCATGGTAGAAAACGGAGATTTGGCTTCACAATCATTAAAGCCAGTCAAGCATCAATGCATCATTTGATCATATAGATTGCATCAACATCAGATTCACAAGTGCATTTATGTTGAATAAGCAAGAACATGCAGCAGAGTGCTTAGGCTAGCTTTAAGCCCTTGAATTTGCACTATACCAACAACAGGAAAAATGGCAGTACATGATGTGGTGTAAAATTAAAGTGAGATCCAGTCTGGCATAAAGTCTGCCTGCACCAAACTACTCATCAAAACATTTTGAATGAATTTAAACTGCTTTAAGGAGTTTGTGTCAGTTCAGCATTCTGAAATACATAGTCATAGCATTTCTTATCAGAAAGTGCCTTTCCATCAGTAGGCACTTTAAAACTGGAATTATTGTCTTGTCAAACCACTGTCCTATTCCATGCAGCAATGGGAACATAAGCAAACAAGGCAACATTTCAATCAAGACAATGCTAACACTTTTAATAATTTATATCTTTAAGTTACGCATCAATATCCATGCATGAATTCTTCTCCTATTAAAAATGAGCAAGCAAACAAACCAACCGCAAACATTTCTCATTAAATTAGAGCTCAAAGATAAAAAGTCTTTCAGCTTAAGAATTCTCATTAATATTATTCAACACGGGCTGGTAGGTAAAATTCCTTTTTGTCCCTTGACTTTATTTTTCAGCCTACTGAAAAATAATTTTATGGTGAAGTCATGGTGAATATGAAAGGCCTGAACTGCATATTACCTTACAGAAGATCTCTGCAAAGGCATCTGTATTTCAATGTAATGATATGATGTTGCAATAACCATAACTCTTTCATTGTGATCATCTGGATGGGAAAATGTTGCCTTTTGTCATTGTGCTTCAAGTGCCTGTCATCAGAACATAGGCTCCCAGGCACCACATGGCAGCAAATGTGGCTATTACAATTTTCAGAGATCCTAGATTTAGTAAACAGAGATCTCATTTTGCAAATAGTGATGATACTAAAATAAAAATATCAGGGATTAATTTGTCATTCTCAAGAAAAGGATAAATTTACCTGGTAAATAAAAGAACTTTAGAATGAACAGAACAAGTTTCAAGTGAAAAAATATTTTTAGCATGTTACTATGATAGCTACTTATAATTGTATTTATCATATGGCAGTTAAACAATACTAATGTAAACTATGGTAAAATAAACACTCATAGAGTAAGAATTTCGACATGAACTTCTGTAGCAGACAAACCTGTAGGGCTCTTCAGCAGAGCTATGCTGGTCTACAAAAGACTAGGATGTCACAAGTACCATCATTTGGTTCTGCCTCATGACCAGGAATGCTGGACCTAGTTGTCACCAGCTATTGGAATTTCATAGACATCTAAGTAATAAGGAAAAATGCACTTATGATATTCTGAATAAAAATAATGTTACAAAGAAAATAAGATTTTTAAGTATATAAATGTTCAGTGGGCAACACACAATACAACACACGAAAGACAGGTTAAGAGTACCTATAATACCTACAAGAATACCTGAAATATGTTGTACATGGACATATATTTTCTGTGAAAAAAACATTTTTGAAAAATGTATTAGATAACAAAGTGCTCTGTTTAACTCAATTTGCATTATATAATACTTTTGATCTAACAAAACACTTCTATGCGGAAAAGACACTTGCATGTGAGTTTGATTCATTTTTGGCATTATTAAGTTCTTATTATATAACAGACAAGATCCATATTTGTATGTATTCCAGGTGTGGCACTTCTTCAGCTACACAATTTAGAGAAGATTTCAAACGTGAAAGAAAGTCTGAGCTATAACAAAATTAATTCATCCAAATTAATTAATGCATCCAAAATTAATTCATATAAAATTCATTATGGTGAAATTATAATTATATAAACAAGATTTGTATTAATGTGTGAATCTTACCTACAGTCATATATTTCATTTTGATCTCCACAGTGCTTTTTGTTTGCTTGTTCATTGTACAGATATAAAAATCCTGTTAAAATTTGTGAGAGAGATATCGGGAAATGGTGGATATATTCATATTGATGAGTTCTGCATTCTGTTTCTGTTTGTAAAAGTCAGTACAAACATCTTGAAATATTTCACTCTCATAAACACAATTGTGTAAAGGAGATATATATTAAAGGAGTGTAAAGGAGATATATACCGCAGTGATCCAAGGATGATCAGGGGCCTGGAACATCTGCCCTATGAGGGAAGACTGAGAGAGCTGGGCCTGTTCAGCCTGGAGAAGAGAAGGCTGAGAGGGGACCTGATCAGTGTCTATAAATATCTCAAGAGAGAGAGTGAAGATGATGGGGCCGGTGTCTTTTGAGTGGTGGCCACCGACAGAACTAGAGGTAACAGCCACAAACTGAAGCACCAAAAGTTCCACAGGAACTTAAGGAAAAATTTCTTACCAGTGAGGGTGAGAGAGCACTGGAACAGGCTGCCCAGAGAGGTTGTGGAGTCTCCTTCTCTGGAGATCTTCAAAACCCGCTTGGACGCAGTCCTGTGCCATGTGCTCTAGGTGAACCTGCATGTGCAGGGGGGTTGGACTAGATGACCTCTAGAGGTCCCTTCCAACCTTAACAATTCTATGATATCTATGATTCTATGATATCTATTTTATACATATATATATATATATGTATACATATGTATGTAAATATTTACATTTCAAATGCAATAAACTATTTTTTTCTCCAAGGATAAAATCTCTTGAAATTTTAATGCCTTCAGGGCCACTTCAAAAAACAGCCAATCTACTAAAACTGCATGTACCCTAGCACAGTGTTATAAGAACAGTACTCGGCTGACGGATGAGAAACACCATAATAATTGCTAGATTTGACTGATTTCTCCCCAGACTGGTGAAAGCTGTGAATGCTGCGTAAAGAGTGAGACAGTGAGTCATATTACCTTTACATCTAAGGCAATTTACTTCTCTGGGGTCAGCAAAGATGGGATTCAAAGCTAATTCTTTCTATTGCTTCTGGATGAAAAATATTTGTAAGCAGCAGGTCGGCATTCACGGACTTTGGCTTTAGAGCTCCCACTGACTTAGAGCTGTTCTCAGGGAGATAAGGGGATCATCAGTCCCTTGCTGCTACGACTGAATATTGAAGCTCAGTGTAATGGTATGGACCCAGTCTCTAGGTATTAAGTTATACTGCAACAATATCTGTAGTGGGACAATTTCAAGCAATGTGATAGTACTAAGAGGGCTTTATTTAAACCATTCCCACAGTTTACTTTTTGTCTGATGACCTCTGTAGTGTAATAAAATACAGTACAAAAAAAATCCCTTTCATATATATATATATATATATAAATCAAAAGCAGTCAAACATGTAGAAGTTTATCAGAAAAAATATCTATTTCCTCATGTAGAAATCCTATTAAGGATCCATGACTACCAGAATAAAGCTAGACTACAGTCAAAAAGGCTATCCATAACCACACAGGTAACTGCAGAAGTGCTTGAAAGTGGCAGTATTGTTTATACTGCAGTAATCGGCTGACATGAGTTATTGAGGAAGGTTCTCATAGGTGTAGGTCAGCAGAGATTTTTTTTTTTCATGAGTGATGATCAATGGCAACACCTGGAATGGAAGAGAGGCCCAGTGGCCTTAACAATAAGGAATCTCTCTTTCTTGAACTAGTTATGCGTATTTTCTCTTGCATGTTTGTGATTATTCAAACAAGCAAAATGAGTAAGCACCTCATATTCCTAGCAATGATATCATTTGAATTTTCTGAACATTTTTCCTTTTCATAACAGCTATGCACCAGCATAACTTCATTCATGTCCCTAGTAATGTCCCTGATTTACAGCAGCATAAGCAAAAAAAACAGTCACACTTTGAAGATAACAACTTAAATCGTCTCCCTGTTTGGTATTTTATTACACAGTAAACACCACTGAAAAATTTATGGCTCATTCCCACAGTTCTATATAAGGTTTGATGCACAACTAAGGTAATAAGAGAGTGTGAAGAGGTATCTTGAGCCTTTTTATATATTTCTTCAGGCCTGAGACATCTTGCTGCTGGTCCAACCCACAAGTATAACGTGGAACAGTTCTCTACTTTAGAAGACTGCTCATCAAATCAGGAAATCACATAAAATGATAAAGAGGCACCAGTAAAATCTCTTTTCATCATGGTCTTATACTTGATGAATAGAAGATACTGGTCCTGTAAGAGTTACAAGAAATTCACAGTCAGCAGCACTGGGAAGAGACCTTCCTAAAGATTTACTACAGAATTAAAGGACTTTTTGCTCGTGCTTAAAAAATAGTATATATTATGAACGAAAAAAACACCAACAAATACAGATAATATTCAGTATTTGTCACAACCAGAAGTCATCTGACAAAAACAGGCTATCTTAATTAATATATGGTGACAGTCAAAGAGGAGAACAACACTCTTCAGAAACAGATTCATGGACAAGCACTACAACAGATTGACACTTAAACCAAAATGCACGTACTTGATCAGATGAAAGTGTTTCTATAAGAGGCATGAAAGGGATGAAAAACTGCTGAACTATTTCTCAGAATTAAATACCTGCTCTGATGAATGGGAAATAATGAGACAGTTGACAAAACCGAATCAAATACATTTCCACATCCTAACCCAGAACACATTATCTTTTCCATCATAAAACGCTTATGACATCAACTGTTTTGCAGTGATAGGACTGTCATCTCACAAATAGAAGCCCTGCAAAAGCGCTGAGATGCCCAGGAACAATATAACAGTAATAATGGAGAAAACAAGTGGCCAAAGTCTGTAATCAATCATTCAATCAAATGGATGCTGCATTTATAATAATTACAAGAAGAACAGACTTTTTCAATTAAAGCTCAAGCTTCATCATTTATGCAAACAGGCTCTGAGCTGTAATTTCAGCACCAGCGTCAGTGTGTACTCTCACACACAGGGATGTAGATAGATGAGGCACGGAGACAGCATATTTGAGTACCTGCATCCCGGGTTTGATGTCATCAGTCCATGAGCAAGAAAGTAGGAAATCCGAAGCCTGATGTAGGCAAGCATATGCACACAGAGGGACTACTCTAGCATGTCTGTGTGGGAATTGAGGTAGAAAACATTGTATTATGGTTATCGATTTATATACATTTTGGAAAAGTAGGAAGATGAGGTATAAAGTACAAACCATGTTGTTCCCAAGTGGGAATGGAAGCCAAAGGCAGATAAAAGGTGGAGAGCAGCCAGAGCCTTAGTTTTGGGCTATAGAGGAGAGGTCTGAGCAGCTGCAGCAGCTCAGAGAGACCAGCAGTGCAGCTGGAGGTTGCTGTCCTGGGGAAAACGGATGGGCAGCTGCAATGCTATGCCATCCTCAGGCTAGCCTGAGCGCTGGCATTGCCGCACACGGCAAATTATGGGACTATAATGTACAGACATTAAAGACAGCCGTAAAGATACTTTCATTTTAAGCTCACTCTCAAAGTAGGGCTTTTGCTGAAGAAAAGTTTTTGTTTTCAACAATTTTGGTTGCTTTTTTTTTTTCAACAGCTGAACTAAAAACTCATACTGCTGAGGGCCTCACCTCCAACCTGCAGTTAAGACTTGGCATGGCTTCATGCTCTGTTACTCTGCACTAAGTCCTTTATGTGGAAGTTATTAGTAAGAGCACAAGGAAGGACGGAACTCTTCATATTTATTAATGCACATCCACAGCATTCAATCACATGTCCCTCAACAGCTAGCTCCACGTTTCCTATTTCTACAAAGTCCTGTCTCATCTCTTTTTCCAGTCCAACACCACATTTTCCTTTCTTCCCTAAGGTTTATAACTCAGAAGATTTCATTTGTTTTTGAACTTAACAAATTCTTTATTAAAATCCAGTCTCAATAGGTGTCTTCACAGAGTTTTAAAGGACAAAGATAAAAATGTATCCAACAGCCAAACAGCAAACACTTCAGGAGCTGCAAGGAGCCTGCAGACTGCAGCCATGCTTCACTTCCAGTTTGGGAAAAGTTTAAAAACTTTGGTGAATGATTGCTAACTCTGAATTGGGATGGAACCCTATTATTATTCATAGTTATTTCTTCTGTGAAATTTATTTTAGTGTCTTACAATGTATCACTTTGATCAAATAAAATGTTGGCAAGATATAAACATTCACCAAGATGAAAAAAGATGAAAGTCTTTCTGAATAACCAGAGAATGAAAGAATTTTTAAGATTTTTTTGTTCTTTTTTTTTACTCTCTACTCAATAATACTATGATTTTTTTAATCAGTTTTGCACGGCTAAAATTCAATATGCAGTTTTAAAGAATACATTATCATGGCTCAATAGAATTGAACATAGTAGTATGTTGTCCATTGTGCTTAAACTGTCATCATCATGAAAATAAATCAGACTGCAATAACATCAGATTCTATGTCATGTGCTGCGAATATTGTCATCTCAGTTCTTTTAAAGATCAGTAAAGTAAAATATACATGATGGGCAATCTTAAAAAAAATAAGATATTGTATTTGAGATTTTATGACACTTTTTATAACAAATATTTTCCAAAGTGTTTAATAAGCAATTAGCCAAGGTCAATGCTATCTCACTTTGGATAGTGAATAAATCAGATATTTACATTATGCCATTTTATCTCACAAGCATTAGAACATTGAAGGGAAGTGTATGTTTTTTCACTCAGAAAAGCATAAATACAAGCATCTGCACTTGAAAACATTAAGAGTGGGTTCTACTCCCATTATTGTTGGAAAGGTTGATATTAGTAATATTCTACCACTCTGTCCATTATAAGGGCTATTTTCAAAAATTTCAACTTTTCTCCATTCTAAGGATTCTTGCTAACATTTTCAAAGGTTATCTCAATTTCAGTCTTCTTTACATTCTTTTAAAATTAATTATTGTCAGGAAAAAGTTTATGATTTTTATAGCACTGTTCAAAAGTTTAAGAAAAACTGTTGTTTTGCCCAGGTAGATTTTGCCCAAATCACAAGAGCTTTTTTTTTGTTTTGTTCCTCTCTTACTACAGGGTTTTAATGAATCCATGATTTCGAGTCATAATTTGACTAGAAGATACAGTCTGTCAGAATATTTCAATTCATTTGAAAGTACACAAATGAACTATTTAAGTTTAGCGACAATCATTGTGATTCCAATTTTGAAGACACACAACATAAAATGAGATAGCTAGATAGCCAGAGCAAGCAGGACCCATTGGTGAAAAGATTTGATAAGAAAATACAATTTGCATGAAACTGGCCTCTGTCAAATATTTCAATTTTCTCTAGAATAAATGTAGCAAAACCTGTTTTGCTCAGGCAATCCAATACTGACTGACAACTAGCAGTTGTACACTTGGTGGTGCCCATTTCCCTGCACCATATTCTCTGTTTGATCTACATCTCTCCCAGCATAACGCAGGTCTTCCTTGTGTTTTTTGATACATTTTGTGTGACCAGCTGATGGTAGCGTTCCAGCTTCAATCAGTAGCATGCACGTTGTCTCAAGCTAACTCAGAACAAGTATTTTGGTTTTGGTGAGAGGTGGGTCATGGGAAAAACTTAAATTGCTTCTCATATTAACACTGTGTGAGAAGCTAGCACCACCACATATTCATAAAGTCATTACCAAAGACAAAATGTGTGTAGTTAACACTAGAAAACACTGGAGTCCAGTGACTTGGATGGTTTCTAGTCCAGCAGGAAGTATCCTTGCTGACAAACGATCTCACTGGAATACCATCTACTGAAAGAAAGGACATCACAACATAGGCCTTAAATGAAATCAGAACTTTTGAATTTGACAACAAATTATGCTTTATTAATTTTTTTTGGCTTTCTTCCCTGATTTTCATGGCTCATAATTGCAAGAACCTCTTACCTCAGCAACCATTTATCAGAATGAGGAGGAATATGTCAAGAAACTCTTTAGAGCTTTTCAGTAATGCTCTTAATTAGCTGGAGCAATCGCTGTTGAACAAAATGAAGTTCTCCTTTCCTTTTACTAGTTTCTGCATAAGACTCCTCACATTTCCAATATGCCATTTTAAAATCGGTCTAGTTTTTATTAGAGTAAGCATCATAATAAGACTTCATAGCAAATATTTTTGGAGAGGATATTAATACAAAGAGGAAGTGTAGTCGTTGAATCGTAATCTAAATTTCTCAAAATATTGAAGTAAATTTTACCTCAAACCTATTCTGAATTCTAAAATCACTTGAGGAATCTCTGTTTTCCCTAAGACCATGGCAGGAAGAATTGGGAGAACAGCCAAAATCCTCAGAAAATCTGGTCAGCTATTACTTCCTCCAGCAGTTTCTAGGGGAATGTAATAAGACAACATACTAACTTGATTAAACTATAATGTGTTCTTCCCTCCCACCCTGCTTTATTTTTGGCAGTAAGCATCTAAAAATATGAATTTTTCATAATGAGTGAAAAAGAGAAGAAGGAAATAATACTAAGCAGGTATACATTTTCTCTGCTATTCTCACATGCACTCTTGAAATACAAAATCATAGAATCATAGAATG